>CM053030.1:31798626-32326126 GCA_028564925.1 Lithobates sylvaticus | reverse complement strand
AGCGCCATCTGGTGGCCAAAATGCAGTATTTTCCTGAAATACCTTATTCAGGATTTAGAGGGCATAATCTGAGCGTAGTATGGAAGACAATCAGCAATATATCTATTCCCCATATACTGTAACTACTTAAAAACTATACTCCAAGTAAGTGACATCCCTGCACCCCCTCCCCAATATTACCAGCTATATCACTAGCTAGATCACAGCTAAAAATCAGTGCCGCCCCTTTAGCCCAGATATAGCCGATGAAAACTTGTCAGAAATAACTCATGCTGATAGAGGAATGAAGCAGCAGGCAGAAATGACACTTAGTGCTCTTCATTGAGACAAGTACACACTATAGAAGGATATGCTTTGTTCATATTTCATGTATGAGGTTTACAACCACTTTAACTATAGCTCCAGCAATGTGGATGGTAAGTATTACTAGGTAACTAATGCTTGGTGGGGTGGAATATATGCAGTCACTGTCCATCAAAGTGACAGTGTCTCTTTAAAACTCAAATCTTCAAATATAATCATTGATTTTATCACTACAACTGATATAGAAATATATATAAAGTATCTCACAAAACTGAATACAACCCTCACATTTTTGTAAACATTTTACACGTTGCTACAATGTAAAGTAGTGAGTGTACAGCTTGTATAACAGTGTAAATTTGCTGTCCCCTCAAAATAACTCAACACACAGCCATTAATGTCTAAACCACTGGCAACAAAAGTGAGTACACCCCTAAGTGAAAATGTCCAAATTGGGCCCAAAGTGTCAATATTTTGTGTGGCCACCATTATTTTCCAGCACTGCCTTAACCCTCTTGGGCATGGAGTTCACCAGAGCTTCACAGGTTGGCACTGGAGTCCTCTTCCCCTCCTCCATGACGACATCACGGAGCTGGTGGATATTAGAGGCCTTGCGCTCCTCCCCCTTCCGTTTGAGGATGCCCCACAGATGCTCAATAGGGTTTAGGTCTGGAGACATGCTTGGCCAGTCCATCACCTTTACCCTCAGCTTCTTTAGCAAGGCAGTGGTCGCCTTGGAGGTGTGTTTGGTGTCGTTATCATGTTGGAATACTGCCCTGTGGCCCAGTCTCCGAAGGGAGGGGATCATGCTCTGCTTCAGTATGTCACAGTACATGTTGGCATTCATGGTTCCCTCAATGATGTGTAGCTCCCCAGTGCCGGCAGCACTCATGCAGCCCCAGACCATGACACTCCCACCACCATGCTTGACCGTAGAGAAGACACACTTGTCTTTGTACTCCTCACCTGGTTGCCCCCACACACGCTTGACACCATCTGAACACCATCTGGCTTTCTTGTGCATCATCTTTAGGAAGAGGCTTCCTTCTGGGACAACAGCCATGCAGACCAATTTGATGCAGTGTGCAGAGTATGGTCTGAGCACTGACAGGCTGACCCCCCCCAACCCCTCAGCAGAAATGCTGGCAGCACTCATACATCTATTTCCCAAAGACAACCTCTGGATATGACGCTGAGCACGGGCACTCAACTTCTTTGGTCGATCATGGCGAGGCCTGTTCTGAGTGGAACCTGTCCTGTTAAACCGCTCTTTGGTCTTGGCCACCATGCTGCAGCTCAGTTTCAGGGTCTTGATAATCTTCTTCTAGCCTAGACCATCTTTATGTAGAGTAACGATTCTTTTTTTTTCAGATCCTCAGAGAGTTCTTTGCCATGAGGTGCCATGTTAAACTTCCAGTGACCAGTATGAGAGAGTGAGAGCGATAACACCAAATTTAACACACCTGCTCCCCATTCACACCTTGTAACACTAACAAGTCACATGACACCGGGGAGCAAAAATGGCTAATTGGGCCCAATTTGGAAATTTTTTACTTAGGGGGTGTACTCACTTTTGTTGCCAGCGGTTTAGACATTAATGGCTGTGTGTTGAGTTATTTTCAGGGGACAGCAAATTCACACTGTTATACAAGCTGTACACTCACTACATTGACTATTAGTCAGTGTCGTTACATGAAAAGATATAATAAAATATTTACAAAAATGTGTGAGACACTGGGGGTTATTTACAAAGGGTAAACCCACTTGGAAGTGCAGTCGCTGTAAATCTGAGAGGTAGATCTGAAATGAGGGGAAGCTCTGCTGATTTTATCATCCAATCATATGCACTTGCAGTGCACTTGTAGTGCAAAGTGGATTTGCCTTCAGTAAATAACCTCCACTGTGTGTATGTGTATATATATATATATATATATATATATATACACACACACACACACACACACACACACACACACACACACACACACACACACACACACACACACACACATATATATATATATATATATATTTTTGTATTTATATTTATTTTAGTATAATATAAAAATATAATTTCATAAATGATATATCTAATATATATATATATATATATATATATATATATATATATATATATATATATATATATATATATATATATATATATATATATATATATATATATATATATATATATATATATATATATTAGATATATAAATTATGAAATTATATTTTTATATTATACTAAAATAAATATAAATACAAAAAAAAAAAAAAAATATATATATATATATATATATGTGTGTGTGTGTATATGTATATGTATATATATATATATATATATATATATATATATATATATATATATATATATATATATATATATATATATATATATATATATATATATATATATATATATATATATATATATATATACACACACAGTGGAGGTTGTTTACTGAAGGCAAATCCACTTTGCACAACAAGTGCACTGCAAGTGCATATGATTGTAGTATATATAGTATAGTATATATATATATATCAGATATATCATTTATGAAATTATATTTTTATATTATATTAAAATATATCATATTGTGTATTAAGTGTATATCATACAGTCTTATGCTTTACTGTGTCATATTATATTGTAGGATATTGTATTGCGTTGCTTTTCTTTGCACAACAATAAATTGTATTGAATTCCTTTGCATTACTTTGTATTGTACTGTAGTGAACTGCATTGTAATGTACTGTGTAATACTTGATTGTATCTTGTCATATCTCATATCGGCGGTCATTTTTCCATCCTCCAGACTTTCACTGGTTTCAAATAAATTATGTGGTAGATTTAAATTTTCTTCCTGCGTATGCTTTTATTCCTATCTCGCTGTTGGGGGACTCAAGGCATATAAGATTAATGAGTTGTGTAATGAGAAGGTGATATTTACTACCCTGAGATCACAGAGGTGAACGCAACCTCTGTCCCCTCATTAAGTGAAGACGGTGGAAGAAATTGAGTGAACTGGAGACAAGGAGGAATGATTTCATCTGAATCAAGACAATGCCATTCACCCGGATCGCTGTTTGCTTTCTGCAGCAATGTCACATTCGTATCTCAGGTAGAACGGTGCGTATAAATGTGTTGGTGACTCAGAACCAGGCTTGGTATGCATTGTTGTGTTCCTGCACAATGTAAGTGACAAAGTGATCTACACCGTGACATTCAAAGACTCACTGCAAACTGCAATACTGTATTTGCAGTCCTGAATGTGGAACATCAATAAAGGAAGTCTAGTGATATTCTTTTAGTGCTTGATGAGGTCCCATTGTTGATACCCATTCTTGAGTCATGTAGATTTGTGGCTAAAACAAAAGAGAGGGCGTAGAGATCCTGTCTTTTGTATATCTATTAAAAAAAAATATATACTGTATATATATATATTAGGGCTGTTACTGATTAAAATTTTCGTGTTCGATTAATCGATTTTTTTAAATCGATTAATCGACTAATTTCGATTAATTATAACGCACATACAGATCCAACTACTTTTAGCTGATCTCCTTGCATTGCAACTCTGCATTAGTCAGTGGTAAATGTGGTATACACTATATACAATCACCCGACACTAGTTAGTTTCCCCAATCCATGACTTAACTTCACAGTTCACACAAATACAGTGGTGTGAAAAAGTGTTTGCCCCCTTCCTCATTTCCTGTTCCTTTGCATGTTTGTCACACTTAAGTGTTTCGGAACATCAAACCAATTTAAACAATAGTCAAGGACAACACAAGTAAACACAAAATGCAATTTGTAAATGAAGGTGTTTATTATTAAAGGTGAAAAAAAATCCAAACCATCATGGCCCTGTGTGAAAAAGTGATTGCCCCCCTTGTTAAAACATACTATAACTGTGGTTGTCCACACCTGAGTTCAATTTCTCTAGCCACACCCAGGCCTGATTATTGCCACACCTGTTCACAATCAAGGCATCACTTAAATAGGAGCTGCTTGATACAGTAAGGTCCACCAGAAGATCCTTAAAAGCTACACATCATGCCGAGACCCAAAGAAATTCAGGAACAATTGAGAAAGAATGTAATTGAGATCTATCAGTCTGGAAAGGGTTATAAAGCCATTTTCAAAGCTTTGGGAATCCAGCGAACCACAGTGAGAGCCATTATCCACAAATGGCGAAGACATGGAACAGTGGTGAACCTTCCCAGGAGTGGCCGGCCGCCCAAAATTACCCCAAGAGCGCAGCGACGACTCATCCAAGAGGTCACAAAAGACCTCACAACAACGTCCAAGGAACTGCAGGCCTCACTTGCCTCAGTTAAGGTCAGCGTTCATGCCTCCACCATCAGGAAAAGACTGGGCAAAAATGGCCTGCATGGCAGAGTTCCAAGGAGAAAACCACTGCTGAGCAAAAAGAACATCAAAGCTCGTCTCAATTTCTCCACAACACATCTTGATGATCCCCAAGACTTTTGGGACAACATTCTGTGGACCGATGAGACAAAAGTGGAACTGTTTGGAAGGTGTGTGTCCAAGTATATCTGGCGTAGAAGGAACACTGCATTTCAGAAAAAGAACATTATACCAACAGTAAAATATGGTGGTGGTAGTGTGATGGTCTGGGGCTGTTTTGCTGCTTCAGGACCTGGAAGACTTGCCGTGATAAAAGGAACTATGAATTCTGCTGTCTACCAAGAGATCCTGAAGGAGAATGTCCGACCATCTGTTCGTGTACTCAAGCTGAAACGAACTTGGGTTCTGCAGCAGGACAATGATCCTAAACAAACCAGCAAATCCACCAACGAATGGCTGAAGAAAAACAAAATGAAGACTTTGGAGTGGCCTAGCCAAAGTCCTGACCTGAATCCTATTGAGATGTTGTGGTATGACCTTAAAAAGGCCGTTCATGCTCGAAAACCCTCTAATGTAACTGAATTAGGACAATTCTGCAAAGATGAGTGGGCCAAAATTCCTCCAGGACGCTGTAAAAGCCTCATTGCACGTTATCGCAAACGCTTGGTTGCAGTTGTTGCTGCTAAGGGTGGCCCAACCAGTTATTAGGTTTAGGGGGCAATCACTTTTTCACACAGGGCTATGATGGTTTGGATTTTTTTTCACCTTTAATAATAAACACCTTCATTTAAAAATTGCATTTTGTGTTTACTTGTGTTGTCCTTGACTATTGTTTAAATTGGTTTGATGTTCCGAAACACTTAAGTGTGACAAACATGCAAAGGAACAGGAAATGAGGAAGGGGGCAAACACTTTTTCACACCACTGTACGTTTTAAATTCAAACTGTAGCACTGATGTAAGTCATTTTTTTCCCACAGTAGCGTGACAATCCCTCCACCTCCGGTCTAACTAATCACTCTCACCTTATGGCATGGACCCCTGTGCAAACAGGTGGTCAAGCAAGTGGGTATCAAAAGGGTTAACACGGACCATAAACTTCTCTCACGTCTCCTTAGATCTCAGCAAGGACGCCAGGTCATGGGTAGAAAGAAAAGATCTAAGTGCTCACCGCTTAAGTATAAGATAACATTTTTGTGTTCAAACACAAACTACTCACATAAAGATGATAAAAACACAGCATGTATAGCCAACAATTGTGTTAGTTCCGTAGGGCAGCAGCGGGTGAGATCATACGTAGCTCCTCCTCCGTACACGTTACGTTCAATCAAAACTTCAACGTCACCGGACTCCTCCCCCTTCCCTTCGTTTGCAGACGGAGGCACTTTGGGAAGGGGGGAGGAGTCCGGTGACATCACGGACATCAATGTCACTGGACTCCTCCCCCCTCCGACGGAACTCCCTGAAGACCTGGAAGCTGGCGGAGAGGTGAGTACCAATCAAAATAATTTTGATCGCTCAAAAAAATTTACGATTAATCGAGGAATTCATCTTTAATTTCCACAACCCTAATATATATATATATATATATATATATATATATATATATATATATATATATACATATATATATATATATATATATATATATATATATATATATATATATATATATATATATATATATATATATATACATTTATAATATCAAAAATCCAATATACTCCAAAATTTAGGCATAGTCAGGCACAATCCAATAGCCAATCCATAAGCAATACTCTATACTATATAGATTTGTGCAATGGGAAGGTGATATTTACTGCCATGAGATCACGGAGGTGAGTGCAGCCTCTGTCCCCTAATTAAGTGAAGACAGTCGAAGAAATGTAGTGAACTGGAGAAGAAGAATGATTTCATCTGGATCAAGACAATACCATTCACCCAGATCATTGTTTCCTTTCTGCAACAATGTCACATTCATAACTCAAATAGAACATTGCTATAAATATGTTCTTCGAAATATACCGGTGACACAGAACCAGGCTTGGTGTGCAGTGTCATTGCTTCTGCAAAATCTAATTGACAAAGTAGTCTGTAATTTATAGGGTGACATCAAAAGACTTACTAGAAGCTACAACGGAGAGATGACCTTCAGTTCTGAATTTAGAACATCGATGATGGAAGTCTAATGATACTCTTTTAGTGCCTGATAAGGTCCCATTGTTGGTACCCATTCTTACCCAGGTAATCAGTGGGCATGTATTTACTGCTGTAGCACATCCCCTAAAGAGGCGTGGTGATTGGTGAACGCACTCACAACCAGGTACTCACTGGCTCAAAGGGACAGTCAAGGGGTGTCTTTTTTTTAAGTTTTATTGAAACTGAAATCAGTTTTTATTTGTTCAATCCAGTGGGCTTGGGAGGAGATACTGTACTAACAATCTGATGTTAGTACTGTGATCTCCCCCCTGAGCTATTGTGTTTTGAACAGGGGGCTGCCCTCCCCCCCACTGCCAGAACACACTGGTCAGCGTTCTCAGTCATTGGCTGAGAGCACTGATAGGATGCTGATTGGCAGACCTTTTTCGGTCATGCCCCTTTGGTATAGGTCAGCCGTTGGGCCGGCTTCTGTTGGACCTGCTGCTGTACACAAGGGCCAAATATCAGTCGGTTTATATTGAACTGGCCAATGCCGCCTGATATTTGGCCCGTGTGTATGGCCCTTCAGAACTGGGATGGGTATGAGGGGAGCATGGAATACCACAAAAAACTGAAGAACTCTACAATTGAGGACTCCTTAGCTATCCTGCAGAACTGTACCTAAAGAATGCCCAGAGACAAAAAAAAAAAAAAAAAGGTGCATACAGTCACTGACTTTCCAGCACTGGGGTCCGTTATAGACATGTGTGATTAGTTTCCAGAAATTCATAAATTCGTACGAATCCGAAATACAAATTTTTATGCATACAAATTCCGTATGAAATACGAAATTTCGTTTAAGAATTTCGGATCCAAATTCATAACGAAAATTTAGTAATTGTTTTATGAAAAGTTAACAAACCTAAAAGTTAAAAACCCAGGAAGTCAGCACAGCACAGGGATGGTGGGAACCCCTCATAATGGACACACAGCAGGTGTACAGACCTGGGAACTCAGCACAGGGATGGTGGGAACCCTATAGGAATTTCTATGCTTATGAATTTCATACGAAATCCAAAATGTTGTTATCGAATTTTGGAATTTTGCATCCAAATTAACAGAAACATGACTGGCATTTTATTCACCAATCAGAGGAAGTCAGCACAGCACAGGGATGGTGGGAGCCCCTCATAATGGGCACAGCAGGTGTACAGACCTGGGAACTCAGCACAGGGATGGTGGGGACCCCTCATAATGATAAAGTCATCATAACGAACATTCAGAATTGTTACGAAAAGTTAACAAACCTAAAAGTAAAAAACCCAGGAAGTCAGCACAGCACAGGGATGGTGGGAACCCCTCATAATGATAAATTCATCATAATGAACTTTTGTTATTTTTACGAAAAGTTAACGAAACTAAAGGTTAAAAACCCAGGAAGTCAGCACAGCACAGGGATGGTGGGAGCCCCTCATAATGATAAATTCATCATAACGAACATTGGGGTAAGTTAGAATTTGCATTCTTTTAAATAGTTGGAGGCTCTAGGGTGGGATATCCAAGTCTTCCATTTTTACTAAATGTGGTAATGGAATGATTTTTGTAAGCAAGCATTAATTCAAATTGTGCTATTCAATCTGGTTATAACCAGTGTTGGTCATCTTACTTTAAAAACGTAATTAGTTAAGTTACAAATTACTTCTCCCAAAAAGTAATTGCTTAGTAACTCAGTTACTACATTGGAAAAGTAATTAGTACACAGCAAAGTAACTGACTTTTTTTTAAATATTGTCGCACTTCTCCCAAAAAGTAATTGCAAGTCTAGTAACTCAGTTGGCCAAGTTCATCAAGACAGGATCAATTGGCACAACTGCCTTCACTTTGGCGATTTCATCTGCAACTCTGTTATAGTTCTCAAACACAGCAAAGTAACTGACTTTTTTTGTAGTCCCAGACTCCTCCCCACACCACCTTTCCATGAATCATCCATTCATTGGACTTCCACGTGGGCATCCAAGTTTTCAGTCCTTTAAAAACCGCCCAGCTGTCAGTGTAGATAGTGACATGGGAAGAAGGATCCTCCTGAAGAGTCATCACTACAGCTTTCAACTCTGCATACTGGCTGGACCCTCCAATTCCGGTCTCCTGCAGGACGTGTTCACTTGGGTTGTAGGCTGCTGCTGTCCATTTACGCCCAGACGAGGCGACTATGGCGAACCATCAGTGAACCATGCTGATGCTTCATGTCTTCTGACAGAGACTCAAAGGGTGAGCCTCTTGAATGGGGGATGACTGCAGCACAGGAATTTCTTCTTCTGGCTGGGTGCTGGTAAAAGTAACAAGCCCTGCCAACTGTTTTGAAATGTCTCTAACATCCCCAGCTGCAATACCCCCTCTTTCTTGAAGGTACCACTTCCATTTCATCAGTGTCTGGTTCTGGGCTACAGCTGCTCTAGTGATCAGTCCATTATCTCTCACCCATCCTGCTATTGGCAGTGCAGTATGGATGGTGACTGTGTCCTTTCCTGTATACGTGTAACTAAGGGGCGGTATTGCTCTTAGTCCTTTCTTTTCATTACTTGTAAGCACAACTGTCTCTGGAATTTTCCTCTGTTGCCCAGTCCACTTCATTCCTAGGAACTTCACCTCTGTGGTAGGTCCTTGGACTTTGTTAGCCCATCTAGGGATGGGCCCGGTGTAACTAAGGGGCGGGTTTAGTATTACTGTAAGCAAGGGGCGCATTTATTATTATTGTTATTAGGGATGGGCCCGGTGCTCGATGCGAACCCACGTTCGCATCGAGCACCGGGCGTTCGCTCGCTCGGCGAGCCCAGAACTATTTTGGCCGCTCGCATCACGTTCGTGTGATGCGAGCGGCCCCGCAATGCATTGCGGCCGGCGCGGCCGACGCAGTGCATTGCTGGCTGATGATGGCCAAGCATGCACTGTGACCCCCCATGCTTGGCCAATCACAGCCCCGGAAACTCGAAGAGCCATAATTGGCTACAGGCAGGACGCCTGTAGCCAATTACAGCTCAGGGGCTGTAGTACACGCCCCCCCCTATAAAACGCCGCCACGCCGTCTGCGCCGGTCACATGCTGTTCCGGCGCAGATTGAGCAGGCAGATTCTGTGACACTCTGCTGGATTTAGATAGTTAGAGAGATTCACTTACAGAGATTGAGTTAGATAGATTCAGTTACAAAGATTGATTGAGAAAGAGGGGCTTGTAGTGTGCTCGTGGCAGGCAGGCAGAGCTCCTATATTTTGTTACCAGAAGCACCTATAGGACTTGTAGTGTGTTCGTGGCAGGCAGGCAGAGCTCCTATATTTTGTTCCCAGAAGCACCTATAGGACTTGTAGTGTGTTCGTGGCAGGCAGGCAGAGCTCCTATATTTTGTTCCCAGAGGCACCTATAGGACTTGAAGTGTGTTAGTCCCATTACACACACAGAGCTATATTTTCTTCCCAGAAGCACCTATAGGACTTGAAGTGTGTTAGTCCATCACACACACAGAGCTATATTTTTTTCCCAGAAGCACCTATAGGACTTGAAGTGTGTTAGTCCCATCACACACACAGAGCTATATTTTGTTCCCAGAGGCACCTATAGGACTTGAAGTGTGTTAGTCCCATTACACACACAGAGCTATATTTTCTTCCCAGAAGCACCTATAGGACTTGAAGTGTGTTAGTCCCATCACACACACAGAGCTATATTTTGTTCCCAGAAGCACCTATAGGACTTGAAGTGTGTTAGTCCCATTACACACACAGAGCTATATTTTTTCTTCCCAGAAGCACCTATAGGACTTGAAGTGTGTTAGTCCCATTACACACACAGAGCTATATTTTGTTCCCAGAAGCACCTATAGGACTTGAAGTGTGTTAGTCCCATTACACACACAGAGCTATATTTTCTTCCCAGAAGCACCTATAGGACTTGAAGTGTGTTAGTCCCATCACACACACAGAGCTATATTTTCTTCCCAGAAGCACCTATAGGACTTGAAGTGTGTTAGTCCCATTACACACACAGAGCTATATTTTGTTCCCAGAAGCACCTATAGGACTTGAAGTGTGTTAGTCCCATTACACACACAGAGCTATATTTTCTTCCCAGAAGCACCTATAGGACTTGAAGTGTGTTAGTCCCATTACACACACAGAGCTATATTTTGTTCCCAGAAGCACCTATAGGACTTGAAGTGTGTTAGTCCCATCACACACACAGAGCTATATTTTGTTCCCAGAAGCACCTATAGGACTTGAAGTGTGTTAGTCCCATCACACACACAGAGCTATATTTTGTTCCCAGAAGCACCTATAGGACTTGAAGTGTGTTAGTCCCATTACACACACAGAGCTATATTTTCTTCCCAGAAGCACCTATAGGACTTGAAGTGTGTTAGTCCCATTACACACACAGAGCTATATTTTCTTCCCAGAAGCACCTATAGGACTTGAAGTGTGTTAGTCCCATTACACACACAGAGCTATATTTTCTTTCCCAGAAGCACCTATAGGACTTGAAGTGTGTTAGTCCCATCACACACACAGAGCTATATTTTGTTCCCAGAAGCACCTATAGGACTTGAAGTGTGTTAGTCCCATCACACACACAGAGCTATATTTTGTTCCCAGAAGCACCTTTAGGACTTGAAGTGTGTTAGTCCCATTACACACACAGAGCTATATTTTCTTCCCAGAAGCACCTATAGGACTTGAAGTGTGTTAGTCCCATCACACACACAGAGCTATATTTTGTTCCCAGAAGCACCTATAGGACTTGAAGTGTGTTAGTCCCATTACACACACAGAGCTATATTTTCTTCCCAGAAGCACCTATAGGACTTGAAGTGTGTTAGTCCCATTACACACACAGAGCTATATTTTGTTCCCAGAAGCACCTATAGGACTTGAAGTGTGTTAGTCCCATTACACACACAGAGCTATATTTTGTTCCCAGAAGCACCTATAGGACTTGAAGTGTGTTAGTCCCATCACACACACAGAGCTATATTTTGTTCCCAGAAGCACCTATAGGACTTGAAGTGTGTTAGTCCCATTACACACACAGAGCTATATTTTCTTCCCAGAAGCACCTATAGGACTTGAAGTGTGTTAGTCCCATTACACACACAGAGCTATATTTTGTTCCCAGAAGCACCTATAGGACTTGAAGTGTGTTAGTCCCATTACACACACAGAGCTATATTTTCTTCCCAGAAGCACCTATAGGACTTGAAGTGTGTTAGTCCCATTACACACACAGAGCTATATTTTCTTCCCAGAAGCACCTATAGGACTTGAAGTGTGTTAGTCCCATCACACACACAGAGCTATATTTTGTTCCCAGAAGCACCTATAGGACTTGAAGTGTGTTAGTCCCATCACACACACAGAGCTATATTTTGTTCCCAGAAGCACCTATAGGACTTGAAGTGTGTTAGTCCCATCACACACACAGAGCTATATTTTCTTCCCAGAAGCACCTATAGGACTTGAAGTGTGTTAGTCCCATTACACACACAGAGCTATATTTTCTTCCCAGAAGCACCTATAGGACTTGAAGTGTGTTAGTCCCATCACACACACAGAGCTATATTTTCTTCCCAGAAGCACCTATAGGACTTGAAGTGTGTTAGTCCCATCACACACACAGAGCTATATTTTCTTCCCAGAAGCACCTATAGGACTTGAAGTGTGTTAGTCCCATCACACAGAGCTCCTCTATTTTCTTTGCAGAAGCACCCATAGGACTTCTAGTGTGTTAGTGGCATCACACAGAGCTCCTATATATTCTTCTCAGCAGCACCCACAGGACTTCTAGTGTGTTAGTGGCATCACACAGAGCTCCTCTATTTTCTTTGCATAAGCACCCACAGGACTTCTAGTGTGTTAGTGGCATCACACAGAGCTCCTCTATTTTCTTTGCAGAAGCACCCATAGGACTTCTAGTGTGTTAGTGGCATCACACAGAGCTCCTATATTTTCTTCTCAGCAGCACCCACAGGACTACCGACTGCAATGGCTGGAAGACCGCCAAGGGGAGGCAGAGCGTGCAGAGCCAAGAACACAGGGCAGGCAGGCTCTGTTTCTAGTGGACGTGGCCGTGGACGTGGACGTGGTCGTGCATCGTCATCAGCACGTGGCCATGGGACACGCGCGTCTTTGTTTTCGGCAGCTGGACATGTGGAGCCGCATCATGCTGAAGGCTTGGTAGAATGGATGACCAAGCCCTCCTCATCCTCCTCATCCTCTCTCACCCAGGCTCAGGGTACTGACAGAGCATCATCAGCCACCCCTTCCCTAGACCCACCATGTCCTCCTGAGGAGTCCCCCGAACTCTTTGAGCACAGTGTTGGGTACATGCTCCAGGAGGATGCCCAACGATTCGAAGGCTCGGATGACGATACCCAGCTTGAGGAATCTGGCAGTACAGTTCCACCAGCTGCAGCTTACTGCCAGGTTTGCTCTAGTGGTGAAGAGGGAGGGGATGATGAGGTCACTGACTCCACGTGGGTGCCTCAAGGGAGAGAGGATGAGGAGGAGGACGAGGAGGAGGAGGATGCGGCGTCACATGTCCAACGAGGCAGGATGCCCCCTGGAGGCCAGGTAGAGGCCAGCACAGCAACTGTACAACACCGCAGAGCTCCGCCTGTGCAGGGCGCTGCCTCTGCACGTTATCAGAAAAGTTCTTTGGTGTGGGCCTTTTTTGAGACGAGTGCAGCAGATCGCACCACTGCTATTTGCAATATTTGTCTCAAGCGTATCTCGCGTGGCCAAAACATCAGCCGCTTGGGCACGACAAGCATGACCAGACATATGGCGACCTGCCATGCAGCTCGTTGGCAGGCACACATAAAAGACCCACACCAAAGAACTAAGCGGACCTCTCCTTGCTCCTCCTCAGCTGGGATCTCCATCCCCACTACACCTTCAGTCCTCTCTGAAAGCTGCTCTGAGAGGACTGAAGGTGTAGAATTCGGTGTGTCACAACCAAGTACTTGCAGTACACCGACGTCCGAATGCAGCAGGCAAATTTCCCTGCCCCAGCTGCTGGACCGTAGAAAGAAGTACACTCCCAGCCATCCACATGCCCAGCGGTTGAATGCTAGCCTTGCTAAATTGCTAGCACTTCAACTGCTGCCTTTTCAGTTGGTAGACTCGGCCCCTTCCGTGAGTTTGTTCAATGTGCGGTTCCTCAGTGGCAGGTTCCCAAACGCCACTTTTTCTCGCGGAAGGCGATTCCGTCTCTCTACCGGCATGTGGAGGGCAATGTCCATGCCTCGCTGGACAGGGCGGTCAGCGGTAAGGTGCATATTACCGCTGACTCATGGTCCAGCAGGCATGGACAGGGACGGTACCTTTCTTTCACGGCCCATTGGGTCACTCTATTGGCAGCTGGGAGGGATGCAGGACAAGGTGCAGTAGTGTTGGAGGTTGTTCCGCCACCACGCCTCCAAAACGCGACTACTGCTACTGGTTGTGACACACCTCTCTCCTCCACCCCCTCCTCTTCTTCTTCCTCCAGTGCTCTGTCCTTGGAACCAGCGGTGCTCCGTAGGCGTACAAGGGGCTACGCAAGTACGCAGGCAAAAAGATGCCATGCCGTGCTTGCGCTGGTGTGTTTGGGGGACAGGAGCCACACTGGGCCAGAGGTTCTGGCAGCTCTGCAGGGGCAGGCCGAGAGGTGGTTGACGCCACGTCAGCTTAAGCCAGGAATGGTCGTTTCTGACAATGGCACCAACCTCCTCTCCGCCCTGCGACAGGGGCAGCTCACCCATGTGCCCTGCATGGCTCACGTCCTCAACCTGGTGGTGCAGCGGTTCTTGGGCAGGTTCCCAGGCTTACAGGATGTCCTGAGGCAGGCCAGGAAAGTCTGTGTGCATTTCCGCCGATCTTATAATGCCAGTGCTCGGCTGACTGAGCTGCAAAAGGAGCTGAACCTGCCCAAGAACCGCCTAATATCTGACATGCCCACCAGGTGGAACTCAACGTTGGCCATGCTGCAGCGACTGCACACGCAGCAGAGGGCCATCAATGAGTACCTTTGCGACTACGGCACCAGGACAGGGTCAGGGGAGCTTGGTTTTTTTTCCCCACGTCAGTGGAGCATGATCAGGGATGCATGCACTGTCCTCTCACCATTTGAGGAGGCCACGAGGATGGTGAGCAGTGACAGTGCATGCATCAGTGACACTGTCCCTCTTGTCCACCTGTTGGAGCATACGCTGCGTGGGATAATGGACAGGGCACTTGAGGCAGAACAGAGGCAGGAAGAGGAGGACTTCCTTGCCTCTCAAGGCCCCCTTTATCCGGACAGTGTTCCTTCTGTCCCACCCATCACACAGGAAGAGGATGAGGAGGAGGAGGAGGAGGAGGAGGAGGAGGAGGATTGTGTGAGCATGGAGGTGGAGCCTGGCACTCAGCATCAGCAGCAGCAGTCTTTTAGGGATGATGTACAGTCCCAACAAGCCAGTGGACTTGTACGTGGCTGGGAGGAGGTGGCTGGCGATCATGTCATCCTCAGTGACCCAGAAGACTCCGGACCGAATGCCTCAGCTAACCTACGCTGCATGGCCTCCCTGATCCTGCAAAGCCTGCGGAAGGATCCTCGTGTTCTTCGGATCAAGGAGAGGGACCATTACTGGCTGGCCACTCTCCTTGATCCGCGGTACAAGGGTAAGGTTGCGGACCTTATCTTGCCGTCGCAGAGGGAGCAGAGGATGAGACATCTCAGGGAGGCCTTGCAGAAAGGTCTGTGCAACGCGTTCCCAGAAACTGGGAGGCTACAAACTCCTGGTCCTGGGCGACGAGTTGCTGAGGCTTCGGTCAGTGGCAGAAGGAGCGGTGGGGAAGGTGGACGTCTGACCGATGCGTTCAGACAATTTTTTAGTCCGCAGCCCCAAGGTATGATCGGTTCCAGCAACCATCGCCAGCGTCTGATATACATGGTGCAGGAATACCTTGGGGCAAGGTCAGACTTGGACACCTTTCCCACCGAAAATCCTCTGGCTTACTGGGTCCTGAGGATGGATCACTGGCCAGAGCTTGCACAGTATGCAATTGAGCTACTGGCCTGTCCTGCCTCCAGCGTTCTTTCCGAACGCACATTCAGTGCTGCTGGAGGATTTGTGACTGATCATAGGGTGCGCCTGTCCACCGCCTCGGTTGATCGACTGACATTCATCAAAATGAATCAGTCTTGGATCACCACCAGCTACCAGGCACCTGAGGCGGATATAACCGAATAATTTTTAATGTCACATCCCTTCAAGACTGCCTATGCTGATGCTGAGTGACTGTCCTCTTATGTTCACTGACTATCCTCTTCCTCCTCCTCAATGATCCATGCCACCACACCAGTGCCTAAGGCACAATTTTTCAGCCCCTGTTTAACAGGGGCGTGTACTTACAATTTTAAAAAAAAATGCTTCGCAACACGTGTGACTGCTGTGCTCCAAGTACAGTCTCTGTGAGGGCCGTGTTGCAGTGTTGTGGCACCAGCACCAGTGCCTAAGGCACAATTTTTCAGCCCCTGTTTAACAGGGGCGTGTACTTACAATTTTTTAAAAAAATGCTTCGCAACACGTGTGACTGCTGTGCTCCAAGTACAGTCTCTGTGAGGGCCGTGTTGCAGTGTTGTGGCACCAGCACCAGTGCCTAAGGCACAATTTTTCAGCCCCTGTTTAACAGGGGCGGGTACTTACAATTTTTAAAAAAAATGCTTCGCAACACGTGTGACTGCTGTGCTCCAAGTACAGTCTCTGTGAGGGCCGGGTTGCAGTGTTGTGGCACCAGCACCAGTGCCTAAGGCACAATTTTTCAGCCCCTGTTTAACAGGGGCGTGTACTTACAATTTTTTAAAAAAATGCTTCGCAACACGTGTGACTGCTGTGCTCCAAGTACAGTATCTGTGAGGGCCGGGTTGCAGTGTTGTGGCACCAGCACCAGTGCCTAAGGCACAATTTTTCAGCCCCTGTTTAACAGGGGCGTGTACTTACAATTTTTTAAAAAAATGCTTCGCAACACGTGTGACTGCTGTGCTCCAAGTACAGTCTCTGTGAGGGGTTGCAGTGTTGTGGCACCAGCACCAGTGCCTAAGGCACAATTTTTCAGCCCCTGTTTAACAGGGGCGGGTAATTACAAATCTTGATCTAATAGTTCACAGCAGGGCCCATTCCTGCGCCCACCAAGAGTAACTATGAGGGCCTGCAGTCTTGTGGCAACACCGTCCACCACCACCGCCAAAGGCCCAATTTTTCTGCCCTGTTCATCAGGTGCTTGAAATTACAAATCTTGATCTAATAACTCACAGCAGGGCCCATTCCTGCGCCCACCAAGAGTAACTATGAGGGCCTACAGTCTTGTGGCAACACCGTCCACCACCACCGCCAAAGGCCCAATTTTTCTGCCCTGTTCATCAGGTGCTTGCAATTACAAATCTTGATCTAATAACTCACAGCAGGGCCCATTCCTGCGCCCACCAAGAGTAACTGTGAGAGCTTACAGTCTTGTGGCAAAACCGTCCACCACCACCACCACCACCCCCAATTTTTCTGCCCTGTTCAACAGGTGCATGCAATTACAAATCTTGATCTATTAACTCACAGCAGGGCCCATTCCTGTGCCCACCAGTCTTGTGGCTACACCAACATCTAATAGGGCAAATTTCTGCAGAGTATATACGCCAGGCCCCTACTTTCAAACATCCAACTTACAAACGACTCCTACTTGCAAATGGAAAGAGAAAACAGGAAGTGAGAGGAAATCTACCCCTAGGAAGGGAAATTCTATCCTGTTAGATTTAATTTGGGAAAAAGGTATCTCCTCTCTACTGATACTTTATCACCAATCCTTGTTTCAATTAAAACCCCACTTTTCCAAAAACATTTGTCATTGGGACGGAAAGTGAGGTGACATGTTCTGAACAGATGTGCAAAGACAGCAAATGTTACAGGGGTGATAACCCCTCCCTATGTTCTCCAAAAAGCTTAAAAAATAGATTTTTTTGGGATGGAGCTACACTTCATAATGTACCTGTTCAGATTCTACTTAAGATCAAACCTAAAGCCGCAAGTGGTTTTAAATGGCTTCTTTTTTTCCTTTACAAATGTCATTTTGTGCAAGGACAGTTCTAAACACGGGAAACACATGCCACTTCACAGGCATACTTTAGACACCCCCCAGGTACCATATTTTAAAGGAAAATTTCACTTTTTTTTTTTCACTTTATGCATCATTAAAATGACTGCTCCCGAAAAAACGTTAGTTTTTAAAAGTTCTTTTTGCATTGATATATGTCCCCTGGGGCAGGACCCGGGTCCCCAAACCTGTTTTATGACATTAACATGCATATTGGCCGTTGTAATTAGCACTTTTGATTTCGAACGTTCGCGTCCATTATAACGTATAGGGTTCGAAAATTCGCGCGAACTTTCGGTCCGTTCGAAGGTTCTGGTTCGAACCGAACCCGGGGGTGTTCGGCTCATCCCTAATTGTTATATATCGTGTAACCAAGGGGCTGCTCTATTATTACTTTAACCAAGGGGCAGATCTGTTATAGCGTGTAAGCAAGGGGCGGGTCTATTATTATTATATCGTGTAAGGGGCGGATGGCTACAGAAGAGGGCGAATGTTAAATTAATGGGCAGAGCTCGATATATAACAATAATAATAAATGCGCCCCTTGGTTACAGTGATACTAGACCCGCCCCTTAGTTACACGATAGATGCCCCTTGCAGAGTAGCACGAGCATCGGGAGCGTGTGGCATCGCCTCGTACAATTACATGTTAACTGCGCTTGCGCGGTGTAGAGTTCACTCAGAGCTGTTTAGGTTCGGCAATTTTCGTAAGCTCCGTAGTCCTTCGTACTGCACAAGCAAGTACAGGGGGTCCTTATTCGGCGGGGGAACTTTTTCGGCAGGACTCCGGAATTACACTACTGCCATCTAGTGGCGGTAGATGTAATTGCGGTAACGACGCCCAAGTAATGGGAACTGCGTTACCATGAGGGGAAAAGTAATCAGTTAGATTACTTGTTACCCTGTAAAGTAACTCCGTTAAAGTGGTGTACCCCTTAAAAATGTTTTTTTTAAAGTCAGCAGATACTGCAAATTACTGCAGCTGCTGACTTTTAATAATCGGACACTTACCTGTCCCGGGGTCCAGCGACGAGCAGGAACGAAGCCCCCCCTCGTCCCCTACTCCGCTCGCTGCGCCGTCATGCTTACTGTGGGCACCCGGCTGTGGCTTCACAGCCGGGCACCCACTGCGCATGGCTGCACAGTCATCTGGGACCTGTCACGTGTCCCAGATGACTGACTGCACCGAGGGGAAGTGATGTCAGTGCCCGGGCGCTGAAGGAGGCAGACTACAAGGGACCCCCTAGCCACAGGCATTTAGAAGTGAGAAATTTTTTTTTCCAATTATTTCTTTTTGTTTTTTTAATGAATTTTATGCTGTTTTTTTTTTTTTTTTTTTTGGTGGAAACACCACTTTAAGTAACTCCGTTTATTTTAACTCAGTTACTTACATCACTGGTTATAACAGTAGATAGGTTGGGTGCTTCTGTAGATTTCCAGAGGTTAGCTATTGTAAGTCTTGATGCTATTAAGATGTGGACCACTATAGTTCTATGTATAATGGGATATTTCTCAAGGTCAATACCTAATAAGGCTGAAGCTGGAGTAAGCCTGAAAAGGTTTCCTGTTATATCTGCTATAAAGAATGAAACTGAGTTCCAAAAGCTCTTCAAGGTTTTGCAACTCCAGAGGGTATGTATAAGATTTCCAGTTTGCTCATTACACCTCCAACAAATATCGGTTAGTTAAATACCACCTGTTAATTAGAGAAGTTTTGATCTAAATCTCTCTCCCATTTCAACATGTGAGCATTTTTATTGGCTGGTTGCGAGGATTGTATCTCATATAAGAGGGAAATTCCCTTCCTGTTATTGTCCTTCTGGTTAGATATATTTTCCCATATAATCGATGAGAACTCTATTTTGTCATTAGGATTGAAGTCCTTTAGTCATTTACACCTTCCAAGCTTACTCATAATATCATCCCTGTAAACCATAGGTAGGTTTTCATATAGCCTGTATCCCTGTTTGGTCCATTCGTCTACTGATAGACATGTGCAATTCGTTTTGTTTTTTTTTGTTTTTTTTTGTTTTTTTTTGTTTTTTCCATTCGTTCGTTCGTTTTAGTAAGAATGAACGAATCGTTCGAATCGTACGAATCCGAATAACGAATCGTTTGAATCGTACGAATCCGATTAACGAATCATTCGAATTGAACGAATCCGAAAAACAACGAAAATCCGAAAAAACTAATTAGAAACAACGAATGTACTAATGAAGAAAATCCGAAAAATGAAAACGAACGAAAAAATTCGTACATTCGTAACTTTTTTTTTTTTTTATTGAATTGGTAATTTTCTGTGTCCCTTACAATGGTGCTGCTAAACGTGCTTCAAATGGATTGAACAAAAAAAATTGTACATTCGTAACTTTTTTTTCGATTCGTAACTTTTTTTTTTCGATTCGTAACTTTTTTATTTATTTTTTTCGATTTGTAATTTTCCGTGTCTCTATTGAACCAAAAAATTCGTACATTCGTAACTTTTTTTTCGATTCGTAACTTTTTTTTTCGATTCATAACTTTTTTTTTCGATTCGTAATTTTATTAAAATGTAATAATAGCATACACATTACATAAAATTATGAATTATGCTCCGATTACGAATCCATGAATGTTACGAATGTACGAATAAATACGAATGCGTCCGAAAATTAAACTAACAAAAAAACGAATCAATGAAAAAATAACTCTTATGAATGTACGAATCGTTATGAATACGAACACCGACGACTTACGAATGTACGAATCGTTACGAATCAACGGAAACGAAAAAAACAAAATGAAAAAAAACGAATTTTTTTCGGAAACGAAAAAAACGAAACGAAAATAAACAAATTTTTTTGTTGTGCACATGTCTATCTACTGATAAGCAAATTCTACAGTAATTAATAACTTCTGTAGGAAGACTTATTTTGGATTTATTTTAAATGCATGTTTTTTTTTTTTTTTTTTAACAAATTTAAATTATGTTGGTGAATTATTCTGGCAGAAGGATTCAACACATTGAAAATCCTGAGCTCTTTACTCAAATATTTTCTCTATACATTCAGGGGATGTGGTGTTGATTAATGCAGCTGGACTCGTTTATATATTAGATTTTAGTGCTTAACTGTTTCAGCCCCGGAAGATTTAACCCCCATCCTGACCAGAGCACTTTCTGCAATTCTGCACTGCGTCGCTTTAACTGACAATTGCAACGTTGTACCCAAAAAAAATTGACATCCAAATAGAGCTTTCTTTTGTTGGTATTTGATCACCTCTGCGGTTTTTATTTTTTGCGCTATAAACAAAAAAAGAGCGACAATTTTGAAAAAAAATCATATTTTTTTACTTTTTGCTATAATAAATATCCCCAAAAAATATATAACATTTTTTTTTCCCCTCAGTTTAGGCCGATACGTATTCTTCTACATATTTCGCAATTAGCGTTGCACAAAAGTTATAGCGTCTACAAAATAGGGGATCATTTTATGGAATTTTTATTAATATATATTTTTTTACTAGTAATGGCGGAGATCAGCGATTTATATCGTGACTGCAACATTATGGCGGACAGATCAGACACTTTTGGTGCTATTTTGGGACCATTCATATTTATACAGCGATCAGTGCGATTAAAAATGCATTGATTACTGTGTAAATGTGACTGGCAGTGAATGGGGTTAACCAGCAGGGGGCCCTGTAGGGGTTAAGTGTGTCCTAGGGATGTGTTCTAACTGTGGAGGAGATGGGCTATGTGTGACACGACACTGATCAACCGCTCCTGATTACAGGGGGCTGTGATCAGTGTCCTGTCACAAGGCAGAGCGGGGACATGCTTGTTTACATCAGCATTTCCCCGTTCTTCCTCTCCGTGAGATGATCACGGGTATCCCCGTGGACATCGAGTCTGCGGGACCCGCAATCAAACTGACGGAGCTTGCGGTGGAAGCGTGAGCACCCAGAAGCCGTGTCTTAAAGGGCAAAGTACAGGTACATTAATATGCCTGTACGTACCCTTCTGCCGACGTATATCGCGTGAGCCGGTTGACAAGTGGTTAAAACTGTGTACACCCATAAAATGGCGTCAAACTACAGTACCTAAAAATCTCTATGGGCGACGCTTTAAAAGTCTTTACATGTTACCAATTTTGAGAGGTACACATTAGGTCTGGTGCTAGAATTATTGCTGTTATGCCGCGTACACACGATCTGAATTCTCGACGGAAAAAGCTCTGATGGTTTTCCCGACGGAATTCCGACTGAATTCCGCTCAAACTGTCTTGCCTACACACAGTCACACCAAATTCCAACCGTCAAGAACACGGTGACGTACAACACTACGACGAGCCGAGAAAAAATGAAGTTCAATGCTTCCGAGCATGCGTCGAATTGTTTCCGAGCATGTGTAGGAATTTTGCACGTCAGAATTGCTGCAGACGATCGGAATTTCTGATAGAAACCTTTTCCGTCGGAAAAATTGAGAACATGTTCTCAAATTTTTGATGGTGAGAATTCGGCCAGCAAAATTCCAATGGAGCCTACACACAGTCGCATTTTCTGATGAAAAGCCCCCATCGGTCTTTTGCTGGCCGGAATTCCTATCGTGTGTACGTGGCATTACTCTGACGTTCATGATGATACCTCACATGTGGGGTGAGATCACCTTTTTCTTATGCATGGAGGATGCTTTGCATTTGCCTGTGAGCACGTGGGGCGGAGGTACCTTCATTGTTTTCATTGTTTATTATTTATTTTATTGAAAACTTTTTTATCCCTTTTATTCATTTTTTTAGTTTATTGCTATCACAAAGAATAAACAACATCCCCTGTGATTGCAATAAGCACACCTAGCTTGCGATCGATCAGGAGAGAGGAGGTGCAGGCATCATCCCGGTATAACCACTTTAACCTGAGGATGTCCGGGTACATTTTAAATAAAGACGTGTTGTTTACATTTTAAAAATGATTTTAATTACACTCGTGTTCATTGGAGGAATATTTAACCTGTAGCCGACCGCCCACAGTCAATTGACGGCGGAGCGGTGCGGCTCTTGTGGCGGGCCGCCGTCATATGACGGCGCTAACATTTCGGCCACTAGGGGGCACGCGCGCGTGCCCGCCGCGTCGCTGGGGACCCGATGCGCGTGCCCGGCGGCCGCGATGTCCGCCTGGCACCCGCGATTGCCCAGTAACTGAGCAGGACGTGGATCTGTGTGTGTAAACACACAGATCCACGTCCTGTCAGAGGAGAGGAGACCGATAGTGTGTCCCTTGTACATAGGGACACCGATCGGTCCCCTCCCCCCCACAGTTAGAATCACTCACATAGGGAACATATTAACCCCTTGATCACCCCCTAGTGTTAACCCCTTCCCTGCCAGTCACATTTATACAGTAATCAATGCATTTTTATAGCACGGTTTGCTGTATAAATGTGAATGGTCCCAAAAATGTGTCAAAAGTGTCCGATATGTCTGCCGCAATGTCGCAGTCATGATAAAAATTGCAGATCGCCGCATTACTAGTAAAAAAAAAATAATAATTAAAATGCTATAAATCTATCCCCTATTTTGTAGACGCTATAACTTTTGCGCAAACCAATCAATATACGCTTATTGCTATTTTTTTTTTACCAAAATATGTAGAAAAATATGTATCGGCCTAAAATGAGGAAAAAAATTTGTTTAAAAAAAAAAAATTGGATATTTATTATAATACAAAGTGAAAAATAGTGTTTTTTCAAACTTGTCCCTCTTCTTTTGTTTATAGTGCATGAAATAAAAACCGCAGAGGTGATCAAATACCACCAAAATAAAGCTCTATCTGTGGGGAAAAAATTAAAAAATTTTATTTGGGTACAGCGTTGCATGACAGCGCAATTGTCATTCAAAATGCAACAGCGCTGAAAGCTGAAAAATGGCTTGGTCAGGATGGGGGTGTTCGTGCCTGGTAGGCAAGTGGTTAAAGTCCCAAAATATATAGTAATGTCCTTTCAATTGAAGTGGTTAAAGTGGCACTAAGAGTCACCATACAGTGCCTTGAAAAAGTATTTATACCCCTTTCCACATTTTGTCATGTTACAACCAAAAACGTAAATGTATTTTATTGGGATTTTATGTGATAGACCAACACAAAGTGGCACATAATTGTGAAATGGAAGGAACATGATAAATGTTTTTCAACATTAAAAAAAAAAAATATCTGAAAAGTGTGGGGGGCATTTGTATTCAGCCCCCTTTACTCTGATACCCCTAACTAAAATCTAGTGGAACCAATTGCCTTCAGATGTCACCTAATTAGTAAATAGAGTCCACCTGTGTGTAATTTAATCCCAGTATAGATACAGCTGTTTGGTGAAGCCCTCAGAGGTTTGTTAGAGAAGCTTAGGGAACAAACAGCATCATGAAGACCGAGCAACACACCAGACAGGTCCAGGATAAAGTTGTGGAGAAATATAAAGTAGGGTTAGGTTATAAAAAAATATCCCAAGCTTTAAACATCTCACGGAGCTCTGTTTAATCTATTATCTGAAAATGGAAGAGTATGGCACAACTTCAAACCTACCAAGACATGGTCGTCCCCCTAAACTGACAGGCCGGGCAAGGAGAGAATTAATCAGAGAAGCAGCCAAGAGGCCCATGGGAACTCTGGAGGATCTGCAGAGATCCACAGCTCAGGTGGGAGAATCTGTCCACAGGACAACTATTAGTCGTGCTCTCCACAAATCTGGCCTTTATGAAAGTGTGGCAAGAAGAAAGAAATTGTTAAAAGAAAGCCATGAGAGTCCCATTTGCAGTTTGTGAGAAGCCATGTGGGGGACACAGCAAACATGTGAAAGAAGGTGCTCTGATCAGATGAGACCAAAATGGAACGTTTTGGCCTACAAGCCTGTGTGGAGGAAATCTAACACTGCACATCACCTTGAACACACCACCCCCACTAGGAAACATGGTGGTGGCAGCATCATGTTGTGGGGATGCTTTTCTTCAGCAGCGACAGGGAAGCTGGTCTGTCAGACTTCACGTACCTGACTGATGAGCCCGATATAGCAGGGGAAGGCCTTCCTTACGTGTCTGGTTTGCGGCCCCTGGTAGTATAGACAGGAGGCACGGGAGCACAGAGTGGTATGAGAGCCTGGAGGGTAACTGCACGAGGAGAGGCCCAAAGGTCCCGCTGCAGGTGGAGTGGTGATCACTAGACAGCTGGACACTGGCAGCGGATGCAGAGCAAAGGCTGAGCAGGCAAGTCCAATCACAGGCACAGTCGGCAGCAGGTGGGCATTGCAGTACAAAGGAGCAGGCAAGTTCAGAGTCCAGGTCGGTGGCAACAGGCGGGCCACCTGGTACAGAGGAGCAGGCAGGTTTAAGGTCAAAGACAAGCCGGGTCGGATGTAGGCAGAAGACAGGATAATCCAAAGGGCAGGCCAGGTAATCAGGGGGAATCAGATGCTCAGACAAGGTAACGGGTGCTAGGGTACAGGGAGCTGCAGATCGGACAGCATCGAGCATAGTGCATGGAGATCCTAAATAGGCTGATTGGTACCAAGAATCTGTGGCAAGACTTCGAAAATTGCTGTTCACAGACGCGCTCCATCCAATCTGACAGAGCTTGAGCTATTTTGCAAAGAAGAATGGGCAAAAATCTCAACTCTCTAGGTGTGCAAAGCTGGTAGAGACATTCCCAAAAAGACTGTAATTGCAGTGAAAGGAGGTTCTACAAAGTATTGATTTAGGGGGGCTGAATACAAATGCACGCCACACTTTTCACATATTTTATTTGTAAAAAAAAAAATGAAAACCATTTATCATTTTCCTTCCACTTCACAATTATGTGCGACTTTGTGTTGGTCTATCACATAAAATCCCAATAAAATACATTTACATTCAAGGCACTGTACATGTTACAATCTGACTGTACAAACGTTGCACTACTCTGCACACTACAAACTACAAATACAGGCATACCCCACTTTTAAGTACACAATGGGGTTTATTTACTAAAGCTGGAAAGTGCAAAATCAGGCTCACTTCTGCATAGAAACCAATGAGCTTCCAGGTTTTATTACCAAAGCTTAAAGCGGAAGTAAACCCATCGATTTAACAGTCTAAAAAAAAAGGCATGCCGTGAATGCTAACTGCACATTGGCTGTGCTCTCAACCAAACAATCAAACCATCCAATGGCTGGTGTCATAACGGATCACATGTGCAGCACTGTGGCAGTTGAAGATTAAACAGAGGCAAAGATGGCAGCTTCCTTGGCTGAAAACGATAGGGGGGTTTACTTCCACTTTAATTGAACAAGCTAGGGTTAGAAGCTCATTGGTTTCTATGCAGAAGTGAGCCTGATTTTGCACTTTCCAGCTTTAGTAAATAACCCCCCATTGTGTACTTAAAAGTGGGGTATGCCTGTAGTCCATCTTGGGAGCATGCAAGAGAGGGGGGCTGCATTCCTACATACAGTGAGACCATGGAGAACAAATGTAGTGACCCTCTAACAAGAAGTCATCAAAAACAACCAAATTTGAAGATTTGAAGGCTGAGAGCAATAAAAAGAGCGGAGTTCCACCCTAAAGTGGAACTTCCGCTTATCGAATTCCTCCCCCCTCCGGTGCCACAATTGGCACCTTTTAGGGGGGAGGGGGTGCAGATACCTGTATAATATAGGTATCTGCCCCGCCCATATCCGGGAATGCCCGCCCATATCCGAGGGTTCCCGTTGTGTCTTGGGAAACACACAGTTCCCAGGACACAACGGGGACCAATAAAGACACGCAGCATGACTCGCGCATGCGCAGTGGGTGCCCGGCTGTGAAGCCATAGCCGGGTGCCCACAGTTACAATGCCGGCGCAGCCGAGCGGATCAGGGGGCTCTCGGAGCTTCGACCCCCCGCATCGCTGGACCCTGGAACAGGTAAGTTTTCGATTCTTAAAAGTCAGCAGCTGCAGTATTTGTAGCTGCTGACTTTTAATATTTTGGGTGCTGGTGGAACTCTGCTTTAAATATACATACATGTATAGTATTTCTCCCTTTAAAACCAGAGTTTACTGTCACTTTAAAGAAAAATCCAAATCTCACTGCACATACCATTCTACATAATAAGCAGAATTATCAGTACAGTAACCTAAAAGGTTATATAAGCTGATGTGATGTAATGGAACATATAAAGGAGAAGATTAACACAATGTCCATTAAAGGGAAATATGGTTTGTAGTAAAAGATGAAGGAAACAAAGAGTGAAAGACTGGTGTAAAATGTATCACACAGACAGAGGCAGCAGATTTTGCTAATGGTCAGGGACAACATGAGTGCTAATAGCCAGGAAGTGATATTTTGTGGTTGGATGTTGCACAATGTATGATGGATGGACGCCGGCCTACAAAGAGTTCTGGGTCAAACAATAGAAAAAGATTAACAGATTTTGATGGTAATGTAACTAAATTAGAACAATTGATGATTGAGTGCAGAATGTAAAAGGAATTGAGAGAGCACCCATCACAAGAGGCCAATGAAATATGAGACAAGGTTTGTTATTTAATAATAAAGTGAAAAGGGCAGATGGGCACATAAACTCATTGTGGCCAATCAGATATCAGCTGTGTGGTCATAGTGTGTAGAGATGCTTGAATTTTCAGTCTTAAAGTGACACCAAACTATAGCTTTATTCTCCAAAATGAATCTATACACATCCCTTACTTATTGGTCCTGTAATCTAATTTTCAATAAATTGTTTCTTACTGTGTTTTTCTGACTCATTGTAATGCCTTCTGTGAGCTCCTGAACTTTTTTTCCCCACACACTTTGGTGGGAATAAGCAGTGCATGTTAGTTGCGGTTATGTGCACTTCTCCACGTACACTACAGATCCCATAGTCCATAGTCCATCTTGAAAGCAAGCAAGAAAGGGTGGCTACGCCCCTACATACAGTGGGGCCATGGAAAATGAACGTAGACACCCTCTAACAGGAAGTCAGATAACAGGAAGTCAGATAACAGGAAGTCAGATAACAGGAAGTCAGATCACAGCAGAAAATAGGGAATTTTGAGGTTTGGAGGAGGCTAAGCCCCCGTACACATGGTCGGAAATTCCGACCACAAAATCCGTCTGATTTTTTCCGACAGATTTTGTCCGACACTGGTGTTGCATACACACGGTTGGACAAAGTTGTCGGAAAATTTGATCATTCTGAACGTGGTGACGTTCATTGCGTATGACAAAACTATGTAGAGGCTAGTAGCCAATAGCTTAGGTCTCGTAATTTGATCTGAGCATGCGTGGCACTTTGCCCGTCGGAATTCTCGACACATGATCAGAAAAAGTCCGATCAGATTTTGTTGTCGGAAAATTTGAGATCCAGCTCTCAAATTTTTTCCGTCGGAAATTCTGACGGAAAAAGTCAGATGGAGCCCACACACGGGTGGATTTTACGATAACATGGTCCGATCAGACATTTTCCGTCGGAATTTCCGAGCGTGTGTACGGGGCATAAGAGTAAAATAATACATAATTGGTGTTGCATACACATGGTCGGACAAAGTTGTTGGAAAATTCGATCATTCTGAACGTGGTGACGTTCGTTGCGTACAACGAAACTATGTAGAGGCTAGTAGCCAATAGCTTTGGTCTCGTAATTTGATCTGAGCATGCGTGGCACTTTGTCCATTGGAAATTCTCAACACACAATCAGAAAAAGTCCAATCAGATTTTGTTGTCGGAAAATTTGAGATCCAGCTCTCAAATTTTTTCCGTCGGAAATTCTGACGGAAAAAGTCCGATGGAGTCCACACACGGGTGGATTTTCCGATAACATAGTCCGATCAGACATTTTCCGTCTGAATTTCCGAGCGTGTGTACATAAGAGGGCATAAGAGTAAAATAATACATCATTTTTTTTTTTTTTTTTAAGTTTAGTGTCACTTTATTCCCCCAATAAAATATTTATTACATGGTGATCGAGCTAGTAAGTCTGTTCTGTTTTACACTTCCTTTAGGCCCGAGCTGTCCAGCAAAAGTGCAAATTAGAGGCACGTGAAAAACCTTTTAAAGTGCTTGTAAAGTTACATAACAGAAAATTGTATCATACTTACTGTAATTGTTTTTTCCTGGTGCCTATCCATGGCAGCATACATGTGATAGTAGCTACTTCTGCCCACAGGGCCAGTGCATAGCTATAAAAAGTTAATATCCACACAACAGCCCATTTCTTTTTACATTGCTAGGAACAAACTGGGTGGGTTCAGTATGTTGCCATGGATAGGCACCAGGAAAAAAAAAAAATTACGGAAAATATGATACAATTTTCTCTTTTCCTGATGCCTCCATGGCAGCATACATGTGATAGTAGATCAATAACTAGTTATCAGGATGGGAAGCTTCAGCAAATTATATCATAAGAAAGTGAGTAAGCTCCTGGTTTCCTTCCAAAAAGACAGGTGTAGTGAGGACTACTAAGCCCATCAGCAGTGCTAAAAAAATCTGCCATAACAGAACTGGAACGGCTCTCCTGACTGTGTTGGCTGACATCTCTGCATAAGGTTCCCACAATGTTCAGATGCTGCTGGAGGAACGTACAGCAATTACTTTTGGTGGTTGCAGCATGGTCATATAGCGGGACCTTAGAATTCATTTCAGGAACCGCAAGGTGATTGTGCACTGGAGCCTTCTACCATTGTTGGTTTCTAGGGAGCTAGGTATCGCTAATATGGCTAGCTAATGACTGTTTGCAAGTGTGCCATCATTGATCTTGATGTATTGAAGGAGTACTTCACCTAAGTTTGACAAAGCAATCTCACTATGGTATAGGCAAACAAACGCCCACAGGCTCCTGACACCATGACAACAGCAAGGCTGTGAACTTCCTGCAGCTCGAAGAGACTCTGCAATAATTCTTATAACAAAAGCTGGCTTCAGATAAGAGCAAATGTTCGCCTAGTAGAAAAACTATTTGAGAACCATCCGTGATACCCTCCCCATCCGCACCAACATTCAAATCTCCAGGACAGGCCCCCGAGGCACACCCCCTCAAGGGGACATGCCCTCAAAGCCTGCTCCAAAAAATGACAGTGCAGATGCAAAAAGGACAATGGACAGCACCCAAATGCTTCCATAGCAAGTGCATTAACTCGGCTACAATTACCTCAAGCCCCTGGTAGAACACATGGAAATTTAAGATAGAAGCCTAGGTTGCAGCCTTGCCGATCTGAGAAACCGTAGTCTGCAGCCAAAAGCTCCGGATGTACACAGATTTAGTAGATTGCATCTTGTCAGGACAGGATGGACCCTTGACCCTAGACCATGGTGTTGGTTGATGGTCTGCTGAGTGGACTTTACATGTTTGAGCTAAAAATTGGAGCATCAGAACAGGGTCCACCTTGAAATACAAGAGGAAAGTAAAGGCTGAGAGATAAAATTTCCATCCCGACCACATCCATACAAGAGACAGAAACTTACTTTGGGTGAACTGGATTTAGATCAATGACCTAAATAAGGATGTCCTGTTTTATAGAAACTAACCTAGGCAATATGGAAAACTGGGTTCTAACAAACAGGACATCCTTATTCAGTTCTTTGATCTGGATCCAGTTCACCCAAAGGAATTTTCTGTCTATTGGTCCTGACATTACCTTTGACAGCTTGATAAATGAGACTCAATATCTGAGACCGGCATAATGGCATCTAGAAATCCCTTGATGCTAAGCAGGGAGGTGTACTTCTTTTAAGTTAAATCTACTGCTGGACATGTGGTGATTGCTTATCTTGGTGTAAGCATCAGGACTTTCTCCCTAAAATGTATTCACTGGACAAGTCCTCTCCTGCAGCTGGGCCTAAGTCAGCATTCAACTCTTAATATTGCTGCCTATGTGACTTAATCGGATCTTAAGTAGTTCACTTGTAGCCTTCACTTGGGGAGGTGACTGTTCAAGACTGGTGATCTTGTCTGGCATGGAACCTTTCACAGGTTTAACATAAGATAAGTTCAGGCAACAGCTGCAGGAGTTTGGTGTCACCTACCAAGCAATAATTTGCCAGACTGTAAAGTGTGGTGAAAGAGCAACACAAAGAGATCCGCAAAAACATTTAGTGGACCTACGTTCCTGAGATGATGCTAACACACATATGCCTCACCCACCCAAGTTTAATGGAGATGCCCGCCATTACAGAGGTTTTCTTAACCAGTGCCGCATATATTTCTAAATGACACCAGCTGCAGTCACTTCTGAAAAGACGTTGGATCACAGATACCACTTGGAACCCAGCAGTGCAAAAAAGTTGATACCGCCAAGGGCTTTCTGATCACAGGTAAAAGATGAGCTTGCCAGAGTGGAGACTCCTAATGATCTTGAGGCCTTCATCCAACTATGTATCTGAATTGATCAAATACTTACAAAAAAGGAAGAAGGAGAGACTGGGAGTGTTTGGAAGTAATGGTGGCATGCGTTTTTCTGATAGTGAATTTGTTCAAAAGGATCAAAGAGCTTCTCCAGATTCTGACACAGCTGAACCTATGCAGGTTGATGCAATTAAGAGATCCATTTCTACTCAGGAGAAAGAGAGAAGACATTCAGAAAACCTGTGTTTATATTGTGGGGACTCTGGGCATTACACAGTTAACTGTCTTAACAAGGTTAGAAGAACAATTGCAGAGACAGATGTGATCATGCCTGAACAAATAAACTCTATTACCCAGTCAATCTCCCCATCTATTCATGAAAAGGATAAAGTAAATGTTGTACTATCTCATTTTATCATTCCTATTAAACTCATTTCTGATGATATTGAAATCCCTTCCTCTGCTATGCTGGACTCTGGGGCTGGGGGAACTTTATGGACATAGAATTTGCCCACAGTAATAATATCCAAGCAAGAAATAATTGCTTCTATCGATATGGAGACGGTCGATGGTTCACCCTTAACTCCAGGACCTGTTACCCATGAAACAGTCCCATTGGTACTGCAATTTGAGGCTAATCATCATTAAACCATCAGTTTTCAGCTGATTATGTCACCCAAATTATGTGACCCAAATATGTCACCCAAAGCGGTCTTTTGGCTCTGAGGAAGAGGGCACACCCTTGAAATGCGTCAGCCATGTGTGATGCCATCTGACCCCTCCAATACCAGGTCCGGGTTGCAGGAATTCAGAGATGTAGTCTCACCTATTGATAAGCCTCTTTTACATGCTTGTATGTGAGTATGATTATTGCTGTTATAGCTTTTAATACAATTTACCATTGGTAATGCACAAGGTCGGTGTGCCCTCCTCTCCCCCTTTTTTTCAGTTTTAAGCACCTGCCATCTGTCATCTGCCAGGGTGCCTGCCTGTGTACCTATCCTGCTGGTCAGTGGTAGTCCTGCAGCTGCTATAGCAACTGGTCTTCAAGCCTGATGCCAAGGCAACTTGAATCTGAATGGCAAAACACATTCTTTGAGGGAAGAGATACTAGTATTAGATAGAGTACCCCAGAAGCTAGGTGCAAAGGAGAGTGTGCCTTATTTTGCAGTGAACAATGAGCTACTTTATCAGGTTACCAAAGTTGTTGAGAAATTGTTGGTACCACAGTCATATAGATGGGAAGTCATTGACCTTGCCCACAATGATGCCTTGGGGAACACATGGGAACTGAACACAGTGAAGTGTGTGTCCCCAACTGGTTCTACTGGCCAAGGTTGAAAGCTGAAGTAAAGAAATATTTAAATACAAACCATAATGTTGTGCTATACCTTAAGTGAACTTCCTTACACTAAAAATAAATAGAGTATACAAAAATCTAATAAATTACAGTAATACAAAGTGAATGTGCAGTCCCAGCGCTAGCCTTCCATGTCCCAAACCTCAGAAGTATGGGGCTGGAGCATGCTGTGACTGTGGCAATACAATTAATGCTATTCCAGTCCAGCAAGTCTATGGAACTGGTTTAAATATGGTGCAACATCCTGGTTGAGTTTACTTATATTGATTTTGCTTACCACCCTGGAGATCTGCTGGCCATTTTTAACCATTAGACCTATTATAGTGTAGGGTTTATCCATCTGGTAAGCTATTGGCGTTTATTTTGGTGGAGGACATATGGTGGAGAATAGGTGGGAGAATGTATTTGGGTACATTTGGGTTGATTAATTTTTTTTATATAAATCATATAGTGATTTCACATTCTTTTTTGAACATTCACTTTGTGTTAATGTATGACTTTATATGATATTTTTATATTCACTCTATATTAAGTGTAACGAATAAAGATCACTTAAGACATAGCGCAACATTTTTATGTTTTGTATTTCTGTATTTGTCCTGTATTAGAATATATATATATATATATATATATATATATATATATATATATATATATATATATATATATATATATACTGCTATACACACATTTATTTGTTACTTTATCCTTATGGCACTTAACACATTTTTTCGTTTGTAAAAAGAAATATTGAACATTTTGTCCAGCCTGCCATTTAACTGCTGTATTGTCACACTACAGCCCTTTGGTGCCCCTACCTCTAACTGAAGTTCTGTTTGAACAGATAGCAATGTATGCAATAGGCTCACTGGTGAAATCTGCCCAAGGTTACCAGTAGATGTTGATGATGTTAGACTATGCCAAAAGGTGCCCTGAGACTATGGGGTTGATTTTCTAAAGGCAAATAGAATGTGCACTTTTCAAAGTGCAGTTACACTCTGCAAGAGCAGTTGCTCCAGAGCTTAGTAAATGAGCAAGAGCTCTGCTGACTTCCATCATCCAATCATGTGCATAAAAAAATGCAGTTTTTTTATTTAGCTTGCATGTGCTTGGTTATTCTTTGCATTGTGAAGCTTTAACTCATTTACTAAGCTCTGGATCAACTGCACTTGTAGAGTGCAACTGCACTTTGAAAAGTGCACAGTCTACTTGCCTTTAGTAAATCAACCCCTATGCCTCTGCCGAATACCTCATCCAAAATAATTGCCAGGGAACTGCCTCTTGTGCTTACTAGAGCTAGATACATTCTTAGTAACCAGGGCATGTTATTCATGCCATCTTTTGTGAATGCTCATGTGCTGACAAGTTTATGGGTTTATCATTTAGGAATTAATTATATTTTTATTCTGCACTAGTCTTACCTGTTATATGTTTAGTTTATCTGTATATAGAAGGGGATCTACATCTAGTTAAAGATAACATTTCCCTTTGGCCATGGTTTTGTTATTACAATATATGTTTTGTTGGGTGTTTTAGCAGTGTGCAGATAGTTGTAAAGGTAAATAAATACACAGAAGTGATTTTTTGACAAATCCTTTCTTTAAAAAAAAGTTCCAACTCCCACTGACAGAAAAACTTAGATGACCCCAACCCGACAAAATCACTTGCCAAATGACAGCTCCCTGAACAGTCATTGGCAATATAAGGGAAGAGGAGGGGATAGTGGTGACATTATGTCCCCCCCTAACCCTGCCCCTTTGCTTACATGGCCTGGGATTCCCGCCCATGTAAGTGAAAGGGCTGGGTATCATTGGTTGTTGGTAAATACATGGCTGGTGCAAGCACCCCCTACTTCCTCACCAACCATTGATAGCTGGACACTTTAACACTTCTGAAATATGAGCACCCTAAATGTGTGAACAGTGAGTATTTGGTCCTAACTTATGTTCAGATCAAACATTGCATGCATCCCTATATAGAACCCTGCAAGCCAAGGAGCCGCCTTACAATGAAAATTAAGGGCAGTGATAGGGGACCTGGTGAAATGAGATGACAGTAATGCAACATATTTAGAAAAAGAAGAGCATAAATCATGCCATTAGCACATAAAGAGAAACTTCACCATGGGGAAAGATTCCACCCACTGCTGAACTTCTTCCATGCTGCCATCTTCAAATATACCATGCATGTGCAGATCTGCCACAGTTCTCTGCCAGGTATTTGAGACCTGGCAGGGACCTGCAGCATGTCTGTGTATGTGTGGGGTATTTCTGTGACTGTTCACACAAGCTGTTGCTATATGGGACATTGTAGAGCCCTGCATCATGTGTGCTCATGCACAGTAAACAGGTTTCACCCCACCGCTCCTTTTCCACACCTCCATCTTCTAATATGCTGTGCATACTCAGATGTGCCACATATCTCTCCCACTAGGGGCTTGGTAGAGATATGCAACATATCTGCATGTGTTTGGGGTATTCCCATGCATGCACACATATGCTGCTGGAAGAGTCCCGTGCCATATGTTTGCAAGCATTGGAATACCTTGCACATACATGCTGTGAGTCCCCGCCAGTTACAAAGCCTAGTAGAGAGCTGTGCCATGTTTGCGTTTCTGGAGAATTTTGCGTCACACATACTCTTATGTCACCTTATGGCTCTGTAGTTGAGAAAGGGGCAGTACAAATTGTGTCTGAACTGCCTATTTTTAGAGGAAACCAGGAGAAACTAAGAAAGACAAAACTCCTGTAAAGGGTAGAGGTCCACTTTACATTGGGTTGAATGTCACTTTGAGGGCATTAAAAAAGAAGCTCTGAATAAGCTTCACTAAATACGTATGTGCATTTGGGGTAACAGCATAATAAGGGAGAGAACTTCCCCCAAGTACACAGTGCAACAGCATCATTGGATGAATGCAGCAAGGAGCATAATTCCCCTCATGTACACAGATCAACAGCTTTAGTAGATAAGTGCAGTGAGTGGCAGAATTTCCCCCATGTACAGGGTGCAACAGAATCATTAGATGAGTGCAGCGAGGGGCACAATTTTCCCTATGTACACAGTGCAACAGCATCCTTGCATAGGTGCAGCAAGGGGCAGAATTTCCCGCATGTACATAGAGAAACAGTGTCATTGGATGAGTGCAATGAGGGACAGAATTTCCCCCATGTACACGGAGCAACAGCGACACTGGACAAATGCAGCAAGGGGCAGAATTTTCCCCATATACACAGAGCAACAGAGACACTGGACAAATGCAGCAAGGGGCAGAATTTTCCCCATATACACAGAGCAACAGAGACACTGGACGAATGCAGCAAGGGGTAGAATTTTCCCCATATACATGGACTAACAGCATGATTAGATGAGTGCAGCGAGGGGCAGAATCTCCCCCATGTACATAGAGCAACAGCATTGTTAGGGTGAGTGCAGCGAGGGGCAGAATTTCTCCAATGTACACGGATCAACAGCGTCATTGGATGAGTGCAGCGAGGGGCAGAATATCTCCCATGTACATGGAGCAACAGTGTCATTGGGTGAGTGCAGGGAGGGGCAGAATTTCTCCCATGTACATGGAGCAACAGTGTCATTGGGTGAGTGCAGGGAGGGGCCAATTTCTCCCATGTACATGGAGCAACAGTGTCATTGGGTGAGTGCAGGGAGGAGCAGCATTTATCCAATGTATGTGGAGCAACAGCGCAATTGGATGAGTGCAGCAAGGGGCAGAGTTTCCTCATGTACATTGAGCAGCAGTGTCATTGGATGGGTGCAGCAAGGCGCACAGTTTCTCTATATATAGGCTGTGCAACAGTATAAATGTATGAATGCAGCAAGGGGCAGAATTTCTCCTATGTACATGGTGCAACAGCGTAATTAGATGAGTGCAGTGAGGGGCAGAATTTCCCCCATGTACACGGATCCACAGTGTCATAGGATGAGTGCAGCCAGGGGCAGAATTTTCCCCATGTACACAGATCCACAGTGTCATAGGATGCGTGCAGCCAGGGGTAGAATTTCCCCCATGTACACGGATCTACAGTGTCATAGGATGAGTGCAGCCAGGGGCAGAATTTTCCCCATGTACACAGATCCACAGTGTCATAGGATGCGTGCAGCCAGGGGTAGAATTTTCCCCATGTACACGGATCCACAGTGTCATAGGATGAGTGCAGAGAGGGGCAGAATTTTCCCCATATACACAGAGCAACAATGTCATTGGATGAGTGCAGCAAGAGGCAAAATTTCCCCCGTGTACATGGATCAACAATGTCATTGGATGAGTGCAGTGAGGGGCAGCATTTTCCCAGTATACAGGCATACCCAACTTTTAAGTACACAATGAGGTTCATTTACTAAAGCTGGGAAGTGCAAAATCAGGCTCAATTCTGCATAGGAACCAATGATCTTCTAACCCCAGCTTGTTCAATTGAGCTTTGGTAATAAAACCTGGAAGCTCATTGGTTTCTATGCAGAAGTGAGCCTGATTTTGCACTTTCCAGCTTTAGTAAATAAACCCCATTGTGTACTTAAAAGTGGGGTATGCCTGTACAAAATGCAACAGCATCATTGGATGAGTGCAGTAAGGGGCAGAATTTCTCTCATGTACACAGAGCAACAGTGTCATTGGATAAGTGCAACGAGGGGCAGAATTTCCCTCATGTTCACTTCGCTGGTGCAAAACAGAAGTCCAACAGTAAGGTGTGTGCGCTTTGTTGGGTGCTTGTGCGCCAGCTCAGGCGTTTGCACGCAATCCAGTGCCAGGACTATGATCCCCGTCTGTCACCTAACGGTTCCAAGACATAGGGAGCTGCTGCTGCCTGGCAAGCACCCAATCATTGATTACACGCTTTAAACATTCAACACCTTCTGCTACACAATCTCTTTTTTCAGCTCCTGCACACTACGCCCAGACTTAGAGCGCTCCGATACAGAGACGCCAGGAGGGGGGCTCATTCACGTGTGAGAAAATAGTCCCCAGCTCAATGCCTTCCCAGCTAAGGGAGGCTGTGCAAGCTTTTCCCCAGCAGCTGCACATGTTAGGAGAGAGCCCAGGCAACAATAACAGGCATTTTAGCACCAAGGACAGCAGCCGCAGGCAAATGAACTTCAGCACCATAGACAATGAATGTGAGTTTCCAGCACCATGGACAGCGCCGATCAATAGAAACCTGCGTTCAGCACCATAGACAGCGACACTCAATGTAAGGCTGAGTTCAGCACCATGGACAGCGACTGTCAATGTAAGGCTGAGTTCAGCACCATGGACAGCGACGTCCAATGTAATGCTGAGTTCAGCACCATGGTCAGCGACAGTCAATGTAAGGCAGAGTTCAGCACCATGGACAGCGACGTCCAATGTAAGGCAGAGTTCAGCACCATGGTCAGCGACAGTCAATGTAAGGCTGCGTTCAGCACCATGGACAGCGACCTCAACAATCGGCTCACCGCCTTCAGCACCATGGACAGCGGATGGCCCCTCCAGTCCCAGCACCGCGGACAGCAGCCGCTGGCGGATGGACACCTTCAGCACCAGGAACAGCAGCCGGCGGAGGGACACCGCCTCTCCCCCAGCAACACACGCTTGATTGACATCTTGTTTTATCCAATGGATAGGGGCGTGTCCCTGCACGTTAGCCAGCCCCCTGGGAGGAGCCGGGTAGGCTGGTGCAGCGCCGTTTATAGAGAGCGGGCAGTAGCGGCTCAGTTCAGTCTCCGGCAGGCGGAGGGAGAGCAGCGATTGACGGTTGTGGATTGTTCTGTTTGTCGTGCCCTCCCCTGGCTCTGTCTATGAAGCTCCGTTCTCCGAGATCTACCAGGCTTCAGGATCTCTCTCGTTTGCTCTGCTGCTTCTGCTCCCCGGACTCTTCTTCTTCCTCTTCTTCTCCTCCGTTTTGTGCGTTCTTCCCCGGCATGGAGAAGTATCTGCCCCAGCTGCTGGCGGAGAAGGACGCCCTGGACCCCTCCTTCACTCATGCGCTCAGGATGGTGACTGAAGGTGAGGGAGATACAACTTGTACCATCACCCTGCTGGGGCCCCTAACTCTTACCGAGCCCATGCACCATCATAGGGATCTCCTCCCCACCCCGGACAGGGTATAGTAGGTTACCCTTATTGCATCAGATATGGTGGCCCACCTGCAACCCTACAGACCCCCTAGGGACCCAAGGAAAGGGGGTTAAGGCTGGGAGCAAAGCATGGAGCAGTGCCTGCCTACCACATTGCAAGAATTACCTCTAAAGATCATGAGTCTTAGGATCCTCATGGGAATTTAATGTTACAAAGAGGAGGGTCCTTGCAGAAAACTACACATTTTACAACTAGGGCCCCTTACATGCAAGGACTAGCAGCAGTGAGATCGCTGGAAATGTCCACTGGGGATCCATGAACAGGGTCTAGGGCTGGGGCACAGCAAATACACTGCAATGATTAACTCTATAACTCATGACAATTTTGGTAAAGTGTTACAAAGAGGAGGGTCCTTGCAGAAACCTATATATTTACATCTGTGGTCCCTGACATTCAAAGCCTAGAAACATAGAGAAGATCACTGCAAATGAGCCAGGGCTGGGAGCACAGTATGAAGCAGTGCCTGCCTACCACATTGCAAGGATTGACGCTAAAGATCATGAGTCTTAGGATCCTCATGGGAATTTAGTGTTACAAAGAGGAGAGTCCTTGCAGAAACCTACACATTTTACACCTGGGGCCCCTAACATGCAGAGACTAAAAGCAAAGATGAGATATCTCCTTGGGACCCATGAACAGGGTGTAGGGCTGGGGCACAGCACAGGCACTGCAATGATTAACTCTATAACTTATGACAATTTAGGCTAAGTGTTACAAAGAGGAGGGTGCTTGCAGAAACCCATACATTTACACCCGGGGTCCCTAACATGCAAAGACTAGAAACCAAGGTAAGATGTCTCTTGGGAACTGGGGCACAGCACATGCACTGCAAGGATTAACTCTATAACTCAAATAACATAACATGCAAAGTCTAGAAGCAAGGAGTAGATCATTAGAAATTAATGCTGGGGACCTATGTGCAAGGTGTAGAAGTGGTAGCACAGCATGGAGAAGTTCCTCCCTGTTACATTGCAGGGAGGAACTTTAGTAATCCTAAAGATCATGGGTCCTAGGAGCCTCATGGGAATTCAGTCTAAGTCTTACAAAGAGGAGGGTCCCGGCAGAAACCTAAATGTTTACACTTGAGGTCCTTGGCATGTAAAGACTAGAAGCAAAGGTGAGATTACTGTAAATGTCTCCTGGGGGACCTGTGAACAGGGTGTAGGGTTGGGGGCACAGCACATGCACTGCAAGTATTAACTCTATAACTAATGAGTCTAATCTTAGTCTTAGTTTTAACAAAGGGGGGGCTGCAGAAACCTAAACATTTACACATGGGGCCGCTGACATGCAAAGTCTAGAAGCAGTGAGTAGATCATTAGAAATGAATCCTGGGGACCTATGGACAGGGTGTAGGGTGGGAGCACAGCCTGGAGAAGTTCCCTCCTGCCTCATTGCAAGGATTACCTCTACATATCACGGGTCCTAGGAGCCTCATGAGATTTTCCCTCTAGGATTTCTCCCCCCCCATCCCTGGACAGGCTATAGTGAGCAACCCTTGTTGCATGAGTCATGTCCTCCTTACAGGCAGTTAAGTCAGGGGATTAGCTCCTAGGGTCTCATCGGCCTTATGCATTTTTTCTTGAGGCCCGTAAGTCTTACAAAGTTGAGGGTCCCTGGAAAAATGTAAACTTTGTGAAAAGTTCAGAAGCAGGAAGTAGAACATAAAAAAATGACTCCTGGTGACCTACGAACAGGGTTTGTGGTGAAAGAACAGCATGGAACTGTGCCTTTCTATCACATTGCAAGGATTAACACGTTGCACCTGTTAATTTTAAAGCTCATAGGTCCTAGCAGCCTCATGGGAATTTCACCTTGGGGCCCTAAGTCTAACAAAAATAAGGGTCCTTGCAGAAACATAAAAAATACTCTTGGGGCCCCTAAGTCTTACAAAGATGAACATCCCTACAGAAACTTAAAACTTTACTCATGGGGCCCTTAACAAGCAAAGTCTAGAAGTACTTGCAGGGAGTAGATCACTGGAAGTGATTCCTGGGGACCTAAGAACAGGGTTTAGGTATGATGAGAGCACAGCATTGAACCAAGGCTACCTACTACATCTCTAGGATCAAATCCTTGGGGCTGTAACTCTTTTTATGAAATTGTGGTTCCTGGAAACCTTGTGGGAAATGCATGGTTGCCGTGCCTGTTACCACAAAAACAAGGGTTCCTGTAGAACCATAGAAAGTTACATTTGGGGTCCCTAATGTGCAAGTACTTGCAGAGAGTAGATCACTGGAAATGATTCTTGGGGATCTAAGAATAGGGTTTTGGTATGCAAGCTAGGCATGGAACAGTGGCTACCTACAACATTCCTAGGATCAGATTCTTGAGCCTCCACGAAACCCTAGAAGCATTATAAGAATTTACTCTTGGAACACCTAACTGTTACAAAGACAAAGTACCGGCAGAATCCTAGAAAGTTACTCTTGGGCCCCTAACATACAAAATCCAAAAGCACTTGCAAGGAATAGATCATAGGGTTACAGTCAAATGTTTTAGAGAAAGGGGCCAGGTAGATCACTAGAAATGGCTCCTAGGGACCTAGGAGCAGGGTTTTAGGGCTATGAATATGAAACAGTGGCTGCCTTGAGTTTGTAACCTTTAGTAAATTAAGGATCATAGCAGCCTGTTGTGGATGTACTCTTTGAGCTCTTCCAAAAAAAAGGATCCTTATAATTTTATTCTTGGGGCCCATAAAATACGAAAAGAAGAACAACTTGTAGGGAGAACAAATCTTTTGGCGCAAAAGGCAAGGTGGCCAATATGAATTAAAACTGCAACTAGCACCTAACTTTTGTGAACCCTTTCTATTGTTGTCAGTGGAAGAACATATACTCTGACTGCCTTGAACATACTGGCTCTTGAATTCAGTTATAATGTGTCCACTAGTGGTGTGCAAAGACACAAATACCTTATGGACAATAAGCCAGCTGCAGTCATAGCAATTGACTCCTAAAGACCCCAAGTGTTACAGACTAGAGGCCCCTTGCAACCTTATAGAGGTTGACTAGTAGATCCCTTCATTGTTATAAAGGCCAGGGTCAATCTACAGTCACATGGTGCTTTACTTCTGAAACCCCTTAGGCTCCCAAAAACCAAGGGGCCCCCTTTAGAGGTTTGGTCATGGGGTTCCTAAGTCTTTTTGAGTCAATAGGCTGCTTGCAGCATCATAAAGGTTGCATTTTGGTGAACCTAGCTTTGGCAGTGTCCAGGGGCTCTTGCAAACTGGTAGAGTTTGGGTTTGAATGTCTATAATACGTACAAATACTAAGTGCCCCTAGAGCTTAATGTGAATAGACTACTGAATACAAGTCTGAGAGAGTAGTAACCATTGCATAGACTCTGGGCCATATGCAGCCTCATGGAGCCCCAAACTCATGATTTACTAAAAAAAAAAATTCTGGGACTGGAGACAATAACTAGCCTTAGTATTTTTTTTCCTGGAGCCATAAGCACATTGTTTAGTGATCAGCAATTATTACAGGGTCTAAAAACATTGTTTTGAGTGACAGGCTTGTGTTCCTGGGTTTACTTGCAGAGACTTTAAAGCAGCTGTTCTCAATCAGGGTTCTGTCGAACCCTAAAGTTCCTCCAGGGGTTGCTAGGGGTTCATTGAGCTGTGGCTGATTGAGCTCACATCTGATGGTGCCTGATAAGTTCAGGGTTCCTTTGGGGCAAATAGGTCAAGAAAGGATGCTTTAGAATGTAGAAATTTAATTTGTATTGCACATTTTATTGCAAGAGCCCCAAACCAGATGCTCCCTGAATTATGCTTACTGTCTACCTTCTAGTACCCCTCCCATTGTTCTGTAAAAAAAGTGTCATCTTCCAATGGATATGTCCCTAAAGAGTGTAGCCTCCTTTGGCTCAGTGAGCTCCAGTTTTCGTTATACCCCCGTAGTCTATATTTATATACAATTAGCATGTTTTATACATTCATATCCATGAGTTCCCTGAGGACACTATAATGTAATATCTCCTCCTGTAGTTATTCACTGTGGCCTGCACATTACTTATGTGGGTTGCACATACCATTCTTTTGTTCTGGATTGCCCTCAATGAGTTTTTATGGCTATTGCAACTTTTTTATTGCATTAGAGAAGCATTGTGTTTACATAGTTGGAAAGATAACATAGATGCGGATGAACCAACATGACAGACATATCATGTGTGCATTGCTGTAATGATTTTATACCTTTTTTACATATTTATTACATGTATGCATATTAAGTTGTGTAGGATGATTTCACTAGGTACAGTTTATTTATTTATATATTTATTTATTAATTAATTAATGTTTTATTACTTAAAGCTTCAATTTCCTGGGGCAAGCATAAAAACCCTGGATTAGTCTTTTTCAGCATAGGCTGGCTACAACATTTATGTCTAGCTTTAATTTTAGTATTATTATTTTTTATTTTAGTTAATGAGTGCAGATCATGTGATCATTGCCTGTTTTTCGAAAATCACGAGCCGATAGAACCAGGGAGACTTTAAATATCATTACATCATGTTTGCCTGTGTCGTTTGCTTTCAGTGGAAGTCCTGTAGATGCCTGTAACTGATCTTACAGCCTTCAACATTGTCCTCCTTGCCGTACGGGGAGTATATCATTTCACATCTGTGTGTGTTTCGAGGTGGAAGGCTAATCATTAAAATCAGGTTTCCTCACTGTTTGGTGGTTTTAATAGGCAGACGGTGGGAGTTAGCACCAATGAATTCCCCATATGTGTTTTGAGTGCTGTTTTAATGATTGGATTGCAATTAAGACCTCGTTGCTGTTTGCAGGCTGTAGCGTTCCTATATGTTAATTGTCTGCGTGTATGTTGCGAATCCTTGTCTCACAGCAAATAATGCAGGCGTCTGGCGTGTGTGTGCGTGTTACATATTTCTGGACAATGCATTCTTATGAAATCCCTATTACGTGCTTTTCTGCAACTGGAATGACCTCTTGTGGACTGTTCGTTATTTCCTTCAAATCTAATATGACTGCATCTCTGTAGCTGCCTTCAATCCACGGAGTGCATCATTGTTCACCATCATTGCTTGTCTGCTCCCTTCTGCATTCATCTGCCCATTACCAACGCAATTTGAAAATCGCCAGCATTCAATATTTAAGTCTTATTTAGGCCTGTCTAGACTCCAAACTCCACAAACATGTGCAGTTTACACTTGTAAATATGGTGTCGAGCAGATTTCGCACAGACATTATCACTCTGTCATTTTGCAAGCTCGGTCTTGTCATGATTGCGTGGTTATGGAGATTCACAAAAACTGGCAGACCTCCATAGTGAGCTCTAATGGCTTCCTAGGATCACGCACTTTGTAATTAGTTAAGCTACAGTCTCATTTGTATTACGAATTTGGAAATATATTCATAGTATTGGTTTTGATCTTGATCCTGAGGTTGAAGGATATGCCCACATTTTTGTTTTTTACTTCAACCAATTAATGATCATGCTTTGGATGGGGGTAGGGGGACGGCAGTAACCAGAACAAACAATGAGAAGATGTAGAGATGGTGTCTGCACAATGCTTTAATTGATCTGCGTGCTGCTTTGCATTCGATTACACTTGCAGCTGCATTTTTCTGCCTTATGGAAGGTCCTGTGTGAGGGAAATACTAGAGGAAGAGTGGAAGCATTACCATTATTAAATACTCATTTGTTTTGGAAGGATATTCTAGAAAATAAAAAATAGATAAATATACTAATGGAAAGCTTTTAGTATTGAACATTTTATGTAAGGTTTGCTCAAATGAAGGACCACATTGATTGTCATAAGGGCTTACTCCTGGGCACCTTATAGAAATAGAGAGTACTTTCTATCACAACAACAAAGGGCTATTTTAGCATAGATTTATTTAGCTTCTCTTAGTATTTTGGTGCATTAGTGTGTGGTGGGACTCTAAAAACTGATATGCCCTTTATCTGAGACACCTTAAGTTTAATCTTTCCAAAAATAGGTTGTTAATAATCTTGGGTAATAGTAATCGATAGAATTGAACTGTGTTGAAGTGTTGCTTGAGCAATGGGGCACCTTCATTGTCATAATGGTCTACTGTTGGGGCCCTTGCAGCAATATTTATAGCTGAGCTTTGGAGAAATTTCAAAACTACCTTTGCAACGGGGCTCACCCCACAAAGCAAGACTTAAAAGCTCTTTTTTTTCCCCAGGGTATCATTAAAAAATCATTTTTAATTACCTTATCCCTCACCTTCTGGCAGCTGGCACTCTCCTCTTAGCTCTGACACTCTGGGACATGGGAAGGCCCTCAATGTACTCACTAAGGGTTCATATACACTAGCGGTGCCTTCTTCGTGGATCGTTCTTCAGAGGATCTTTGATAGGTGGTGAGGAGATGTTATGTTGCCTACTCACTGCCTGTTTTATTCCTAATAACCTGCACCAAGGTACTGCAACCACATGCATTGCGGGGCGGTTGCGGCATGGCCCTATTCAAGTGAATGGGTCCTGTTTGTTGGGTGGTACCTCCCTTTAAGTGCAACAGGCAGGATAGTCTTTGCACCTGAAACCATGTGCATTGCACTCTGTGTTGGGGGGGGGGGGGTTATAGTGCAGCCCCATTCAGGTGAATGGGTTGCAGTGGACAGGGGTGGGGACGCCCTCCATGCACGGCAGGGAGGATCATTTTTGCATGGATACATCCATGTCCCCTGCCTTTGAACCTTAATGAAGAGTGGTAGGGGTGGTAATAATGCAGCTCAACTGCATGTTCCACTGTTCCTCCTCTTCCCCCCTGCACATTGTTTTTTGGGGAGGGAGCGGGTACCTGGTTTTGACAGTTCTCCTTCCCTCACCCTCCCCGCAGTTTTCTGGGACACGTCAGAGGTCCCAGAAGACTGCAGGACCATTCAAAATGTGTAGCATGGCTTGTGCATGCACAATGGGTGGCTGATTGTGAAGCCAAAAGCTGTCACAGTTGGATGCCACAGTTAAGATGCTGGTGCCAGGGATTGAAAAATGGTGGAAAAATTGGCTCGAGTGAGCACAGTGCTGGATCCTGGGAGAGTGGCTGTTTATTAAAAGTCAGCAGCTATAGTTTTTGTAGCTGCTGACTTTTAATATTCAGAAACATGACTGGAGCTCATTTTAAAGTCCTTACAATTGACTGATGGTCCTGCATTGTATGTGATGATGTTGCAGTGCCTGCCACTGATGGAGCGTCAAAGAGAAGCAGCTTCAGGCAACCAGTAACACTAAGATGGGGAAACCTGTTGGAGCGTGGGATAAGGAAAGTAAAACTATAGTTAAAGGGGAGCTCCAGGCTCCTTCAGAAATTTAAGTTAGCAGCTACAAATACTGTAGCTGCTGACTTTTAATATTAGGACACTTACCTGTCCACTAATCCAGCAATGCCTTCACCCGAGCCGATTTTTCAATTAGCTCTCGGGTGCTGCCACCACCATCTCAGCTATGGGAAACCGGCAGTGAAGCCATGCCGAACTTCCTGCTGAGGGCTGAGATTGCCACTGTGATCTTAGTCGGAAGTGGGAGCGGGTACCTGTTATAACCAGGTACCCCCCAAAAGGTGGCAGTGTGGGGTAGGAGGAGGCAAACAAGTGGAGCTTCCCCTTTTGGGTGGAGCTCCACTATAATGGAACCCTAGATACAAATTAGCATTCAATCCTTGTAGTGCAGTAGTCTTTATCACCCATACTGTACTATACTCACCTTAGACAGGAACCAATTAACCTACCAACATGTCTTTGGACTGTGGGAGACAATTGGTGTACCAGGAGGAAACCCACACAAACACAGGGAGAACATGAAAACTCCATGCTGATATCATTCTTGCCAGGTTTTGTGGAACCACAACGCTGCAAGGCAGAATTGTTTGCCACTATGCCACTGTGCTTTCAGCTTTAAGGAGCACTTACCATTACAACTACAAGCAGCTGCTTTCAGCATATAATTATTGAGCTTTTCTTAGCTTTTAAATACATTAGACCAATGGCACCAAGTACATTAGACCAATGCCGATATGTCATTGGTCTGAGACACCTAAAGCTGAAAGCTTTCCAAAAATACAATGTTATTATTCCCGGGTGATAGTAATTAATGGAATGTCCATTACCTGCATCCAATCTGGTTCTCAATGGGATTGACATCGTATTTGATCTTATTTGCCTACAAAACTTAACATTTCATAAAAAACAAATTGTGTGAAAAAAAATGGTATGCTGGATTAGTGTAGTCACTAAGTAGCAGGAAATATACTCTTTAAAGTTGATGCTCACCCTGATTGTACTTTAGCTCCCGAACAGTCTATGTAGCAGTTCAGCTTCCAAGCAGTCTATATTCCTGGTGCCCATTATGGAGCCTGGGCACCACATGTGGCCTTTTGGCACTTTCTGTTTGACCCTCAGGGCCCCTGCAAACACTAAGCTTTGTTTCCCGATTGCCCTGTTATAGCAGTGATTTCTAGCAGTCTCATGTAATATGTCTCACGTCTGGAACAGTCTCATGAAACATGCCCTCAGACCCCAACATCTCCTATAGCATGTTCATATTCTCAAAGTCTCCTGTAGCATGTCCTCAGTGTCTGACCATATCTTGTATTATGTCCACAGTCTCTGACCATGTCTTATATCATTTGTGCAGTCTCTGACCATCTCTTGTATCATATCCACAGTCTCTGACCATCTCTTGAATCATGTGTGCAGTCTCTGACCATCTCTTGCATCATATCCACAGTCACGGTCTCGGACCATCTCTTGTATTATATCCAAAGTCTCTGACCATTTATTGTATTATGTCCACAGTCTCTGACCATCTCATGTATTATGTCCACAGTCTCTGACCATCTCATGTATCATATCAATAGTCTCTGACCATCTGCTGCATCATGTCCGCAGGCTCTGTCCATCTCCTGTATCATGTCCACAGTCTCTGACCATCTCCTATATCATATCCACAGTCTCTGACCATTTTTTGTATTTCCGCAGTCTCTGACCATCTCTTGTATATATCCACAGTCTCTGACCATCTCCTATATTATGTCTGCAGTCTCTGACCATCTCTTGTGTCCTATTCACAGTTCCTGACCATCTCTTGTATCAGTTCTGCAGTTTCTGACCATCTCCTCTATTATGTATGCAGTCTCTGACCATCTCTTACATCATATCCACAATTCCTGACCATCTCTTGTATCATGTCTACAGTTTCTGACCATCTCTTTTATCAAGTCCACAGTCTTTGACCATCTCTTGTACCATGTCCATAGTCTTTGACCATCTCTGGTATCATGTTCACAGTCTCTGACCATCTCTTGTATTATGACTGCAGTCTCTGACCATCTCCTATATCATGTCCACAATCTTATGTCCACAGTCTCTGACCACCTCTTGCATCATAGCCAATAGTCTGTATACCCTGTTCTGTGTATGCTGTCTCTGACACTGAATATTTACATGTGACCCTTTGACGATGTCAGGGGCCGAACTTGAGCCCCCCCATGAAGAAAGTTGACTGCCACTACTATGTAACAGATACGGCTTTCACAGAATAAACAATGGTAGTTGTAACGACAGAGCAAGCTTGGCATGCCTGATTCTATTCCATCACCATTGTTCCCCTCTATAGAATAATAATAGCACAGGCAGATCCTTTAAAGGGCGAGAAGCCTTCCCTCCCAGAGATATTAATTTTCCCATCTGAGATCATTTTTTAGGTTACATTTCAGCAGTGACCATCGACTGTGTGTCAGCACTTTGTATTGACAGACCCATTATTAATTCAGCATCGTATTGCTGTTTTCATCTCTCCGGTAGTGCCTTATGGATTCCATAACGGCACGGTCATTATTCCAAATAAATGTTTAAATCTGGCACCCCGGTCGGCTTGTAGAAGCTTTAAAGCTATCACAGATGGAGCTGTTATAACTATGCAAATGGCTTGCCGTGTGCCATTCCAAAGGAGGGTTCCTGTATACTGTCGGCTTGGCCGCATCCTGAGCTGTTATCTTGGCAAGTCACAACCTCTATAAGTGATGCTTAGTTCCGGCTTCCAAATGTGCCATGTTGTATTTTTCTTTCTGTCTGCCCTGCGTCTCCCCTGACGTCCTCATCAAGACCAGTTTATCACAAGTTGGAAAGGCTAAATTGGAATTTGTTGCATAATTCACACAGCCCCGCTTGCTCCCTTGCATGGGGAATTGGAGGTTTGCAGGCTTCTGATAATATTCTATAATGCTGCCTGCTGTGCAAAACACATTAGAAGAGCAAAAAAAAAAAAAACAAAGATGCAAAGAGGAAGTGTTTTTTAGCGAGTCATTAGCTCGGAAAGATTTTTTTTTAGTTTTTTGTGCGGATAATTGTTTTCTTTTTTTTTTAAAGGAACCTACCGTCTTTTAAAAATGTTTTTTTTTTCATTTGGATTGTATATAAAACGTATGTAACAGTAAAGCTGAGCTCTAGGCAGGCAACTAAATAAACAGATTAAATACATATATGGGTGCTATTTTAGTTGGGAAAGGATTTTTATTCATGTCCATCTAGTCCATCTCAGTAAAAAACACACTACAATTTATCTTAAGGTACTGTATATACTCGAGTGTAGGTCGACCCGAATATAAGCCGAGGCCCCTAATTTACCACAAAAAAAACTGGGAAAACGTATTGACCCATGTATAAGCCGAGGGTGAGAAATGCAGGATCTACTGTAAGTGGAAAATAGGGTCAACAATGCCCATCTGCAGCTGCATACCTCCCTGTGTCCTGTGTACCTCCCTGTGTCCATTGCAGCCTACCTGTGTCCTGTGCATGCCCCCGTGTGCCGTTCTGCAGCCTTGGTGTCCCTCTGCAGGCTCAGTGCCCATCGTCAGCCTTAGTGCCCATCGTCAGCTTTGGTGCCCCTCGCATTTGCACCGATCAGCGTGTAAATAGATACAGCGGCCATTCTAGTATTCAAAAGCCACGCCTAGGTGTGAACCTAGCATAAAACTATCTTGTGTATTTTTTTTTTTTTATTTTTTTTCTGAAAATTTGCATTTTTTTTAAACCATCGCACTGTTATCCTGTAACAAATTGGAACATCCACTATTTTATTCTATAGGGTGTCTGCTTTCAGAAAATATATAATGTTTGGGGGTTTTGTGTAATCGTCATGCCTAAAATATATATTTGTTTTACCATTAAATTGGGTAATATATTGCATTTGTGTACCGTATATAATCGAGTATAAGCCAAGATTTTCAGCCCTTTTTTTTTGGGCTGAAAGTACCCCCCTCAGCTTATACTCGAGTCGCTGATGTCTGCCTACCTGATTAGTGTGCCATGCAGACAGACGGCGGCCATTGCAGTGTTCAAACGCCGCACCTCCTCGTCTGTGATAGGCGGAACACTCAATTTCCCAGCAGTCAGTGTTCCGCCTATCACGGACATCCTCTCATCCTCTCATACCACGGACGAGGATGAGAGGATGTCCGTGATGGGCTAAAATTATTCCACACACACATTTTTTTTTTTTTTTTTCAGTCAGCAGCTACAAACACTGTAGCTGCTGACTTTTATTAAGGACACTCATCTGTCCAGGGAGCTCGTGATGCAGGGTTGCCAACCTCCCGCAGCATTTTTTACTGACAAAACATGGAAAAACATGGAACATTTACTGGCGGAGCACATTTTTTACTGACAACCTGAGAAATTACAGAACTCCTTTTGAAAACTAACGCAGTGAATATTTGAACAATATAAACATGATATGGAAACGCTGACGATACCTATAACAAAGTAATTTGCTTGCTTTACACTTAAAAAGTCAACACAGCATGAAATTATCAGCCCCTGATATTTACAGGCATATGTTAAAAAATCACAGTTTTTTTAGAACTGTCCGTAAATTTACTGGCTGTTGGCAACCCTGCCGGGAAGTCAGTCCCCCGAGGCCGATCCGTCCATCGGTTTGGGTGCAGGCACCACCATTATAATTAAGGGAAACAGGCAATGGAGTCTTGCGGCTTCACTGCCCATTTCCTACTTCGCATGCACAAGTTGCGCTGCGCTTTGTGAGTGGCCGGCTGTCTTCTGGGACACACACATGTCCCAGAAGACATGGGGGGGGGGGGGGGGGGGGGGGGGGGGGGGGGCCCTCGCCAAAGAAGAGAATATGACGTCATGCGCCGCGGACCAGGTTGATCGGAAGTACAGGCCATACTTTATAAAAAGGTAAGTTAGAAGAAAAAATAAATGTTTTAACTAGCCAAAAACGAGCGGTGGAGAGGCGGTCTTTCATTTAAGACCACCTCTCAAAAGTGGGTGGAACTCCGCTTGAACAAACAATTCACTGAGGAATGTTTTTTATTTTATTGTGTTCCATGATTAAAGCTAAACAACGCTAATGCAGCATACACACGACCGGACTTTCCGGCAAACTATGTCCGACGGGATTAGTCCATCGGACAATCCGATTGCGTGTGGGCTAATCCGTTCGTTTTTAAGGAAAAAATTCCGGCGGACCTAGAAATAGAACATGTTTCAAGTCTATCCGACGGACTCAATTCTGACGGAATAAAATCGGGAAAACCGTTCGTCTGTGTGCTGGTCCGACGGACCAAATACGACGCAAGGGCAGCTATTGGCTGCTGGCTATTTTTTTGTCTGGTTTAAGTCACCACGTTCGAACAAACGGACTTTCGACCGGACTAAAGCCCCGTACACACGGTCGGAAAATCCGACCACAAAATCCATCGTATTTTTTCCAACAGATTTTGTCCGACACTGGTTTTGCATACACACGGTCGGACAAAGTTGTCGGAAAATCATTCTGAACGTGGTGACGTTCGTTGCCTACGACGGGACTACGTAGAGGCTAGTAGCCAATAGCTTTGGTCTTGTAATGTGATCTGAGCATGCGTGGCACTTTTTCCATCGGAATTCGCTACACACGATCGGAAAAAGTCCGATAGGACTTTGTTGTCGGAAAATTTGAGAGCAGGAGATAAAACTTTGTCCGTCGGAAAATCTGACGGAAAAAGTCCGATGGAGCCCACACACGGTCGGAATTTCCGACAACATTGTCCGATAGGACATTTTCCGTCGGAAAATCCGACCGTGTGTACGGGGCATTAGTCTGTTCGTATGTGGCCAAGTCCGTTCGTTCGGAAAGTCCGTCGGAGCTCCGCAGAAAGTCTGTCGGGAAGACCATCGGACCTAGTTTTCCTGGAAAGTCCGGTCGTGTGTACGTGGCATGAGGGTTTAATACTACCTTAAAGTCTCTTACAGTATTCCAATTAAAAACCAGTATCTGTATTCAGTATGTAAATATTTAGTATTCTGATATTTTAGTTCCAGTCCTCCGGTCTTGATTTTTAGCAGAATTTGTAGCAGATGCAATAACAAATACAGCAAGAACATGCAATGCTGACCCTTAGCAGTCAGTCTTCTACACTCTGCTGCACAGCCCAAATCCTCCGTCCCCGGAGATTTCATGTGGATGAAGATAAACCATGCTGCTGGGCTGGCGTTAAATAATACAGCCTATCTATAAGCAATCTCAGACAAGCCGTATGTTTTAAGCGGATTCCAGCCACATCTATGCTTTGGCAAATAATGTTCAAGAACATCTTTTCCCCTTTCCTCTGTCATTTTTTTTTTCCATTTCTTTTAAACTTTGTATTCTTTTGTGTTATTTTCTTAGCTTTTTTTTTTTTTTTTTTTTACTTCCATTGCTTTCTGTTTTGCTTTTTTTTATGTTTTTTTTTTTTTATACTCTTTTTGTGTGTTTGTGTCCCTGTCCAGACCCCCGCCGTTCTCTTCCTTTTTTCTTTCTCTTCGCTATTCTCCCCCCTCCCCCACTCTCTCTGAAAAAAGACCTGATGGATTTGACGAATCTGATCCTTTCTGAAGAATCACATTTTTATTTTATCCTTCTGAATGTGTGCTTGCAGATTCACCCTGTCCATTGAGAATTGTGCAGGCTTGTATAGACGTGCTATGAAATGTTATCTACTGTAGAGGCCCATTAATGCGCCAATTGTGTTAAGCCGCGTTCAGTGTTATTGACGTATTTTGCATGTGTTTTTAACGCATTTGCATCGCGTATAATAATTTGTTGGTTTTCTATTGTATGGAGTCTTGTGCTATCGTCTTGGCAAGTAATGCTTTCTAAATGCATCTGTAACCTGCTGTAAGTGCCAAAGGGGCATTTGTGGGGCATTTGTGGGGCATTTGCGGAGCGTTTGCACCTCGTTTTAAATTGACATGAATGGAGGCATTTGGGGAACAGTAAACCTAGCCAAAAGCTACATGTAGGGTACATTTTGGCACGATGCAACACGAAGCTGCGCAACATGAAGCGACTCAGACGTGACCATGTAAACAACGCGGTCAGCCACAATGCACATAATTGACAGAGACCTTGTCTACACTTACTTTGCTTTCTGAAAACCGATCCATGTTCAGGTCTTGCTTCATTTGACAATCGGTGAGGAGGTGTTGTATCACCCGCTTACTGTCTGTTTTAACCCTCTAATGCCCTGTACACACGCTTGGACATTCCGACCACAAAAGCCGTCTGATTTTTTCCGATGGATTTTGTCCGAAACTTGTGTTGCACACACACGGTCGGACAAAGTTGTTGGAAAATCCAATCGTTCTGAACAAGGTGACGTATAAAACGTACGACGGGACTACGTAGAGGCCAGTAGCCAATAGCTTTTGTCTCCAAATTTTTTCTGAGCATGCGTGGCACTTTTTGCGTCGGAATTCACTACACACGATCGGAAAAAGTAAGATCGGATTTTGTTGTCGGAAAATTTTGGATCCTGCTCTCAGAAAAAGCTTGCTGGAGCCCACACACGATCGGATTTTCCGACAACATAATCCGATCAGACTTTTTCCGTCGGAATATGCGACCGTGTGTACGAGGCATAAGTCTAAATGTTGCCACAGCCATGTGCATCACGTGTGGTTGCAGGACAGTTGCAGCATGGCCCCAATTACTTGAAATGGGTTGCAGCAGGGGCTATAACTACAGCTGCAGCGGCAAATGACAGCATCATGGCTGCAGCATGTGTACACCTCCACCTTCCCAACTAAAAATGCTAAATTTGGTGCGTGTAAATCAACCCTCTAGAACAGGGGTCTCCGAACTATGGCCCCCCAGATGTTCAGGAACTACAATTCCCATCATGCCTAGTCATGTCTGTGATTGTCAGAGTTTTGCAATGACTCATGGGACGTGTAGTTCCAAAACAGCTGGAGGGCTGTCGTTTGGAGATCCCTGCTCTAGAACAGGGGTCTCAAACTGGTGGCCCTCCAGCTCTTGCGAAAATACAAGTCCCATCATGTCTCTGCCTGTGTGAGTCGTGCTTGTAACTGTCAGCCCTGCAATGCCTCATGGGACTTGTCGTTTTGCAACAGCTGGAGGTTCGCCAGGTTGAGACCCTTGCTCTAGAAGGTACCCAAAATTGAATAATAGAAACCAATCAGTAGTATGGGACTTTAAAGTATGGGACTTTAACCACTTGCCGACCACCGCACACAGATGTACGTCGGCAGAATGGCACAGGCAGGCAAATGGGCATACAGGTACGTCCCTTTTAAGTTTGCCGCATTTCAGGTGTGCGTGCCAGCCACACGACGTGGGAGCATGCCCGCAGGTCCCGGGAACTCAATGTTCTCTGGTGGCCCGCGATTTCGGTGAGGAGAGGTAGAACAGGGAAGTGCCTATGTAAACAAGGCATTTCCCTGTTCTGCCTTGTGTAATGACAGAAATCTACTGCTCCCTGTGATCGGGAGCAGTGATCTCTGTCATGTCAAACATAACCCCCCCCCCCACAGTTAGAATCACTCCCTAGGACACACTTAACCCCTTCATCGCCCCCTAGTGGTTAACCCCTTCCCTGCCAGTGCCATTTACACAGTAATCAGTGCATTTTTATAGCTGTATAAATGACAATGGTCCCAAAATAGTGTCAAAAGTGTCCAATGTGTCTGCCTTAATGTCGCAGTCATGATAAAAATTGCAGATCACCGCCATTACTAATAAAAAAAAATAATAATAAAAATGCCATAAAAAAATACCCGATTTTTTTTTTAGACGCTATAACTTTTGCGCAAACCAATCAATATACGCTTATTGCGGAGTTTTTTACTAAAAATATGTAGAAGAATACATATCAGCCTAAACTGAGAGAGAAATTTGTTTTTTTATATATTTTTGGGGGATATGTATTATAGAAAAAAGTCAAAAAAATATTTTTTCAAAATTGGCGCTTTTTTTTTTGTTTATCGCGCAAAAAATTTAAACCGCAGATGTGATCAAATAGCACCAAAAGAAATCTCTATTAGTGGGAAAAAAAGGACGTCGATTTTGTTTGGGTGCAACGTCGCACGTCCGCGCAATTGTCAGTTACCAATAAAATCCATTTTGTTACAAGATGATAGGCATAAGCATTGTTTTTCGCCTACTGTTCTTGTTATTTTATGCCTATACATAAGTTATACTACATACATTTATAACATATGCCGTTTTGTTCTCACGGAACTACCTATCTGTTAGAAGACATTATTGTAATCTGGATTATCTTCTTCAATAAAACGTTTTTTTGGGGAACAAAAAAATCCATTTTGTTTTTCTAATAAGTTCTGTATCGATAGGATGTGGCACCCCCCCCTCCCCCACTTTTTGGTATATATAGCGGCATTGACCCTGTACTTTCAAACCTTTATCTTGAAAAAGGCCAGAAAACAAGATCCAGCTCACATAGACTTCAATGGGGTCCGGGGGTATGTTGCTGGGTTTGTCAAACCTCCTTAAAATCAATGCATGGTTCACACATCCATAGTTGGAAGGATGGAATTGATTAGCTGCCACAGTGGTCACATGATCAGATACCGTTACCCCTCGGGACCAATGGTTAGTAAGGACAGCTCTGTCTTTTGACAGCTATTTCTTTGTGCTAGAAGTGCACAGTGAGCGCGCTCTCAACTCAGAAACATTGACACATATGCAGACACAGAGACACATATGCAGATCATGTGGACACTAAAGCCTACCCTTGTGGTATGTGGCCAGTAACGGGTTAGATGCTAAGACAAGGTTAGGTGTAAGGCCCCATGCACATTGGCCATTTTGTCCTCGTGCATGAGGCTCCTGCACTTAGGTGCAGGCGGTGGGCACAGGTACCAGCAGCTTGTCAAACTTAAGGAAAGGCTGACAGCTGCTGTGGCTGGACGGTGCACCTAGTGGTACTTATTCTTAGGGCAGTGTGCACCCCAGGGACAAATACCAAGAATGCAGACTCCTTGCATTCTGGGCATTTGTCCCTAGGTGTATACTCCCCTAAATGTGAAAACCACTAGGAGCACCATCCAGCCCTGTCCTCCTGCAGCAGCTGTCAGCCTGTAGAGTTTGAAAGGCTGCCACCAGATGGGTCTGGGCAATACACATAGTTACATAGTTACATAGTAGGGGAGGTGGGTATAGGATTCTGTATACAGAGATTTTCTATTTCATTTTCTATTTATTTTTATTTTTTTATTGGTTAAACTGGGTGGACTTATAGTTACACAGTTACATAGTAGGTGCGGTCAAAAAAAGACACAAGTCCATCAAGTCCAACCTATGTGTGTGATTATATGTCAGTATTACATTGTATATCCCTGTATGTTGCGGTCGTTCAGATGCTTATATAATAGTTTCTTGAAACTATCGATGCTCCCCACTGAGACCACTGCCTGTGGAAGCGAATTCCACATCCTTGCCGCTCTTAGGCCCCTTTCACACGGAAGGCCCGTTCAGATCCGCCTGTCAGTTTTGACGGCGGATCTGAACGGGCGCTCCATGTTACTCTATGGAGCGTCGGATGTCAGCGGAGACATGTCCGCTGACATCTGATCCGGTCCGATCCGCCAAATCCAGACGTATGGACCACACGTCCAGATCCGTCGGATCGGGTGAGATCGGGTGAGATCGGGTGAAAACGGACACACTGTCCGTTTTCATCCGATCTCTCCATAGAGATCAGCGGCGCTCGCAAGCCCCTCCCCGCTCAGTGAGCGGAGAGAGGCTTGTCATCCGCCGGCTCAGCGGAGATCAACGGACAGATCTCCCGCTGAGCCGGCGGACAGAGGCGGGCTCCGTGCAAGCGGAGTCCGCCTCGTCTGAAAGGGGCCTTACAGTAAAGAAACCTCTACGTAGTTTAAGGTTAAACCTCTTTTCTTCTTATTTGAATGAGTGGCCACGAGTCTTGTTAAACTCCCTTCTGCGAAAAAGTTTTATTCCAATTGTGGGGTCACCAGTACGGTATTTGTAAATTGAAATCATATCCCCTCTCAAGCGTCTCTTCTCCAGAGAGAATAAGTTCAGTGCTCCCAACCTTTCCTCATAACTAATATCCTCCAGACCCTTTATTAGCTTTGTTGCCCTTCTTTGTACTCGCTCCATTTCCAGTACATCCTTCCTGAGGACTGGTGCCCAGAACTGGACAGCATATTCCAGGTGCGGCCAGACCAGAGTCTTGTAGAGCGGGAGAATTATCGTTTTATCTCTGGAGTTGATCCCCTTTTTAATGCCAATATTCTGTTTGCTTTGTTAGCAGCAGCTTGGCATTGCATGCCATTGCTGAGCCTATCATCTACTAGGACCCCCAGGTCCTTTTCCATCCTAGATTCCCCCAGAGGTTCTCCCCCCAGTGTATAGATTGCATTCATGTTTTTGCCACCCAAATGCATTATTTTACATTTTTCTACATTGAACCATATTTGCCATGTAGTTTCCCACCCCATTAATTTGTTTAGATCTTTTTGCAAGGTTTCCACATCCTGCGGAGAAGTTATTGCCCTGCTTAGCTTAGTATCGTCTGCAAATACAGAGATTGAACTGTTTACCCCATTCTCCAGGTCGTTTATGAACAAATTAAATGCCCGCCACCCACACCTAAATGCCAGAGCCTCATGCACCAGTCGCAAAATCAAAATGCCCGGTGTGTATGAGGCCTCAGGGGTAGGGTACAGGTCTCTGTAATGAGTGGTCATGGTTTGTTTTTTTGTTGCTGAAAATCCCACACTGAATTGTACTGCACTAGGTCTTCACTACCAACAACTTGCATACTGCAAATACGTAATTATTCACGTCTCTATTTTATATTGTGGTATAGCAGTACAGCTAGGAAAAATAACTAACTTCTGAACAATCCACCCCCCCCCCCCCATCTATCTGATGTTAAGACCTCCATAATAAGTATTTCCCAATCCTAGCATGAGATGATATTTGCAAATTGAAAATGCAGACAATCGGCCGGGTGGATGAATTAAACTCCAGACGTTTAGAAATGTCAAATCATAAAATATTTTGGCACATGCTGCATGATTTGTAATCCTGTTTATTGATTTAAAAGCATTCTCTTTCTTTATTTCCATCCATATTCTACAACATGCTAATTCTGAACTGTTGGGAGATGTTATTTATAATGTTTTATAGTCTCTTTATTGAGTTATACTGCAAGCTAGTGTTCTTAATTTGATGCATGATGAAGTATTTGCATCCTGGGTGACATTTGCCCGCCCATGTCCATTAAGCCACACCCCTTTAATAGTGCTAGTAGTCTTTTTAATTGCTGTATAGGGGCCCAAATACACTAGCCCAGTGGCTTAGACGTGTTTTTCTTTTTGTCTTCCCAAACATGTTCCCCCTTTAGATACAGAGGCGCAGTGGATGAAGGTGTACACCTTTGTGGTCAATGCAGGAATTATATACCCTGTCACTTTCAGCAGGTGTAACGCTCCCCCAAGCATGGACCATTCAAGTGAATGGGTGCACTCCGCTCTGCTAGCACCTCACAGCCGGAACACTAGTGCAGGGTTTAGGGGTGAACCCCTTCCCGACCGTCGCACGACGATATACGTCGGCAGAATGGCACGGGTGATCAAAAGGGAGTACAGGTACGTCCCCTTTAAGAAGCGGCATTGTGGGCATGTGCCTGCTGCATGCTCTGTAACCGCAGGTCCCACAGACTGGATGTCCACCGGGTGCCTGCGATTATGTCACGGAGTGGAAGAACGGGGAGATGCCTTTTGTAAACAAGGCATTTCCCCGTTCTGCCTAGTGACATTACAGAGATCACTGCTCCCTGCCATCGGGAGCAGTGATCGCTGTCATGTGAGTGGTAGCCCATCCCCCCTACAGTTAGAACACCTCCCTAGGACACACATAACCCCTTGATCGCCCCCTAATGTTTAGCCCCTTCCCTGCCAGTGTAATTTACACAGTAATCAGTGCATTTTAAAGCAGTATAAATGACAATGGTCCCAAAATGCCAAATCAGTGTCAAAAGTATCCGATGTATCCGCCATAATGTTGCAGTCTCAGATCGCCGCAATTACTACTAGAAAAAATAAATAAAAATGCCATAAAACTATCCCCTATTTTGTAGACGCTATAGATTTTCCGCAAACCAATATACGCAAGGGAAAAAAATGTTTTTAGATATTTTTGGGGGATATTTATTAGCAAAAAGTAAAAAATATTGTTTTTTTTTTTCAAAATTGTCTCTCTTTTTTTGTTTATAGCGCAAAAACTAAAAACTGCAGAGGTGATTAAATACCAAAAGAAAGCTCTATTTGTGGGGAAAAAAGGACGTCAATTTTGTTCGGGTGCAACGTCGCACGACCGCACAATTGTCAGTTAAAGCGATGCACTGCCGTATTGCAAAAAGTGCTCTGGTCAGGAAGGGGGTAAATCCTTCCGGGACTGAAGTGGTTAAACAGGTGATATTGAGGTGATACAATGCCTCCTTACCACCTGTCAAATGCACTCTAAAAATATATCTGAATGCAGACCACTCTTCGGAGGTCAAAGCTAGTATAAACACCATTGACATAGAGGGGTTGATTTACTAAAGGCAAATAGACTTTGCGCTTTGCAAAGTGCAGTTTACCTCTGAATGTGCCGTTGCTCCAGAGGTTAGTAAATTAAGTAAATCTTCATTTTGCAAAGAATACCCAATCATGTGCAAGGAAAAAAAAACAAAAAAAAAAACAGCATTTCTGCTTGCACATGATTGGATGATGGAAGTCAGCAGGGCTTCTGCTCAATTACCAAGCTCTGAAGCAACTGCACAGTCTTTTTACCTTTAGTAAATCAACCCCTGGAGAGTAACAGAGACACACAGAGAACACACTATAGAATGCATTAGCGTAAAAAACCTTCTGCCCTTGGAACCACTTGGCCCCATGCACACGAGACGCAGTTAAACGCGCGTTCAGAGGCAGTTGGACACTTTTTTCAACTGCCCCTGAATGCATGCAATGTTATCCTATGTGTCCATGTACACAGTCTCGTTTTTTCCCGTTTTTATGCAGTTGCTTTAACCTCGTTTTTCCAGAAGCAAAAAAAATGGGTTCAGACACTTTGCTTTTCCACGTTTCAGACGCAAAACACGACCAAACACGGCTAAACGCAGCTAAACGCGACACCCGGGTTTAGCCGTGTTTGCGTTTATAAGCGTTTTTAAAGGAGCCCAATTTTTTGAACCAGAAAACTCTATGATGGTAAACCATAAAAAATACTAAAAGAATTGGTTTAAAATGTCGTAATTACTTTAGTTCATAGAGCATATATACTCACTGATGCAATGCCATAAAAAACTCTAGTTTTTTAGGTGGCTTAGACAATGAGGAATGCCTCCACTTCTTTTCCCCAACCCTTCATTCAATTTCTAATCTAATCAGTGACTCCACCTAGTCTGACCAAAGCATAGCAATGTCTTTTTTTTCACAAAGAAAAACCTGCATACCAATGTCTAGTCAGCCCCAACCCCCCACCATATTTGTGAAATATCCAACGGACATTCGCTGTGCCATCAACGGATGGGTCCAATATCGACAAGCTCTGACTCTGGACCTCTCACGCAATTTGCGACGACGTTGCTGCCTCATCAAGAGCAACATCAGGAGCATTTCCTGACATATATTCAATATGGGATCCATTTCCAAAAAAAACACAGAAAGAGAGGCAAATCCAAGTGTACAACTGCTCTCTCTGCTGCTGCTGCTCACTCTGATCAAAATGGCATACATTGTTAATAATACATGCTTTCTGAGCTTAGGGGGGGTCTATATGATATCTTTACAAACGCTTAAAGACGCAAACGTGGTAAAACGCGGCTAAACGCGGCATGAAAATGCAGCAAAACGCGCGTTTTTAAACGCAGGTTTCTGCTTTTTAAAACATGCGTTCAGCAGAGTTTGCATCGGCGTCTCGTGTGCATGGGGACTAAGGTACGGTCAAGAAACCTCTGAAGCAGTATTATTGTATGCAAATTTAGCTTGCCTTAATTGGCCTGTTTTAGGTCATATTGGAGCTTGGTAAATCAGAGCCATGGCGTGCCCCTACAGTAATGACCAATGCAAAATATTACTATGAATTTCTGTCTGGACTATACCTTCATTGATGTCTTGCAGTACAGCTGCAGAATAATGTCATGCAGACTGTTCTACAACAGTATGTTTCACAACTCTGTGTTTGGCAGATGCCTACATGCATTTGGTCTTCATAAGTATTGTTACAGTGAATGGCACAGTGCCCCTCTTCCACTGTGAATCCAATGAAATGCAATGATTCATGGAAATTACTCCCTCTCCAATTGTGTGTTGGCGTAGCTGAAAATTTAATGAGTCTAATCTATTAGCTATCTGGAGCTGGCTTATTCTACAATACTGTGGAACATGCACATCTATGCAGTGTATTGGATTAGTGCATGTAAAGGTTTGTGTTTGACAATTCACGAAGCAAATATGCTTTGTTAACAGGTTCACTTTATCGTTGGCCCCAGGAGCAGTTCCTACATTTTTACTATCCTTTTGTTAACTTGCGTCTCCATTGTGGGAAGGAAGGAGTCCCCGTGTGAGTTCCAAGTCACAGCTCTTTACTTGACCTAATTGTAGTGGCCAGTCACCAAACACCAGGATGGGGTGTAAATGCCGCCATGCGTGACTCAGTTTTCCCTCCCACAGGCAGAATGTTCGAAAATCAGTTGACTCTACCATCCAACAATGTGAATAGAGAAATCTCCAGTGCCAGCTATTGTATTCAGGTAACTGCACACTAGCAGTGGCTTAAACACAATGGGGCTGACAAACAGTGACTGCATCTTGACCTATTCCGATTGCTGCCTGAAAAAAGCAACCAACACTTTAGGGAGTTTTGCTGGGTTAAAAAATTTGAAACACTTCTGGAAAATGTGGATGCCTGTAAGGACTCGGGGGGGGGCAGCAGTGTGCAAAAAGGAACCTTCCATATGACACATCCATAAGGGTGCCAGATCACCTTTGTGAGACCGCAGCCTAAAGCCCCATACACACGGTCGGATTTTCCGATGGAATCTGTCCTATCGGACAATGTTTTCGAAAATTCCGACCGTGTGTAGGCACCATCGGACATTTTCCTTTGGATTGTCCGACGGACAAAGTTTTATCTCCTGCTCTCAAATTTTCAGACAACAAAGTCCTATCGGACTTTTTCCGATCGTGTGTAGCGAATTCCGACGGACAAAGTGCCACGCATGCTCAGATCACATTACAAGACCAAAGCTATTGGCTACTAGCCTCTACGTACTCCCGTCGTAGGCAACAAACGTCACCACGTTCAGAATGATCGGATTTTCCGACAACTTTGTCCGACCGTGTGTATGCAACACCAGTGTCGGACAAAATCCGTCGGAAAAAATCTGATGGATTTTGTGGTCGGATTTTCCGACCGTGTGTATGGGGCTTTACAGTAAAGAATAACGTTTATATTTGAACAATAAAAGTATGGGAATGCGTAATGATTTTTGAAATGCTGGAAGGCTCTGAGTGGGGCTGCGTGTCACTGTGGTGGTAATGAGTGTCGTGGCATATGTTAGGGGACTCAGCGGCTGACTTGGTGGCCCTGTAGGAGATGAGGTTTATAGAAGGGACTGGGAGCTCTGTGGGAGGTTGGGGGAATGCTGCAGACAGCTGTTGGAGATTGGGGGAACTATAGAAGGCTGCAGGCTCTGCAGCAGGTGGGAGGGTGGGGATTGTGGGAGGCTTGGTGACACTGAGGGAGCTGATGGCTTTTAGGAGGCCTGGGGGTACTATGGGCCAGTATGGGAGGTTGGAGGGCATAATGGGAGCTGGTGAGTATTGTGGGAGGTTGTGCCCAAATGTGGCTAAATTCCAGGGTCCTGTGGATGTTATGACCACTACTTTGTTTTCCATAGGCCACCATTATTTACCTAGTACAGCAGGACTTACTTGAGTTACTCACTTTCCTTCTAGTGCCGATTAGATCTCTCTGATTGGTGGTTGTGGTTATAAGTCATAGCAGTCATAGCACAGTTCAGCCTTAGACCCGGTTCACACAGGGGCAATTTGTCGGGCGACTTAGCCGCCTGACAAGTCGCGTTCCGTTCTGTACTATGGAACCGTTCTAATAAGAGCGACTCAAGTCGCTCTGACTTAGAAAAAGGTTCCTGTACTATTTTTGGGGCGACTTCAGGTGACTTGCATTGACTTCTATACAGTACTGAAGTCGTGTGCAGGTCACCCCTGTGATTCACGCTGCAAGTCGTGTTGCCCCTGTGTGAACCGGCTCTCAAGAAAAGACAGCCTTGTAGAGACTCTGCTTACCACAGGTCTAGTCCTTGCCCAGCATTAACAGATACAAGAGAAATCGAATCAGTGGCCACTAACATGTTAAAGAAATGCACTTTAAGTTTACGTTTGATGGACATTTTTGTAACGGTAGCTCCAAGGGAGGTCAGCGCATTTAGAGTATACTTTTGACTATAGATCCATAAAAAGTATACTCTGTGGGATCAAGTGGGTCCATTAGTTGTTTACCGATACAAAATGAATAGCTTTGACTTCTGAACTGGAAGTTGATTCAGCTTTTCGTGGCACCAAAGATGAGTAAGGTTATGACCTAGCTCTTTTAATGAGTAAAGCTCTGACTTGAGCTGATTTTTAATACCTGATGTCAGTATTTGACTTTTTACTTTCACCTAAGGGTTTCTTTAATCTCTCCGACAATCTTGGAAGTAAACACCACTTTCCTAAAAGGAATACAAGATGGCCCAGATACAACCTTCACTCTCCTGCAGTAAACCAGGGGGATATTAAACCGAGGGATACGCACATCTATGTATCTACCTGCCGTTTCACAAGGGTGGATGTTCTTGTAGGCAGTTAGGGGTTGATTTACAATGGCAAATAGGCTGTTCATGTTGCAAGGGGAGTTGCACTTTGCAAGGGAATTTGCCCTACAGCTTATTGAATGCGGTGAAGTTTTAGTTTGTAAAGAAGACCCACTCATGTGCAAGGAAACTAAAAAAAACAAAACAGCATTTTTGTTTTCACATGATTGGATGAAGGAAGCCAGCATAGCTTCACCCCATTCACTAAGCTCTCTTGCAAAGTGCAACTTCCCTTTCAAAGTGAACACTCTATTTGCTTTTAGTAAATCTACTCCTTACTGACTGTTTGGGGGGGGGGGGGGCAAAGCTGCCTAGGGCCCCATTTTTCCTTAATCCATCTCTACATGACATTCCCCTCTGCAAAGACAACCGATCTGCTTTTCTGGCCATGTTAAAATTGCAGGTTTTGGATGATGGACATTCAGTGTCTGTGGAAACCTGTATTTGGCATTGTCAAGGACATACAGCCGGTTTTTGATGTTATTACTATTTTTTTTCAGTTCAGTAATTTTTTCAGGACAGCTGTTTTTCATTGTTAACCACTTCAAGCCCAAAACTGTTTTCCCACCCTTTCACTGTCAACGGTGTTTTTATTTTTTTTCTTTCAAATTACACATTTTATTTAGTAGAATCATGCAAAAAAAAAGAAAATTGAAAAAAAGCATTTTCCTGTAATGCAACAAAATGTTTATGCAATTGGGGCAGCCTTGGCTTGTTACCCCAAATTCTAGACAACAAATCAAGACTTTCTGATTAAAAGGATATTAAGACAAATATTAGACATGTGCAATTCGTTTAGTTACGAATTCGTTTTCCGTATAAATTCGTTATATTCGTTCACTTGTTATCGTACGAATGAACGAATGGTTTACTAAAAATTCTAACGAATAACGAACTATCGAAAAGAACGAATATGAAAAACAACGAAAATACGAAATAATAAGATTAGAAACAACGAAACTACGAAACAATGAAAATCCGAAAAACAAAAACAGAAACAATGAAAATACCAAACAAAGATTCAAAAATAACGAATATCAAAATGAACGAAAAAAATCGAAATTACGAATGTTCGGAAAAAGGAAATCAAAACAATGAAAATACTGCTGATCGAGAATTCGAAAGAACGAATATTAGTTCTGATTCTGAAATATTCCATCCAGAGTCCAGATAGGGTGTGGTTGGGTCGGAGGCACTGTGTTTTGGTGGATTTTTGAGTTAAGTTCTGACTTGTGAGAGAGAAATTCTTTGTTTCTTAAACATATAAATAGCATACACATTATGTAAAATTATGAATTATGCTCCGATTAGGAATCTACGAAAACAATGTTACGAAAGTACAAATAAATAAATCTTACGAAAGTACGAATGTAACTAAATCTACGAAAATACGAATTTCGAATCAACGAAAATTAGATTAACGGAAATACGAATCTTTTTAAATCAACGAAAATATAGCTCTTCCGAAAATACGAATGCGTCCGAACACGAAATATAACAAAAAAACGAAAATACGAATTTAGAATAAACGAAAATTAGACTAACGTAAAAACTAATCAACGAAAAAATAACTCTTACGAAAATACGAACGAGTCCGAATACGAACACCGACGACTTACGAAATTACGAATCGTTACGAATCAACGGAAACGAACAGAAACGAAACTAAACAAATTTCTCTATTGTGCACATGTCTAACAAATATTGGAAAAATATATATTTTTAAATAATTAAAATAACATCAAAGTGCATCTAAACGCTCCTATGTAGTAGTCTAAATAGGTATCAAATCCAGTTATGCAAGAGCCTCCTAAATGAAGAATGTTTTACCTCTCTTAAGTCAGACAAATCTTCTTTCATTTGTGTCTCATACATTCCCTCTACTGGATACTGCAGCGCACAGTGGGAGGATTCAGCCGTATAGTCAGCTCTGCCCATACAGAGAGCAGTAGGCAGGGATAGGTGTGGTCAAGGGCTGATTGACAAGTTACAGGCTTGTGAATCATCAGTGAGCCCTGTATCATCTCATCTCACTGTAGTGCAAGCATCCACAGAATACAAGAGGGACAATGCTGGTTTGAATTCAGCTGCAGTGCAGCATAGTTGTCCCTTTTTCCCAGGAAGCTACGTGAGGTGGACTTTAGTGACATAATCAACAGGTACAGTATTTGTTAGACTATGCAATAGAATGCACTTGCAATTGAAGTAATATTAAACTTTAAAAATGGATATATATAAAATATATAGAAAATGGGGCGCAGACACCAAACTAAATAAGTAATAATAATAGTAAATGATATGGGGAAATAAAAACTAGTAAAAAAAAAAACAATGCACAGTAAAAATATCCATTTTTACTGTGCATTGGTGTGTGAACACCTTGATGGTGGCTGTGGCAGTTGCATTATTTTAATTTAATAGTATTGTTAGTTATTCACATTGGTTTGTATCCCTGTACACTGGTTTGCGCAGTTGGTCCCCCCCCCCCCCCCTTTTACACAATATTAAACTTTATTTATTTTGCAGAGGAGGTCCAAATTTTAAATAAATGAAGATTCTTATGCCACACGACCGTTTTTTCCGTTGGAATAAACTCTGGCGGTTTTTCCGACGGAGTTTCGCTTAAACTGTCTTGCCTCCACACGATCACACCAAAGTCCGACCGTCTAGAACGCAGTGACGTACAACACGTATGACGGGACTAGAAAAAGGAAGCTCAATAGCCAGTAGCCAATAGCTGCCGTCTCGTACTTGCTTCAGAGCATGCGTTGTTTTTGGTCCGTCGGAACAGCGTACAGACGAGCGGTTTTCCCGATAGGAATTGATTCTGTCAGAAATATTTAAAACATGTTCTATTTCTAGGTCCGTCAGAATTTTCGAAGAAAAAAGTCAGATGAGGCCCACACACGATCGCAATATCCGAAGAAAATATTCCGTCCTGACTTTTTCTGCCGGAAAGTCCGACCGTGTGTATATAATTTTATAAAAAAATATCTATTTTTGTTTCCTGTAGAACAGGGGTCTCAAACTGGCGGCCCTCCAGCTGTTGCGAAACTACAAGTCCCAAGAGGCATTGCAAGGCTGACAGTTACGAGCATGACTCCCACAGGCAGAGGCATGATGGGACTTGTAGTTTCACAACAGTTGGAGGGCCACTAGTTTGAGACCCCTGCTGTAGAAGGTCCCCAAGCCTTTTTAAAGATGTCGCCTTAGCTAGCAGGCTGCTAAGGAGATACCCTTGCTCCTAAGGCTTGCAGTGTGTGTTCAAAGACGCAAACACAATGCCAGCAAGTACTTTGTAAGAGCAAGCTCAGATGCTTATTTAATTAGCACCTAGTGCTTGACCACAACCATCAATGACAGCTGGTGATCCCCGCATTGAACTCCACCAGAGCCACAGAAACCAGGCACTTTCTTAAAACAGCCCCAAGTATTGCTAAACTAGCAAGAATTTATTACATCACCTGGAACACAAGTAGTTAACCTCTTTTGCATTTACAACTTCAGATTTTGAGATCTTTAGATTACACATGGTACCCTGTTGGTGGTCCTCGCTGACTTGGCGTCTGAATAATTTTCCACGCTGCTAATTAACTTTAACCTCACTTCTTAATTTTGTAAAATGTTAATTGGTGTCATTTGCTAATCCATTTTTCAATGGTGTCTTATCTTTTCTTAAATGTTCTACCCTCCACCATTCATTCTACAATTCTGAGAACCTTCATCCTCCATTAGGTACTTGATGTTCAGTCCCCCGGTGTGCAGCACTTGAGCGTGGTGTGTAGAACGTGCGGATTAGGTTGTTGATTTCAGGTCGGGGTGACGTAGGGATCTATGCTGATAGTATGCACAGCGGTATACATGCTGTAAAGGAAAAAAACACTAGAAGAGTCAAAAGCCTCTTTTCGTGTTCAAGAGATCTGACATTGCAATCATTCCTTTATAATTAGGTTGGCAGACAGCAAGAGCACTTTACATAACGCGAATGTCACTGCAAATCTTAAGATGTTTGACTAACAAGATGCTTGAGATTTCCATGAAACACTTTAATAAATCACTGCTTTATGAAAATTAGGCTGATGTGGCGGAACGATCAATGGTTTAATGGAAACCTGAAATATATAGGCTCCAATGCCAAGCTCCAGCTCAAATGATTCCACTTACTCTATTGTAATGTGGATTGGTTATCTTATGACTTTCTGAGACATGATTCTGGAAGAAGCATGCAATGTACATGTTCTGACTTTACAATAAGTTCACTGGCTACATGCTTATAAATAGTGTGGGGGGGGGGGGGTGTCCACAGAGAAGGTGAGTATGTACAGCTTATTAGGGGAGATTAAAGTGAACCTGTTAATTTTCACACTGTGAGCAAAACACAGATTACCATTAACGTGTAACTTCACCTTGTGCCCAAAACACATACAGTTGAAGTATGAATAATCACTAATAGACCTGATTACTTTCTGCAACGTACCGTATATCTCGAGTATAAGCCGAGGCACCTAATTTTACCACAAAAAAATGGGAAAACGTATTGACTCGAGTTTAAGCCTAGAGTGAGAAATGCGCAGCTACTGTAAGTGGAAAAGAGGGTCAACAATGCCCATTTTCATGCCTCACTGTGCCAATTTGCAGCCATAGGTCCCCCGAACCCAAAGGGTGCCGAAATGACATTGCTGCAGATGGACACAGTTGACCGACTTTGGGGCCCCGTATCTCGGGGGCCACTTGGTGATAGGAACCCCATCTGGATATGTTGTAGTGTTGGTTCCACTGGGTTTGCATACCAAATTTGGGTTCCTAGCACCAAGTTGCCCCCAAGTCGGGTCAGAAGATGTCATTCTCTGCTGCAGAAAAGTGCTTGACTCAAGTATAAGCCGAGGGGGGCATTTTCAGCACAAAAAAATGTGCTGAAAAACTCGGCTTATACTCAAGTATATACAGTATTTTAAACTGCTTTATAGGTGACCTTCCATACATGGGCAATTGAAACATAGGATCTACAGTAAATAAAGAATGCATAAGCCTAGGCTACCTGCAGTTAAGGCCATGTCTTAAAAGGATCCATATATCCAGAGTAAGGATGAGCCCGGTGTTCGATTCGAACCCATGTTCGAATCGAGCACCGGGTGTTCGCTCGCTCGGCGAGCCCAGAACTATTGGGACCGCTCGCATCAAATTCGTGTGATGCGAGCGGCCCCGCAATGCATTGCGGCCCGCGCAGTGCAATGCTGGCTGATGATTGGCCAAGCATGCACTGTGACCCCGCATGCTTGGCCAATCACAGCGCCGGCAGCGAGGAGAGCCATAATTGGCTACAGGCAGGATGCCTGTAGCCAATTATAGCTCAGGGGCTTTAATACACGCCCCACGGTATAAGAGGCCGCCGCTGCGGCGGCCTCGCATATTATGTTTCACTCACAGTGTCAGCGTGTCAGTGTGCTGCTGACTGCTGACAACAATATGTTCTTTATTTCTGGGGATATGTGTGTGCGTGCTGTTAGAACAGCATTGCAGTATCACATCTGGGGGGTGTCTATAGGTAGCCTGTGAAGGAGGGCAGGTTTCCTGTGCTTAGAACTTTCCCTGCAAAAAAGTGTCATTTTTGCAGGAAGAAAGCTATTTAAATCACTCGCGGCTAATGAATTGATGGCTCCTGTAACACAGAGAGCTGTCATTCATTAATAAAAAACAAAAAAAAAACGCGTAGGGGTCCCCCAAATTCAATAACCAGGCCCTTCAGGTCTGGGATGGATATTAAGGGGGATCCCAGCCAAAAAAAAAAAAAAAAAATGGCGTAGGGTCCCCCTCAAAATCCATACCAGACCCTTGAGGTCTGGTATGGATTTTAAGGGGAACCCTAGCCAAAAAAAATGGCGTGGGGTCCCCCTCAAAATCCATACCAGACCCTTATCCGAGCACGCAACCTGGCAGGCCGCAGGAAAAGAGGGGGGGACGAGAGCGGCCCCCCCTCTCGCCTGAACCGTACCAGGCCACATGCCCTCAACATTGGGAGGATGCTTTGGGGGTCTAAGACCCCAAAAGCACCTTGTCCCCATGTTGATTAGGACAAGGGCCTCTTCCCCACAACCCTGGCCGGTGGTTGTGGGGGTCTGCGGGCGGGGGGCTTATCGGAATCTGGAAGCCCCCTTTAACAAGGGGACCCCCAGATCCCGGCCCCCCCCCTGTGTGAAATGGTAAGGGGGTACAAAAGTACCCCTACCATTTCACCAAAAAAGTGGCAAAAATGGTAAAAAGGACAGGAGACAGTCTTTGACAATTCCTTTATTAAAATCTTCTTTCTTCTTTCTTCATCCTTCGGTTTCTTCATCTTCTCCTTCCTTCATCTTCTTCCATCTTCTTCTTCCATTTTCTTCTTCCTCCGATCCGCTTCTTCTTGCGCTGGTCTTCTCGTCCTTCTCGTCCGGCATCTTCTTCCGTCGGCGTCGGCGTCGGTGTCTCTGTCTCTTCTTGGGCCGCTCCGCGCAATGGGAGGCTCCCGCTGTGTGAGGCTCCGCTCCGTCTGACAGGTCTTTTATAATGGAGGGCACCTGGTGACCCCGCCCCCTCTGACGCACAGGGACGTCATGGGGAATTCCATGATGGCTTTCCCCATGATGTCAGAGGGGGGCGGGGTCACCAGGTGCCCTCCGTTTTAAAAGACCTGTCAGATGGAGCGGAGCCTCACACAGCGGGAGCCTCCCATTGCGCGGAGCGGCCCAAGAAGACACCGACACCGACGCCGACGCCGACGGAAGAAGATGCCGGACGAGAAGGACGAGAAGACCAGCGCAAGAAGAAGCGGATCGGAGGAAGAAGAAAATGGAAGAAGAAGATGGAAGAAGATGAAGGAAGGAGAAGATGAAGAATCCGAAGGATGAAGAAAGAAGAAAGAAGATTTTAATAAAGGAATTGTCAAAGACTGTCTCCTGTCCTTTTTACCATTTTTGCCACTTTTTTTGGTGAAATGGTAGGGGTACTTTTGTACCCCCTTACCATTTCACACAGGGGGGGGGCCGGGATCTGGGGGTCCCCTTGTTAAAGGGGGCTTCCAGATTCCGATAAGCCCCCCGCCCGCAGACCCCCACAACCACCGGCCAGGGTTGTGGGGAAGAGGCCCTTGTCCTAATCAACATGGGGACAAGGTGCTTTTGGGGTCTTAGACCCCCAAAGCATCCTCCCAATGTTGAGGGCATGTGGCCTGGTACGGTTCAGGCGAGAGGGGGGGCCGCTCTCGTCCCCCCCTCTTTTCCTGCGGCCTGCCAGGTTGCGTGCTCGGATAAGGGTCTGGTATGGATTTTGAGGGGGACCCCACGCCATTTTTTTTGGCTAGGGTTCCCCTTAAAATCCATACCAGACCTCAAGGGTCTGGTATGGATTTTGAGGGGGACCCTACGCCATTTTTTTTTTTTTTTTTGGCTGGGATCCCCTTAATATCCATCCCAGACCTGAAGGGCCTGGTTATTGAATTTGGGGGGACCCCTACGCTTTTTTTTTTTCATTTTTTTTTTTTTTTTTATAAATGACTTTTTTTTATGAATGAGTTTCAATGAATCACTGTTCTCTGTGTTACGGGAGCCGTGAATTAACATTAGCCGCGAGTGATTTTAAATAGCTTTTTTACTTTCAAAAATGACACTTTGCGCAGAGACAGTTCTAAACACGGGAAACATGCGCCCCTTTACAGGCATACTATAGACACCCCCCAGGTACGAAATTTAAAGGAATATTACACTTTTATTGTTTCAATTTAAGCATTATTAAAATCACTGCTCCTGAAAAAACGGCCGTTTTTAAAAAAAAATTTTGCATTGATACATGTCCCCTGGGGCAGGACCCAGGTCCCCAAACACTTTTTATGACATTAACATGCATATTAGCCTTTAAAATGAGCACTTTTAATTTCGAACGTTCGCATCCATTATAACTAATAGGGTTCTAAAGCTCGCACGGACTTTAGGTCCGTTCGCGGGTTCTGGTGCGAGCCGAACGGGGGGGTGTTCGGCTCATCCTTAATCCAGAGTTACAGGCAGCTGAAGTTCTATATGAGTCTCTGTTACTATAGAAGTTGAACCTAGTTCCTTCCTTCCTGTCTCCATAATATCCTTATTGGCTGTTTAATGTGATGTGAGGCTTCACTGACCAATAGGAAAGCTCTAGAGTCAGACTGATATGTGGCCAAGCTAGAGTTTGCAGGAAAAGTCGATGTTGGACCTCTTCTCCCTTATGTGCAGCACAGAGAAACACCGCTCTGAGCAGTGTAGCTGTTAGTAGGATAGTAAACAGCACATCCAGTCCAGGTGCTCGGGCTCAGGACACCCTTTCAGCATCCCAGGCGGAAACAATGAAATCAAAGCATAAAGGATCCGGCACTTCTGGAAATTAAGTCTTGATGGTCTTTATTCCAATATGACCATGTATAACAACGATGAAGGCTTCTGCGTTTTGGCAGAAGCCTTGTTTACAGCACCTGGTGCTGTGAATAAGGCTTCTGTCGAAATGCGTTAGCCTTCACCGTTGTTATACATGGTTATATTGGAATAAAGACCATTAAGACTTAATTTCCAGAAGTGCCAGATCCTTTATGCTTTGATTTCATATTCACCCTTATGGAGACATTGGAGTTTATTTACTAAAGGTGGAGAGTGCAAAATCAGGCTCAATTCTGCATAGAAACCAATCAGGTTCTAACCTCAGCTTGTTCAAATAAGCTTTGTCAATAAAACCTGGAAGGTGATTGGTTTCTATGCAGAAGTGAGCCTAATTTTGCACTCTCCAATCTAAGTAAATAAATGCTTAAAGTGGAGTTCCACCCACTTTTACAACTCTTCAGCATCCCTCACTAAACTGTGCACTGTAAACAAATTGGATATTTTTTTTATTTTTTTTTCAGCACAGACTGTATATCTGCTGTATTCATTTTTCACTTCCTCCTCCCTGGCCGCGGCCCATCGCATCATTTCCTGTTTGCAATGCCTCCTGGGAAGGGGCAGCAACTTCCTCTCAAACTGCCGTTGCTATGGAAACCTGACCTGAAACCTATTACACTGCTTATGCTGCACTTAGCATGTACGAGATCTGCAAGGATGAGATCCAGGAAGAAATACAGTCTGGCTTCAGATGCCCACACTTAAGATGGCCACGGCCTGCTGCAAGTTTATAAAATAACAAACTACTGCTAAAAACTAACAAAACAGACCTTAGTTTACAGACTAACTTTACTAGAATACATTAAGCTTGTGTATTATAGGGGTATTTTTATTTAAAAAGTATAATTTCGGCCGGAACACCGCTTTAACTAGTATTTATTTACAGGCATACCCCACTTTTAAGTACACAATGAGGTTTATTTACTAAAGCTGGGAAGTACAAAATCAGGCTCACTTCTGCATAGAAACCAATGAGCTTCTAACCCCAGCTTATTCAATTTAGCTTTGGTAATAAAACCTGGAAGCTCATTGGTTTCTATGCAGAAGTGAGCCTGATTTTGCACTTTTCAGCTTTAGTAAATAAACCCCATTGTGTACTTAAAAGTGGGGTATGCGCGTACTTTGAAATCCTCAAATCGACTATTTCATCAACCCTTTAGGCCCTTATGTACACAGGATGTTTGAAAACCTTTTCTAAACGCTGGAAACTTGACAGCTAGTAAGCGACGGTTAAAAACGTCTGTTTTGCCACTTTTATCCGCTTGCTGACCAGCCGCCATCATTATACTGGATCCCACAAACCGTTGTAGCTATACGTCGGCTCGCGGGATCGGGATAGCAGGCGCCCGCACGTGCCCGCTGCACAGAGGGGGTGCCAATGCTTGTGGCCGATGGTCGCGATGACCACCGGCCACGAGCGATCACGAGCACGAGGGACAAAACTCGGAAGTGTGTGTAAACACACAAATCCGTGGTTTGTTCTGAGAGCAGTGACAGATCGTGTGTTCCTGTTAGCTAGGAACCACGATCTGTCACTTCCTCTAATCGGTCCACTCCCCCTTCAGTTAGAATCACCTCCCAGGGACACACAGTAAACCCTTTGATCGCCCCCTAGTGTTAACCCCTTCACTGCTAGTGACATTTCTACAGTAATCAATGCATTTTTATAGCACTGATCGCTGTATAAATGCCAATGGTCCCAAAAATGTGTCAAAATTGTCCGATGTGTCCGCCATAATGTCTCAGTCATGATAAAAATCGCAGATCGCCGCCATTACTAGTAAAACAAATAAATAATAATAAAAATGCTATAAATCTATCCCCTATTTTGTAGATGCTATAACTTTTGTGCAAACCAATGCGATTTTTTTTTTACCAAAAAAATATATGTAGAAGATTGCATATTGGCCTAAACTTAGAAAAAATTAGCTTTTTTAAAAAAAAATGGGGATATTTATTATAGCAAAAAGTACAAAATATTGTCTTTTTTTCAAAATTGACGCTTTTTTTTTGTTTATAGCGTAAAAAATTAAAAACCGCAGAGGCAATCAAATACCACCAAAAGAAAGCTCTATTTGTGGGAAAAAAAGGACGTCAATTTTGTTTGGGTACAGTGTTGCACGACCGCGCAATCAGGTAAAGCGACAAAGTGCCGGGTCATTCAGCAGCCAAATCTCCGGGGCTGAAGTGGTTATATGCGCGTTTAGAGGCGGTTATGATCGTTTATACGTTTTTTTTTTACAGATAATCTCAGTAGACCCTTTCAAATGCACAAAGCAGGAAAAACAAGTCTCCCTCTCTATCGCTCTCCTGCTACAGCAATAGAAGTAGTAAAACCTTGGGACCCGTACTCAGACCCCAGGCTGCGGGGATGGCCTGTAATGTTGTTTCAGGCACTAGATAATAGTTTTTAATTTTTCCAGGTTCAACTAATAATGTGTTGATGAACAGAGTTGCATTTGGTTGTGTCTTTTATATCTGCCTGGCATCCTGCTTTAAGAAACTAATAATTGTAAATAAAAATGTACACATTTTTATTATATTTTATGTTCAACAGGTTCATAATATTAACCACTATGTACAGTGGCCGGGTGGGAGCCGTCTACTTCTGATTGGACGTTCCGGAACGTCCTTCAGAAGTAGAGGGATCGCGCGCGCGCGTGCCCACGCAGCGGCGTGATCCCGATGCGGCCGTGTCACCCGGACACGGCGCATCTCGGATCGGCAGGAGGGCTCGGTGATTGGCCCTCCTGATCACATGACGGCCGTGTCGAATCACAGCCGTCATGTGATGTAAGCCGGTTGCTAGGCAATCGGCTCTCCTCTCCTCACACGGAAGTCGTCGAGGAGAGCGGATCGCTGCAGCCGGCTGGTGATCAGTGAGTATTAGCTGTTTTTTTTACAGCTTTTTACTCACTGATCACCAGTAGTGTAAACACACATGTCCCCAAACACACATGTCCCCAAAACACACATGTCCCCAAATAATAAAAACACATGTCCCCAAATAAAAACACATGTCCCCAAATAATAAAAACACATGTCCCTCACATATGTCCCAGTAAAATAACATGTGCCAATGATTATCTGCACACATATGTCCGTGATCACCTGCACACACCTGTACATGATCATTTGCGTACATATGTCCGTGATCACGCGAACCAATTATTATACACTTAACGGAATTTTTTTTACTAAAAACATGTAGCAGAATACATTTTGGCTTAAATTTATGACAAAATTTGATTTTATTGGATTTCGTTTAAAAAAGAAAGGAGAAAATATAGTTTTTTTTCAAAATTTCCGCTATGTTTTCGCTATTATCGCAAAACATAAAAAACGGAATCGCGAATAAATACCACTAATCTAAAGCTCTATTTGTGCGAACAAAATGATAAAAAATTCATGTGGTTACAGCATTGTATGACCGCGCAATTGTCACTGAAAGTGCGAGAGCACTGAAAGCTGAAAATTGGTCTGGGCAGGAAGGGTGTTTAAGTGCACAGTAAGCAAGTGGTTAATAGTAGTAATTGTTCTATTATTATTTTCATTATTTTTATTAATATTATTTAGTAATGCTTTACTTGTAACAATTTTTTTTTTTTTATTATACCTATAATAGCAGTTCCAAGATTGCTTTGAGTACTTACAATTTACACAGCTCTGCTGAACTGTGAGACAGCAGCTGATGTGAATAGTCCGTGAACCATTTATGGTTCCAGAGCTCATGGTTTATTTGAATGAGCAAATCCTCCGTATGGTTTTATTATACTGAGATATTTTATAAGCAAACGTGGATTGGACAGAGTATAATTAAAGCAATATTTGGAGTCATTGATCCATACTGTGCACTGCTGGGGTCTTAAGAGATTGAAACAGGCTGTCGGAAAATTGGATTTATGGCCTTGTACTTCAGAGCACTATTGAAGGAGCTGTTCTGGATGCATAGCTGGAGTGTCGCGGCTTGCAATTGTACGCACAATTCCTTTGAGAAGATTATTCCATCCTTCCTTGGTTGGGTGGGATAAGGCCAATTGTTTAAAACTAGCACTAGTTCTAAGGCAAGAGACTGGCCATCCACATTACTATAAGCCTCATTAGTGCAAAGGTTAAAGGGTCAGTGTACACAAGACTGATGATACAGTTACAGATTGATACTAGTGGGCTCAATTACTATTATTGTAGTCCCATTTCAGATATATTTTAAAATGTATACATATATTGAGGGAGAAGGGCCAGAGAAGAGCCAAACAGCAGGAGACTACCTTAAAAAGAGACAGAGAGGCAAAAAGGGGAGACTACCTAGCAGAGAACGAGCAAGAAAGAACCTAACAGGATGAGACTACCCTTTGGAGAAAACCCAATGGTAGGAGGTCACCTTATAGAAGGAGGGAGAGGGAGAGAGAAAGAGAGAGGGAAATGAAGGACCTAACAAAAGAGGTCACCTTGGGAGAGAGAAAACCCAAAAGCAGGAGATCACCTTGTAGAGAGTGGTAAAACCCAACAACAGTAGACCACCTTGTACAGGGAGAACAATAGAATCTGGGCACAAGACTCTACCTCTAGAGAAAGATTGGAATTAACAGCAGGAAAGCACTTGGGGAGAGAGAGGGAAATCTTGGGTGGGGGAGAAAGAAAAAACAAGAGCAGGAGAGGAGACCACCTTATATAGAGAGAATTGTAGAATCTAGATATAGGACTCTACCTCTAGGGAGAGAATGAACCCAACAGCAGGAGACCACTTTGTAGAGAAGGAGACAGGGAGCCAAGAGCAGCAAACAACATTATAGAGAGAGAGAACACATGAATAAGAGGCCATCTTGTAGAGAGAGAAAAATGGAACAGCAGACTATCTTGTAGAGTGGAATAGAGAGAACCCAACAGAAGGAGACAACCTTTTAAAGAGAGAGAGAAAACCTAATGGCAGGAGACCACATTGTACAGATAGAGGCAGGGTAAAACCCAACAACAGTAGACCACCTTGTTTAGGGAGAGTGAACACCCCCAAGGGCAGGAAACCACCTTGGAGACAGGGTAAAACCAAACAACAGTAGACCACCTTGTTTAGAGACAAAGATCTGGACATGGGACTCAGCAGACAACCTTGTTGAGAGAGAGAGAGAGAGAGGAAGGTAAAGAGAGGGAGAGAAAAAAAAAACTCACAAAAGGTGATGATCTTGGGCATGGGGAAGAAAAAGAAAAACCAGGATCAGTAGACCACCTTGTATAGAGAGAATGAAAGGCTCTGAACACAGGACTCTACCTCTAGAAAGAGTTTGAACCTAACAGCAGGAGACAAGCTTGTAGAGAAAAGGACAATTTAATGGCAGGAGACCGCCTTGCAGAAGGTGAGATAGGAAGAAAGGAGATTAAGGCCCCAACAAAAGGAGATCATCTTGAACCGAACAGGAGCAGATTTTAGAGAGAGAAAAATAAGCAAGAACAGGAAATCACCAAGATCTTAACACAGAACTCTTCCTCTAAAGAACGAATGAACCTAACAGAAGACCACTCTGTAGAGAGAGAGAGAAAGTAAACTCAAGACCAGTAAACAACCTTATAGAGAGGGAGAGAGAGAACCCATGAGTAGGAGACCATCTTGCAGAAGGAAAGAGAAAATGAACCAACAGCAGGAGACCACCCTGTAGTAAGAGAGAAAGAGAATCTCCATCCTCTTTAATTCACTTTCTATCTAAATACATTGCTCCGAGCTTGCTTCCTTATGGTGACAATGGTGAGCCATTCCTGCATAATGTGTCAGCACATCAAGTTGTAGCTGTCATCAGGGACACATGTGACAGGGTGACAATGCAGAAGCTCAACTGGGAGACATCTGTCACCCTATAACAGAAAGTGCCAGAACAAGGACATTCATGGCAGAATAGGTATTCTTTTAATTTAATCTGCAGACTTAAATAGATTGAAAATAACATTTGAAATTGGCATGTTAAAGCTTATAGTGGTTGGGCTTAGATCTTCATTAAACTTTGTGGCTATACTTGCTGAAAGGCACTGTGGTCCTTTGCTATGCCAGGATTTTGGACATTAGTTAAATATTCATTGACCACAACAATTTAATATTGTAAACCGGAAATACTAACAAAGCTTTTGATTGCTATAGATTTGCAGGGTTACTACTTTCAAATGATATTTCTACATAACGGTACATTCTAAGGTGATTATATTGACAGCACGTTCTAAATATTTTTTGAGGGATTTTAAAGCTTAAAGTAGAACTAAATTCAAAATTTTTTTTTTAAGTGTGGGTAGAATAGGGGTGGGTTATAAACACTGTCAGTTTTTTTTTCCTTCTGGGGGAATTTCCTTTCACTTCCTGTCCAATAGCCAAAACAGGAAGTGTGAGGAAATCCCTCCAAAGTGAGGGAATCTCTGGTTGTCACCATAACTAGTGTGTCTATTGGAAAATTTCTCCTCTATTCCTGTTCTGGGGACAACCCAAAATGTGTGATTTTCTTTTACTTTCACTTTTGATGTTAATGGTAAACAGAAAAAATAGAGAGGGAAAATCTCCCTAATGAAGGGACAGACAGCAATAAAAACACGAGAGGCGTTCCCTCTAGTTATATTTTATTTTTTGGACTAGCAAATGTGTATTCTTTCGTGAATCTTGGTGTGCTTTTCTTATTTCTTCCAGATCTGTGCAGTAATTCAGTGTGAATCTTTGCCTCTGTGCAGGAACTTCCTGTACTAAAGACCGCTAACCGCTGCTCTCTCTCCTTCTGCAGGGTGACTGGTCTTGTCTCCACCCCCTCCTGTTACTTGCAGGCAACCTGTAGTGGGTGGGGCCTGCTGGCCCCCTTCTGCAGCTTTGCTGTCTGCACAAGCTATGTAGAGCACAGTGATGTCACTGCTATTTTTGGAAGGTAGTATCTAGGTTTTCAAAGACACTTGGCTCACACAATTGTGGCTAGTGAGGAATATATTTGAATGAAAGCTTTTTTGGTCTGAAATTCAGCTTTAAAGTTAAGCTACAGAGGCAATTAAATGTTCTATTTTTTTTACTAAGAGATTTAACCACTTGATGGCAGTCACCTAACTAGGCTAGATCAACACAGGAGAACATTCCTGCTACTAAAATGGGTAGCTATGAATTATTAGGTGATTGCAAGTGATTGTTAAAGGCTAAGTTCACTTTTAGGACCATGTTACATGTTGCACCCATATTTAGGTTGTAACATGTTCCTAAGCATTCAAGCCCCACCCCCTGAGCCCCCCTGCCACGACCACTGTGTTACATTTAAAATCGGCCATGGCCATATGGGTCTCCTCCTGCAAAGCCACATCCTTTATTCCCAGAGAATTGTGAATAAGTAAACTACAAGTCCCGTCTTCCATAGTCCATTCATTCTTCCCCTTTTCTAACTGAAAGCCCATATGGAGATATGGGCAGAAAGCTGGAGGGGGGATCTGCAGGAGCCTGACACTGCAATGCTTTCCAGGCACCTGTAAAAAAATAATAAGTGCATATTTTTGTCTTGCAAAATCATGTGCATTTATTTATTTATTTATTTTTAAGGTGAGCTTATTCTTTAACCACTTAAGAGCTGCCCTATAGCAATTTTACTGTTCCCGGGCGGCACCTCTACGCCGGATCACGTGTACATACACGCGATCCGGCTCCTCCAGGTAGGGGCGCACATATGCACCCCCGCCCGTTCGCTCTCACTGTGATCACACACAGCGGGAGCCCAGCAGTGGGTGCTATGGACTCGATGTCCGCCAGCACCCGCCGATCCTCTGGCAGAGAGGCAGAATGGGGATCTGCCTATGTATACAAGGCATGTCACCATTCTGAAAGGAGGGAAGGCATCAATCCTGTGTCTCTGCAAAGCAGGGACATGAATCCATGTCTTCTTCTTGTAAAAGCACCTCCCACAGTACATATAAACACTGGTCAGGCACACAACTAAACCTTTTATTGCCCCTGATGTTAACCCCTTCCCAACCAGTTTAATTAGTATAGTGGCAGTGCATATTTTTAGCACTGATCATTGTATTAGTGTCACTGGTTCCCAAAACATGTCAAAAGTGTTAGTGACAAAATGTCCACAGCAATATCACAGTGCTGCTATAAGTCGCTGATCACCGCCATTACTAGTAAAAAAAAAATGTAAAATAAATAAAAATATCTCATAGTTTGTAGGTGCTATAACTTATGTGCAAACCAATCAATATATGCTTATTGGGATTTGTTTTACCAAAAATATGTAGCAGAATACATATTGGCCTAAATTTATGAAGACATTTGATTTTTTTTTCTATTTTTTTTTTCAATTGTTTTTTATTAAAGAAAATTTTCAAAGGACAAAACGTAGTACAACATTGTTTAGAGAGTATAAAAAGTGCAAAACATATATACAAAGAAAACATAAATCATACAAGGGGTGGGTAGTTATAGATTTACCTTTAAGAACAACGCAGTGTATTCCTGTAGAACAATAACTTTAGGAAGAAAAAGGGAGAGTAAGGTATTAGATGGATAGTAACGAGGTTAACTATTTCCGAATAAGTAAGTTAGGTAAAAGACGAGTCTTGCTAAGATACTGATGCAATCAAGAATGTACATTTCTTACATTTGTCTACTTTGAACCAGTCTGTCCATATTTTCCACTGATTATCAAAATTGTTCCTATTGCCATCCTTATTCGCCAGCAAATGTAGTTGCTTGTGTAATTTCAAGTACTTCCGAGACTATGGGTACACTATTGGATTTCCAGTATTTAGTTATCAGTGATCTAGCTGCTAGTAAGATATGTGAAACCACTGTACGGAAGCAGGGAGGGAAGGTCTCAATACCCAGATTTAGTAATGTCACCACAGGGTTTGGTGATGTCAGGACTCCTGTGATATGTGTGATACAGTGGTGTGAAAAAGTGTTTGCCCCTTCCTCATTTCCTGTTCCTTTGCATGTTTGTCACACTTAAGTGTTTCGGAACATCAAACCAATTTAAACAATAGTCAAGGACAACACAAGTAAACACAAAATGCAATTTGTAAATGAAGGTGTTTATTATTAAAGGTGAAAAAAAATCCAAACCATCATGGCCCTGTGTGAAAAAGTGATTGCCCCCTAAACCTAATAACTGGTTGGGCCACCCTTAGCAGCAACAACTGCAACCAAGCGTTTGCGATAACGTGCAATGAGGCTTTTACAGCGTCCTGGAGGAATTTTGGCCCACTCATCTTTGCAGAATTGTCCTAATTCAGTTACATTAGAGGGTTTTCGAGCATTACTGGCCTTTTTAAGGTCATACCACAACATCTCAATAGGATTCAGGTCAGGACTTTGGCTAGGCCACTCCAAAGTCTTCATTTTGTTTTTCTTCAGCCATTCGGTGGTGGACTTGCTGGTGTGTTTAGGATCATTGTCCTGCTGCAGAACCCAAGTTCGTTTCAGCTTGAGTACACGAACAGATGGTCGGACATTCTCCTTCAGGATCTCTTGGTAGACAGCAGAATTCATAGTTCCTTTTATCACGGCAAGTCTGCCAGGTCCTGAAGCAGCAAAACAGCCCCAGACCATCACATTACCACCACCATATTTTACTGTTGGTATAATGTTCTTTTTCTGAAATGCAGTGTTCCTTCTACGCCAGATATACTTGGACACACACCTTCCAAAGAGTTCCACTTTTGTCTCATCGGTCCACAGAATGTTGTCCCAAAAGTCTTGGGGATCATCAAGATGTGTTGTGGAGAAATTGAGACGAGCTTTGATGTTCTTTTTGCTCAGCAGTGGTTTTCTCCTTGGAACTCTGCCATGCAGGCCATTTTTGCCCAGTCTTTTCCTGATGGTGGAGGCATGAACGCTGACCTTAACTGAGGCAAGTGAGGCCTGCAGTTCCTTGGACGTTGTTGTGGGGTCTTTTGTGACCTCTTGGATGAGTCGTCGCTGCGCTCTTGGGGTAATTTTGGGCGGCCGGCCACTCCTGGGAAGGTTCACCACTGTTCCATGTCTTCGCCATTTGTGGATAATGGCTCTCACTGTGGTTCGCTGGATTCCCAAAGCTTTGGAAATGGCTTTATAACCCTTTCCAGACTGATAGATCTCAATTACTTTCTTTCTCAATTGTTCCTGAATTTCTTTGGGTCTCGGCATGATGTGTAGCTTTTAAGGATCTTCTGGTGGACCTTACTGTGTCAAGCAGCTCCTATTTAAGTGATGCCTTGATTGTGAACAGGTGTGGCAATAATCAGGCCTGGGTGTGGCTAGAAAAATTGAACTCAGGTGTGGACAACCACAGTTATAGTATGTTTTAACAAGGGGGGCAATCACTTTTTCACACAGGGCCATGATGGTTTGGATTTTTTTTCACCTTTAATAATAAACACCTTCATTTACAAATTGCATTTTGTGTTTACTTGTGTTGTCCTTGACTATTGTTTAAATTGGTTTGATGTTCCGAAACACTTAAGTGTGACAAACATGCAAAGGAACAGGAAATGAGAAAGGGGGCAAACACTTTTTCACACCACTGTACATCTGAATATGCTTTTCCAGAAACTAGTAAGATGTTTGCAGGACCAGCACACATGTATGATGTTTCCTACAGCTCCGCAATCTCTCCAACACAGTGGGGAGTTGGAGGGAGTGAATTGAGACATTCTATATGGTGTAAGGTACCACCTCTGAGCTATTTTTTTGGGAAAGTTCCCAGTGGTTTACGCATCTAGAGGCTTTATGTATTGTTCTAAATGCATATTGCCATTGAGTCAGTGTGAAGGTTTTACCTAAATCTGATTCACATTTCTGGTAAGGAAGGGATTTAGTAAAATGCTGTTTATTTTGGAAGAGATTGTAGAAGAGAGATATCCCTTTGGAGGGTGTGGGGTCTTTGTATAGAATTGCCACACTATATCCTGGATGAGTATGTGATGAAACTTTAAGGATTTAAAAAAAAATTAGAAACTTGAATGTATTTATAACAGTCAGTGTGTAGTAGGCTAAATTCTTTCTTGAGTACATCAAATGTTTTAAGAATTTTGTTATCACATAGGTCGGCATGACAGGGGTGCCAAATTAAGAAGGTCTCTCCATGCCATTAAGGAGGCTTGGATGGTTATTGGGAATTGGCATAAGGGTTATGGCCTCGATATGTCCAGTAATAAAAAGGTTTGTAGGTCTAGAGTTGGACTGAGGGCCTGTTCATTACTGTTCCAGAGAATATCAGGTGATGGTGAGAACCAATATTTAAGTTGGGTAAGTATGGATGCCCTGAAGTAGTCCCGTATGTCAATTAATCCCATGCCACCCACAGATCTGTGTTTGAATATAAGGGTTTTGGAGCATCAAGGTTACTTGGATCCCCAGATGTATAGTTTGAGAAGGGAGTTAGCAATCTAAGGTGGCTATTTTTGAGCAGAATGGGTAGCGTTCGAAAAACGTACAGTATTTGAGGGAGTAGGAGCATTTTGAAGGATGCCAAACAGCCAGACCAAGTTAGTTCCACTTTAGTTAGATGTTTTGTTTCTTTAGCTATTTTATCTAATAGGGGATTATAGTTAGCATCCGCTAATTTTGAGGGGTCTGCTGTTATTTTTAGTCCTAAGTAGAGTATGCTTGATTTATTCCATGTATAGGGGAAGTTATTTTGTAGGTGGGATTGGAGATGAGAGGGGAGGTTCAAACCTAGCATGAGAGATTTTGTAAAGTTAACCTTATAATAAGAAATCTGGCTAAATGTATTAAGAATAGTAAGGATGTGTGTAGCGAGGTTAGAAAGAGAATGATGTCGTCAGCAAAAAGGTTTATATTGTGAGATTTTTCTTGGAGAAAGAAGCCCGGTGTACCAGGATGTGCTCTGATTTTTTTCAGCTAGGGGCTCTATGAGAAAGTTGAAAATTGAGGGGGACAAAGGGCACCCTTGTCTTGTTCCAGTACTTATGGAAAAGAGGAGCGATAGCATATTTGAGGTATATACTTGTGATAGGATGGGTCCTGACAATCCAATTTTTTTGAGGGTTTAAGCCATGTTACCACAATAAACCCTGTCGAATGCCTTCTCTGTATCCAAGGAGAGAAGCAGAGAAGGCACCCGACAGAACCCAGCATATTGTATGATGTCTATATCTTCTTGTGGCATCTGATGCCTGTCTGCCCGCAGTAGCTGTTCAGTAACCCATCAGGGCCTGGGTATTTACCGATTGGGAGAGTTTTTATCGCCTTCTGGATCTCAGGCTCTGTCATAGGTGCATTAAGGGACTCCATTTATGACTGTGATAAGGAGGGGAGTGCGAGATCTGCCAAGAAAGTTTGAATGGCATCGTCTGTTGTGTTGTGGAGTATTAGGATCTTCTTTTAAATTGTATAGAGAGGAGTAATAGTCAGCAAAGGAGTTTGCTATCTCTTTAGATTCAAAAATTTCACTTCTGTCTGAGTTAAGAATTAGAAAGGGAATTTTTGTTTGGGATTTACGATCCTTTAGTCTCTGGGCCAAGAATTTTACAGCTCGATTGCCAGTAATGGTCCAATTTGAGAGATTGAATATGTTCTAGAAGCATGAGCCTGAGATCAGAATGCAATTTAATCAATTTGTTTGCTGTGGAAGTGTCAGATGCGCTTTTGTTTTGGGTCTCCAAAATTCTAATATTAGATAGATTAGAATCCAATTTTTGTGTCCTCTGCCTTTTTGCCCGTGAACACATTTAGAGTATAATGCCCCTGATATATGCTTTATGGGCATACCACACACTGAATGGGTTAGTCACAGAGTGAGCATTTAACGCAAAATATTAATTTAGGTGGTTGGTTATGGAGGCCACCTGTGGGAGTAGCTGAAACAAGCGAGAGTTAGCATGCCAAATATAAGCAGGAGTTGAAGTGTTTTTTTTGCTCACTGTTATGGAGACAGGTGTGTGGTCTGACCACGTGATGTCGTATGGTGGAGGAGGAAAACATTTGTAACGGGAATTTGTCAACCAAGATTAAGTCGATAATGAAAATTATGTCTGGAGGAGCGAAAAGTGTAGTCTCACTCATTCAAGTGTTGACATCTCCAGGCAACCTTACACTTCCTCAGCATGGAGCAGGGGTTGTAGTGCAGGTAGAGGGCCTTGTGATTTAGAGGTAGTGAGTGTCCATCCCATCCTATGGGTATCAACCCTGTCCTCAGGGCCCACTAACAGGCCAGGTTTGCAAGATAACTGAAATACATTACAGGTGATATAATTTGCTGCTCAGTGATTGCAGTATTCTAGTCTGCATCTCCCCAAGGTAATACATAAAACCTTGCTTGTTAGTGGGCCCTGGGGACAGGGTTGATGACCACTGCTATAGTCCACCGATATATTGTAGTCTCCGCACAATATTACAGCTCCACGCTTAACTGTATTGATTTTACAGAATAACTTCTTCAGAAAGTAAAGTTGGTGAGTATTGGGTGCATATAGGTTCACTATTGTGTAGATTTTGTTGTTGCTTATACCTACTAGGATCAGGTAACGTCCTTCAGGATCTGTGTATGTCTCTTGGAGGGAGAAGGCCACAGAGGTTTTAATAGCAATAAGGACACCTTTCTACTTTTTAGGGACTGAGGCTTTGAATATGTGTGGGAACTTTTTTATGAGAAAAGGGGAAGTTTGAAGCCAACCAGTGTGTCTCTTGTATACACAAAATGTCAGTGCAATTTGAGGGCTTCTCTCTAGACCGAGGCTCTTTTAGCTGGGTGGTTCAATCCATGTACATTTAAGGAAGTCACTGTAAGTACCATATCTGCTATGTGAGGGGGTGTGATAACAGTACCTTATAGAGCCCAGGGCATCTCTGCAGGATCTTGGATCGAGAGTACGAGAGCATGGTGTAGAAAAAGGTCGTCTTCGCATATATATACTCGTTTTCCATCTCAGACGAGGTGGAATTGAAAGGAAGAGACATAGAAAGTATTAAGGAGAAAGTCAAAAAACAAACATAACTGACAAGGTAAAAAGGTAGATTCCGTCCGGAATCTGGTGGCAGATTCACTGCTCATTTCTCAGGGGGGGGAGTTTGTGCACTGTGAGCTCCACAGTGATACAGGAATTGTGTGGTTCTGATTTCTTATTACGACCAAAGTGCTCAGGTGTTGTGCTTTGTGTTTCTCCGTTTGTGAGACACAACCTGCCATTCGTTCTGGGTATTCATCTTGGAGATGGAGGGGGATCATTCAGGGTTCAGCAAAGATGTCCCAGGATCGTAGCAAAGCTAGGCCGTCCTCTAAGCTTGTGATCACTGAGGACTTGCCCTCCCGGGTGATAGTCAGTTTTGTTGGGTAACCCCATCTGTACACAATGCTGTGGTTTCGAAGTGCTTTGGTCACGGATAGCAAAGATTTGCGTTTTTTGCATGGTATACTGTGAGAGATCCGTGAATAGTTGGATGGCGGTTTATTGCTCGGGGGGTTGTGTATTTTTGCAAAAGGCCAGCATAAACTGCTCTTTTACATGGAAAAAGTGTACCCGCATCAGCACGTCTCTAGGAATATTATCTGGGAGATGGGACGGCTTAGGTAGGCAATGAATTCTATCAATAACCAGTTCAGAAGCCGGTACTGAGGGTAGGAAAGCTGTCATGAAATCTTGGGCATATTGGTGAAGTTGTGCAGGTTGGATAGTTTCAGGTATGCCACATATTTTGACGTTATTCCTACGTGATCTGTCCTCGAGGTAAAGCGACTTTAACTTTAAGCCAGGTCACTTCATCAGACTGGTCATTGTGTGCGTCTACTAGTGTGTTACAGGAAGACACATATTCGCCCATCTTTGTTTCAACATGGTCAATTCTGCCTCCTAGTTGCCCCATTTCTGCTTTGAAGTTTGTCACGCATTCCATTATATCTGCATGGAGGGATCTGCACAGGGAGACCAGCATGTCTTTTAATGTAGTGTCAGAGATGGGCTGGTTGGCAGTAGGGAAAGAGTTAATTGTGTCTGCCAGCTCCCTCGTGTCCTCTATGGAACCCTGGTATACACTCACCTTAGTGCTGTGAGAAACAGCAGCCATATGGGGCTTGGACTTCACTGGGCTGCAGGAGAGAGGTATAGAGGTGTCAGGAGAGTGCTGATTCAAGCCCTCTCTCGGGCTCAGTGTGGCAGAGGGAGATTCGCCTGTGGAGACCGGAGAGCAGCAGTCAACGCCATCTTGGAATGTGCTGTGGCCTTTGGGAGGAAAGAAATCCAGTAATTTCTTTGGGTGTGAGCAGTTTTTCCGATAGTGGGTCATCTCTGGGTGTTGTGAGGCACTATAGCCAGGTGCTGATGCTGGTGGTGTTGGTCCGAATCACCTCGGAGTGCTTGGATTCCCGTCGCTGGAGAGGAGCTATCAGGTTAGCCGTCCATACAGCAGCACGGTAGCCACGCCCTTAGATGTTTTTAATGTTTTTTTTATTGGATATGTTTTATAGCAGAAAGTAAAAATTACTGTTTTTTATTTTTTTATTTATTGTTTTCAAAATCGTTGGTCTCTTTTATTTATAGCGCAAAAAAAAAAATACAGAGGTGATCAAACTATCACAAAAAGAAAGCTCTATTTGTGGGAAAATAGGACATACATTTTATTTACAGTGTTGACGGACCTCGCAATTGTCAGTTAAAATAACGCAGTGCAGCATCACACAATGGCCTAGTCATGAAGGGGGGGTAATCTTCCACAGTTCAAGTGGTTAAACAGTAAATATGAATTAAATAGCGTTTTTTGTTTGTGGTGCTCAGATGCATTGTAGTTCCCACTTTAAGTAGATGGAACAATTGGACCCCCAAGGAGTTAGTTACACGTATAGCAATCTTGCATGATTAATGACTACACAATGCCAATAAATACTATTTATGTTGCTTACTCCATAGAGAAGATATGTGATCACGCTAGCAATTTTAGTAGCAGGAATGAGCTACTAAATATCTTCTGTGTAGCTCTAGCCTAATGAGGTGACTGCCTGCATGCAAGTAGTTAAATCTATATGTAGCAAGAGCTTAAAATCATCTGTGTAGCTCTTGCCATACGTTTCTTAATTACCAGCAAGGATGGAAAACATTGGTCATTGTGTGATTTTTATAAATAACTACTCTGCAAAAATGTACAGTTAGAAAAAAAGAAAACTAATTGAACATTTAGTTACAATAAAAGGAGATTCTTATAAAAACTGCAGATTGCCTTTTTGTGTAAGATCTATTCCTGTAGTAGCATCAATGGATTGCTTTGTTCTACCCTGAGCCTGTGTATTGCAACTACAGATTTTGCTTTCATTGCCACCCACAATATGGCTTTATGTACTATTCAGCCTAAAGTGGTTCTAAATGCTGAAGGATTTTTTTTACCTTAACTGTTTCAGCCCTGGAAGATTTTGCCCCCTTCCTGACCAGAGTGCTTTTTGTGATTCGGCACTGCGTCGCTTTAACTGACAATTGCGCGGTCGTGCGACGTGGCTCCCAAACAAAATTGACGTCCTTTTTTTTTCCCCCACAAACAGAGCTTTCTTTTGGTGGTATTTGATCACCTCTGCATTTTTTTTTTTTGCGCTATTAACAAAAAAATTGCAACAATTTAAAAAAAAACACAATATTTTTTACTTTTTGCTATAATAAATATCCCCTAAAAATATATAAATGTTTTTTTTCCCTCAGTTTAGGCCTCTTAAAGGGCCAAGTACAGGTATGTAAATCTGCCTGTACTTGACCTTCTGCCACAGTATACAGTGGAACCTCAGATTGCGAGTAACACGGTTAACGAGCGCTTCACAATGCGAGCACTGTATTTTTAAAAATCGTAACTCAGTTTGTGAGCATTGTCTTGCAACACGAGCACGATTCCGGCCAAAGCAGTGTGCAGTACCGCTTTTGGCCTGAGGTGGGGGGAGCGCCGGAGCCGAGCAGAGCCGAACGTCACATTCGCAAATGCACGGAAAGGCCCGAGCACAGCACGGTTGACCTCTGCAAATCTCAGGTAGAAAGTCTTTCCGAGGTTTGCCAAGGTCAGCCAAAGTTTCCTCAGGCATTTTCAGCCGTTTCCAAGGCTCTCCGGCGCCCCCCACCGCTGGCCACATGCGGTATTGCATCCCATTAAAGTCAATGCGGAACAAATTATTTTTGTTTCCATTGACTTCAATGGGAAAACTCACTTTGATATGCAAGTACTTTGGATTACGAGCATGCTCCTGGAACAAATTATGCTCGTAATTCCGAAGTTCCACTGTATATGCGTGAGGCGGTCGGGAAGCGGTTAAAGCGGAGTTCCGCCTGAAAAAAGAAATTCAATTAAAAGTCAGCAGCTACAAATACTAGTGCAGGGGTCAGGAGTGTGTAATTTAGAGTGCAGGGGTTAGGAGTTTGTGCATTACACACTCCTGACCCCTGCACACTGTGAGTTACAGAGTGCAGGAGTCAGAATTGTGTAACACATGAAGTGCAGAGTTCGTGAGTGTGTAATGCACAGAACACAGGAGTCAGAAGTGTGTAATGCATACCTCTCAACCTTTGAATTTCAGAATGAGGGACACTTAAGGTAAGGAGTGACCGGTGGCAAAATGTGGGTGTGGCCAACGTATTAACAGTAAGAGGGGCTCCTGAGTCCAGCAATCGGCGTCCATAGCCGCCGGATGTATGATTCGCCCCCGACACCTGCGTCATTGGATTTGATTGACAGCAGCGTGAGCCAATGGCTGCGTTACTATCAATCTAGCCAATCAGGACACAAGACACCGGCTAGAGCTGGTGTGCTTGTCTCCGGCGCGAGAAAAAGAGGGTTCAGGTAAGTAAAATTGGGGTACTGGGGGGACTATTGCACTGCAAGAGGTTTTTCACCTCAATGGATATAATCCATTGAGGTGAAAAACCACAAAGGTTTACAACCCCTTTAATGTGAAAAAACACGAGAGGTTTACAACCCCTTTAAGTTGGTAACACAACAGGTATAGGTTTTATTGGCGCCCCCACATATTTTTTTCTCAGAATTTGTTGAAGCTGCTGACATCACATGCAATATGGTGGCACTCAGCAGCAGTCTCAGGGCTTTTTGATGTCTACGTAAGAGAGAGATGTACTGCCTTCCCAGGTGTTGGAAGGAGCCATGAGCACCCCAGACTTCGATGTGGCTTAATATAGTCAGAAGAATCGGGATAATGGAAAACCTGATACCTATGACTCCGGAGAGAAGGAAACGTATTACACTGATATGGGCTCCCTGGGAGGTATATTTACAAACGGATGAGGGGAAGAAGTTGATTGGAGAGGATCTGGGAGATTAGGACATGCAAGTGGAGTAAATGTGGAGAAATAGACAGATATGTGAGGGACCTTGGATAACCACGGAATGGGTGGCAGCTAGGGGAGAGGAGGGGGTTTGTTTGATATATAAAATTATAAAGAGGAGGAGAAGAAAGGGAAAAAAAAAAGAAAGAAAAAAATATTTTTTTTTGTTTGTTTATTTTTTTTTTTTTTTAAGGGGTTTTGTTCTGTTTGTTTTTTTGATGGGGTCTTCCTGGACCCTTAAGGTCTAGGGTCCACAGAACATTAGGAGGTAAAGGGGAACTGTCTTTGTCTTGTATGTATAAAAAAGAGAAAAGGAGGAGAAAAAGGAACGCAGATTTGACTTATAAATGGTGTTGAGGCATGAATTTTCATTGTAATATGAGCTGTGAAAGATATGCTATGTGCTTCACGCGCCCAATTATTACTGTATTCCTGTAAAGAAATAAAGAATAAAAAAAAAGAGAGAGGTGTACAGTAAAACCTTGGATTGAGAGTAACTTGGTTTGAGAGTGTTTTGCAAGCGAGCAAACATTTTTTTTATAAATTTTGACTTGATATACAAGCGATGTCTTGATGTACAAGTAGCGTCACATCACAACTGAGTATAAAAGAGAGAAGAGGCGCCTCTATGTTTAGCAATATGGTTACATTTAATGAAGGTACAACATTTAACAACTCGCAAGGCACATTTAAGTATGCAGGCATCCCGGGTAAAGCTGTCCTCTGCACCGCCATCGATGTCATCCCCTCCATGTTGCGCTCCACAAGCACTTCAAGCCTCACTTTCAGATCACTCTTCTACAGGGTAGTTTTCCCAGTCATGATTGCAGACTGACAGCGGTGAGAGCCGGCAGTGAGGAGGATGGTCTATGTGGACCGCTTTACCCCGGATGCCTGCATACTTAGATGTGCCTCTTTTAATCATCAACCATGTAAGTTGCTAAATGTTGTACCTTCATTAAATGTAACCGTATTGCTACACTTAGAGGCGCCTCTCTTCTCTTTTATACTATGTAGCTCCTGTTGGATTTTGCTTCTAATCCCCCTGTGGAGACTTCCATTTGTGGATGGACATTTTATGGTTACGCAACCCATCACATTGCTATAATCTTTTTACATGGACTATAAACTGAAGGACTTATAACTAAATGGTTGTGAAACGAATGTGTAAATAATATGTTATGGGGAAATTCACTTTAATATACGAGTGCTTTGGAATGCAAGCATGTTTCCGAATTATGCTCTCAATCCAAGGTTTTACTGTATAGGTAAATAACATGTGTGGAATATGCTAAATGCACATACCTATATAATCGTATGGGAAGATTTGTGTTAAAATGAATGGTCTGGTGACAGGGTCTCTTTAAACCCTATCAAGAGTGTTTGGTTCAGCTCATCATTAATTAAGAATGTTGTACAGAACACCTAAAGCAATGTTTATTCTGAGGCAGCCTGCCATTATGCTCTCTTTTTGTGTGCATATAGATAGATCTTTAAAGCAATGGCCTTTAGCTACTAAACCACTTTAGGGCCACGTCACAATAGATACCGCTGTATAGCTGGAGTACATTGTGTCATTTGTGTACAAAGGAGCACTCATGCAGCAACACTTTGTATCATATTTCGCTTTAATAAACCTAAGCCTTTAGCTCTTTCACTTTCCTGCAGGAGCGATATGATTTACCAAAGACGGAATTTTACAAATATTTGCAGATCAGGCACTTCTATTCTACGCACTTCCAGAGAGAGTGGTCTACTACATCAAATACTTTTGAACACCTATGTAAGTTCCCCTTTCAGAGATAAGGGCACTATTTCCACTTTGTATCAATACCTAAATGAATGAGACCTTCCCTCAAAATTGCAAGCTATGCTCAGCTGGGAAGCAGAAACTGGCCTAGAAATAGCCCCAGAGAGTTGGACAGATATGATATCAAATATGAGAAAATGTACAAAATCAATGGCGGTTTGAGAAACAGTAGTAAAACTCCACACAAGATGGTATTATACCCCCTCAAGATTGAATATATTTAGTCCCTTGGTCCCGGGGAACTGCTTCCGAGGCTGCCCGGATAGGGGCACACACCTCCACATATTTTGGAGCTGCAAGGTCCTTCAACCCCTATGGCTAAAAATAACTAATAAGGTAGCCCAGATCACTGGAATACGCTATACTCTGACCTTACAATGGGCCTACTATTTGCGGACCTCCCAGAGGCTACCTCCCGGCTCAGATACTCGCCCACACGCTCTTCAGTGCAGTACACTGGGCATTAGCCCTGCACTGGAGATCGCCGGCAGTTCCCTGGGACCAAATATTACGTTGCATGGAGGTGATCCGTCTTATGGAGAGAGTCCACCACACCTTGATGGACACCATGCTGGTATTTGAAAGAAAATGGGCCCTCTGGTCATCCTATGATCTATAAAGTTTATGGAAGGTAAATTTACTTATGCATGGTATCTCACAGCCAATAGGTAAGAGCCCCCTCCCTCCTTTTTATTTTTCCCCGGTTAGGTTTTTCTTTTTTTTTTTCTTTTTTTCTTCCCTCCTTATGATTCTATGCATGTTGTGCCCTTAGGATTTTTCTTCCATACCAAAAGATAGTTCTGGATACCGGAAAGGGCAAAGACAAGTTCTTTTTTTTTTTATGCCACCTGTAATCATTTACATTTGGATAGAGTACATCGCCTGTTTATCCATTAATTGATTACAAGTATTATGTATGTGAAGATAATTTGTAAGTTAAATGTATGTTTTTTTTCTTTTCAACAAAATAATAATGGTTGGTAAACAATAATAAACCAAAGCCTGTGCCCCTTCCCCCTGTAGACTCTGCAAAGGCCATACGAGTCTACCCTCTTTGTGGTAAGTGTGGCCTGTAATTTTATTTTTCTCAACCTAACAGAGTCACTTTTCTCTCTATTCGTAGCATTGAACTTAATGAATGTTCAACATTGTAGCTAAAAAAAAATCATTATTGGGGCACGACCTTACTCATTCCTTCTTTATAATCAATAATGAGAAGTTGTCTTCTTTAATGATCATCGAACTAGGTAATAACCCTTGCCCATCTGGCTGGCTCCGCTGTATCCAACTTTTCTCATTAGTTACATAGATATTCTCCAGAGAAGGATTATAGTTCCTGCATGATGACCATGTGCACAATCCCTAGTAAATTAGTCTAAAGCATCCTATGAGTTAATTGGCTCATCTCTGTACTGTGGAAGAGCAAGAAATTCACTGGAACTGTAGCAGTACTATGGAAATGAGGGGATCATTATATGATCCTCATGGTGTCACATAGATTTAGCAAGGATGATGACTTCTGACAGCAATAAGCTTCAACGGCATATAGATCAGGGAGAAACAGGACTTATTTTTTTGACATTTCCTGCCAATAATTACTATTCCCTCGGAATAGAGTTGGTGTTGAGTGTGTATGCTGAACAACCAAGGCTTAAAGAGTAAATTTTGTTGGGAAAAAGCTATTCCCCTTTAGGGAAATGTACATTGCAATGTACATTGCAGGGATTTTAACAAACTTTGTGGCAGATTTCTTTTTTTTTCTGTTCTAAAGAAATAACTATTGTTTCACTGTGTCCTGTGCTGACCAATTCTGAATTAGAGGAACTGGTTCATTATAATCACCCAGTGCACTCTCAGTGTTCTAATGAGGAAGGTTTCAGAGTCTGCATCCTATTAGGAAGTATTAAACCCCTAGAAAGAATCTCATGAAAAATACAATTTAGGCAGGGGGTGTCTAAAATCTGACATGTATCTAAGTGCAGACTTCTGGCAAAAATAGGTGAGCCAGTCACACAAGCAAAACCTCAACTCACACTTCCCATTTTGACTCATCTAGTGCTCACAGAACTGCAGCTTTTCGTGCAACCTAGTGTAGCACTAACCCCCGAAGGAGCTGCTGGTTTTATTGGGCTTACCCGTTACCTTCTTCACCTCGTCTCCGTCTAGGGTTCCCGTGGTAGATGGCCCAAAGAAATATAGAAACTGACACTTTATCTTCCTTTTTTGGGTTATTTATTTAAAAAGATAAAACAGACTCTTAAATGTAGGGTAGAGCAGTGGCCATCAACCCTGTCCTCAGGGCCCACTAACAGGCCAGGTTTGCAAGATAACTGAAATACATCACAGGTGATATCATTTGCTGCTCAGTGATTGCAGTATTCTAGTCTGCATCTCCTCATGGTAATACATAAAACCTGGCCTGTTGGTGGGCCCTGAGGACAGGGTTGATGACCACTGGGGTAGAGGGTTAGTATAGAAGTTCAGGTGCTTTGGAAACTGCAAGAAAGTCTCTCTCACTATAGAAATCCAGAGAATTACCGTTTCACAGCTGGATTTCCACAACTACCGGATAGACGTCCTCTCACAAGGCCTAGCAGCCGGTGAAGTGTTAAGTAAAGCAAAGTCTCTGCCACAGACTTGGTTGTAGAACACTTGAGAATAAAGTCTCTGCCACAGACTTGGTTGTAGAACACTTGAGAATAAAGTCTCTGCCACAGACTTGGTTGTAACTGAGGGACAAATTTAGAGAGCTATCATACGGTACCAGTATCTTGCAGCCGGTCCGGTGATACCGTATGAGTGTAGATCCATTTAGTGTCTTTCAACTAAGCCTCCAGGCTCCTTTTAAGAAGCCAGCCTTAGAGCATGGCTTTCTCCCGAAGAGTCCTCCCCTGGATGCTTCTCCAGTTGCTGGGCCTCTCCTAGCCGAGACGGCACCGAACCACTTTTGGATAATTAGGACCCCGAATTCCATTCAGGCCTGTCCCTGCAGTTGCTTCGCCTCGGGCTATCCAGCCCAGAGACTCGAAATTGTATGGATCCGCACCCCAGGCCAGGAGGGCCACGGGGGCTGGTCAGGAAGACCAGGACCAGACAGAAGGTATCTTCTGGACTGGACTGGAACCCCGAAGCACGTGATCTCAGTACCTTAAATACCTTCTCCCAGAATTCACAGCAGGATGACACTCCCACTGGGCTGGTTCAGAGAGAAAGAAGGGTATCCAATACACCCAGCTAAACTGCATTCTCATACTTGCCGGCAGTGACAGCGACACCTGCGGTCAAGGAGAACCCAGTGCAGTTTCAGCTAGACTGATACTGAGATCATAATTTGGCATAATTAACCCCAAAACCCAACTGTGGTTTTAGGAACATTAACTTTGAAAAACACATAGCATGTGCTCGTCAGGAGCCAGCACTACACTAGTTACCAGTTTTATGTTTTTTCTTTCCTTTACCTCTATGATTCCAAGCACCTGAACTCCATATTAGTAGGCAATGGGGTTGAATTACTAAAACTGGAGAGTGCAAAATCTGGTGAAGCTGTGCATGGTAGCCAATCGGCTTCTAACTTCAGCTTGTTCAATTAAGCTTTGAGCAAAAAAAAAAAACTGGACGCTGATTGGTTTCTATGCTGAGCTGCACCAGATTTTGCACTCTCCAGTTTTAGTAACCCCAGTATGCCCACCTAGGCAACTAGAGGACCATTCTACTACTTCTGAGAGAGTTTTTTGGCATTGAATAAGGAATTTCAAATTTTCTTTCATCCCATTTCAAACTAAGCAATGAATTAATGAAGTGTGAACTGAAGTTCACAGCTGGAGGAGAGTGTCGGTAGGACAACTATATCTGCAAGCAGAAGAGATATATCATCTACAATATCCAATATCAGACAACTTTCCATCCAAAACCATGCCGCTATACTGTGATCCTTTTAAAAATATCCAGCAAGAATGATAACCTGTTCAGTTATTTTCTTTTGAAAAACTGGGGAAGATTCTTTCAATGAATAAATAAAAGTGTTTATTGCTTAAACTAGCGACAGATAAAATGTTCAGGGATCTTTTTTGATTGTGGACCAGCTTTGGATCTTAAGCCTCGTACACACGATTGGATTGTTGGCCAACAAAACCGTCACATTTTGTCCGAAGGGCGTAGGTCCAAACTTGTCTTGCATACACACGGCCACACAATTGTTGGCCAACAATTATGAACGTAGTAACGTACTATGTGTTTTTTCAGCTCCTTAGCGCCACCGTTTGGTCTCCTTCTGCTAATTTTGTGTTAGTAGAAGTTTGAGTGTTGATTTGCGCTTTTTTTTTTGCGCTTTTCATTTAGCTCTTTTCATTTCATGCTTTTCAGTTCTTTTTCTGAACGGCCGTTCATCAACCAGACATGTTGTGGAATCAGAGGAGATAACGTGTTATAATTTATTATTGGCCTTGGACTTATTGCTTTGACATTATTTTTTTGGTTGAATAATAATGATTTGATTTGGTATATTTTCTATATTTTTGGATGCATAGAATACACTTTTTGGTTAAGTTCTTTTGGCAGATAGCATGTCTAATTCCTCCATAGTTTGCTGGAGGTTCCTTGAGCTGTGGATGATTGCCCTCCTTTGATAGCACCTGCATAGATCCAGGGCCAACGCCACTTGGTAACGTCAGCAGCATGGCACTGCCACACTGATATGTGCACGAGGAGAACATTTGGTTTGTTTCAATTCAGATCCATTCGTTTAGCTAATAATTTTGTTTTGTCATATTCATTATATTAGAATGATTCATTTTCAGTTTGTTTTGTATCAGGGTGGATTTGATTTTGATCAAGTCGATTTAAATCACGATTTGAATCGCTAGTAAAAAGGCTTGATTTAAATCAACTCAAAATAAATCATAATCATTTTTAACCACCTCAGTACAGTGCATTTTCACCCCCTTCCCAGGCCATTTTTCAGCTTTCAGCGCTGACGCACTTTGAATGACAATTGCGCGGTCATACAACACTGTACCCAAATGAAATTGTTATCATTTTGTCCCCACAAATAGAGCTTTATTTTGGTGGCATTTTATCACCTCTGGGGTTTTTCTTTTTTGCGCTATAAACAAAAGAAGAGGGACAAGTTTAAAAAAATATATATTTTTTACTTTTTGCTATACTAAATATCCCCAAAAAATATATACATTTTTATTTTTTTCCTCAGTTTAGGCCGATATGTATTCTTCTACATATTTTTGATTAAAAAAATCGCAATAAGCGTATATTGATTGGTTTGCACAAAAGTTATAGCGTCTACAAAATAGAGGATAGATTTGTAGCATTTATTTATTTATTTTTTTAATTAGTAATGGCGGTGATCTGCAATTTTTATTGTGACTGCAATATTGCGGTGGACATATCGGACACTTTTGACACATTTTTGGGACCATTCACATTTATACAGCGATCGGTGCTATAAAAATGCATTGATTACTGTATAAATGTTACTGGCAGGGAAGGGGTTAACAACTAGGGGGCGGGGAGGGGTTAATATGTTCTCTGGGAGTGATTCTAACTGTAGGGGGAGGGGACTCACAAGGGGAGGAGACCGATTGGTGTTTCTCTGTACTGAGAACACACCATTGGCTCCTGTCCTCTGACAGGACCGTGGATCTGTGTGTTTACACACACAGATCCACGGTCCCGCTGTTTTACCAGGCAATCGCAGGTGCCCGGCAAACATCGCGGCCACTGGGCACGTGCATCGGCCCAATTGGCACGGGCGCGTCAATTGACAGCCAGCGGTCGCATAGTGGTTAAAGAGCAACTGTCATGTCTGTCCCGCAGCGGCTCCTCCTCTGACCCGCTGTTGGCTCCCCGTCAGTCCCATTCACTTTAATGGGACGGCTGGTGATGCGGCAGTGACACAACAAGATGAGCGACGTGGCAGCAGCAGGTGAGTGGATGCCCGATAACAGGCGCTTCCATGATGGATCTAAAAAATGACAGGTGCTCTTTAAATGTAAGGACTTATTCTTGCTGGTAGTTAGAATCTTTAATATTTTCAAACAAAATGAAAGTTTCCTATTTATAATAATAAGCTGTCAGGTTAGTAAAACAGTGATATCAGAAACAATTCAATCATACAGTTTGTAGTGTACATAGATTTGCAAAACAATGGGATAAAGGAACATTCCTAAACTTTATTTTATCTCATGGTTACAGTGAAATTGTGTGAATGCATCAATGCAGTGCATGTTATCTCAGCTTGCAGAGCTTGGATTAATTTAATGAGTTTACCAAAAATTTTAATATTGCAGAATATACAGCCTCATGCCACATAACTGAGCTCCATTTCATACTAAATTATTAATGTATCAAAGATTTTTACTCCAAAAGCATTTTATTAAAATAAATTTAATAAAAATAAAAAAAAAATCAGATTTAAATAAAAAAAAATTGATATTTTTTTTTAGTTTTTCTTGTTTTTTAAATCATTGATTTTTATCCACCCTGTTTTGTATATCCAGAATTGGTTTAGTATATTTGTATTTGGTTAGTTCGCTTTTTTTTTTTATTATTCTATTATTTTCTATTCTTATCATCATCTTTTTTTCTCTTTTATACTATACTGTATTTATTGGAATATGTTTCCATTTTGAATTCAAATTCATTTTCAATTTTTTTTAATTCATTTTTTCAAATTTGTTATTTCGTTTCATTATAATTTTTTTGGGATTAGTTGAAATTCGTTACTATTGTGATTCAGAAATTTGTATACAACTGAATTTCAGAATAACGAGAATTTTGTCTGAATTTCCGATTTGAAATGAGACAAACCTTTGGGGTAAAAAGAAGAAAGGCTGTTCTATTGTCTGATTTTTGAGTAATTAGCAGGCATTTGTGCTTTCTTGTTCCATATGTGGTGCTGTTATCCATTTGTTGTGCACCTTGATCAGTTTAAGACATGAAACTGATTGCCCACAAAGTCTTCTTTTGTTTATTGAAAAAGCTAACTTGAAATGCACCAACAATAGTAACTCACCCCCCTCATTGACTCCTGATGTTCTAACAAACTTTTATTGTAATTATGGACCTTGTTCTGGAATCACTTTTCAAATTGGTCCCTTAAAGATAAGGCATTATCCACCATGATCATGTCTGCTAGACCCCCTTCTCCCTCTCCTCTCCCGAACCTTAGACTATAGGTGACTGTAGATTACCTCCAGGGAAATGTAAATACCGTGATGGCTGTCATGGTCAGCGGTCAGGCTTGGAGACCAGTAGCTTTAGCAGTAGAGAGGTCATCATCGACCAGCTGGATAAGTGAAAAAGTGGGTCATCCTGGTAAATGATGAGGGCTCACCCTAGGTGCGGGGGTCTAAGTATTAACTGGTGTTAACCAGAGCTCATGATTAGACATGTGCAACTCGTTTCGTTTTTTTTTCGTTGTTTTCGTTCGTTAGTTTTCGTACCAATTAACAAATCGTTCGAATCGAACGAATCCGAATAACGAATCGTTCGAATCATACGAATCCGATTAACGAATCGTTCGAATCGAACGAATCCGAAAAGCAACGAAAATCCGAAAAACCAAACAACGAAAATCCGAAAAAACGAAAAAAAAGGAACAACGAAAATGAACGAAAAAATTCGTACATTCGTAACTTTTTTTTGTTGAATTGGTAATTTTCCGTGTCCCTTACAATGGTGCTGCTTAACGTGCTTCGAATGGATTGAACAAAAAAATTTGTACATTCGGAACTTTTTTTTTTCGATTCGTAACTTTTTTTTTTTTTGATTCGTAATGAATGGATTTAACAAAAAAATTTGTACATTCGTAACTTTTTTTTTTTTCGATTCGTAACTTTTTTTTTCGATTCGTAAATTATTAAAATGTAATAATAGCATACACATTACATAAAATTATGAATTATGCTCCAATTACGAATCTACGAATGTTACGAATGTTACCAATGTTACGAATGTACGAATTTTACGAATGCGTCCGAATTTCGAATAAACGAATGAACGAAAATTAAACTAACGAAAAAAAACGAATCAACGAAAAATAACTCTTACAAATGTACGAATCGTTACGAATACCAACAACAACGACTTACGAATGTACGAATCGTTACGAATACGAACAACAACAACTTACGAATGTACGAATCGTTACGAATACGAACAACGACTACCACTTACGAATGTACGAATCGTTACGAATCAACGGAAACGAAAAAAACGAAACGAAAATTAAACGAAAAAAAATTTTTTTTTGTTGTGCACATGTCTACTCATGATGGGGGAGATGTGTTTTGCCATGTGTTAGTACCAGGTTGTGGTCCTCAGGATCTCCCCACAAGGAGTTGAGCAAGCTGGGGTAAAGTATCAGATATAGCAGGTAGGGATCAAGCAGAAGCATAGGTGGTAAACAAGCCAAAGGTTGGTAACAAGTGGTTGCAGGTTGGAATCAAGCAGAAGCGTAGTTAAGGAACAAGCCAAAGGTCGGTAATGAGTGGTAGCGAAGATACTGATGGCAGCAGGAGTGACAAGAGTGAGATATTGGCTGAAGAGAGCACAATAATCTGACAAAGTGCAGAACATGGCTTAATTCAGGTCATGGAAGGAGCAAGGAGTTTAAAGTTCACAGGAAACAAGACATAAGACAAGGTCATCTAGAGTATCCTACAATGTGTTAAAATTGCCTAAATCCGGTACCATCGATCTGCACGTAAGTGTTCATGCTAATAGAAAATTAACAAACCAGGGACTCCCATTTTTCTACTACAACACATTTTCAAAGGATTCTAGTTATCGATTTTTATTATTTCTTTGTTGTGTCTTAACTAACTAAAGAGTAGAAAACGATCCAAGACAATGGCAAGCCTTTTTATTGAAGTATTGAGTTACATAGCAATCATCACAGAAAGCTTGGACACATTTCGCACATTGGTGCTTACTCATCAAGCTGTAAATGTGCGAAATGCGTCATTGTGCTCAGTAATGATTGCTAGGTTAGCAAGGTGCTTCAATAAAAAGATTGCTGGTTTCCTAATGCTATCGTATTGGAAAGTTTTTCTTAAGGTCTGAGGTCTGAGTTGGTGCTGTGGAGAAGATATATTGGGTTCCCCCAGAAGTTTATTTAAATCAATATATTTGTCATAGGCTGCATTTAAAGAATGTACATTAGGAGTTCCTATTGTCATTACCCATAACTATTATCTGCTCAGCACACTGCTGTGTGTGGCCTACCTTGCTCTTATTTTTAATTTTTTTTGTTATTGTTTTTTTAATTATAGTACAAAACAGGGTAAAACTGGATAAGAAGACAATAAAAGGAACATTTGTAGTATAAGCCATAGATAATGGCAGTACATATTCCGTTCATTTAAAGACTAGTCATAGTGTATGTTAAAGCTTCAGATGTAAGAGAGCCTGGATACAGGGCATTGCTAAAAGTCTACATTTATGGCCATTAGATGGAGCTGATGATCATAGGAAAGAAATAGTTCTTTCCTGAGATCATCAGCTCCATCTAGTGGCCATAATTCATTATTTTTCCCAGTCACTTTACTGAATAAATAACAGTCTTCCTGCAGAGGAAATAGAAGGAGTACATTACATTTCCCCATTTGCACAGAACAGATGTACCTTGTAACTATGTATAGCTATGCCATTTTGTTTTTGTAAAAGCACCCCAAGGGTATTATTTAAACTAGCTGCATTTAGATCACCTTTCAGAGAGTATTTGGCAGACAGTGAGGGGGGGGGGCATGGTGTTGCCTCCTCAACACATGGTTAAACCCCTTGAACCCCACACTAATCCACCACAACCCAAGCATTGCACAATGTGATGGAACCGCTTTGGCACCTCGCTTGGGTGCTTCCTTCTGCCAAACAGTGCCTCCTGCCCCCCAAACCAATCTGAGCAAACCGGAGCTAATACCAGCCCTTTTTGACCCAACCCATCGTACACAGACAAGATATTGGGATAGTAGTGATGGTTTATTGAAACTCAGACACATACTTTATACCACACAGGAGAACATTCCCCTCTTGTGGATATTAGCATGACAATGCAAACTTTAAACACCAGTCCAGTTAACAGCTAACAACTAACAGCAATCTTAATTAAATAGTAATCTAATTAAAGAGCAAGCTAATCAACAAACATATAACATTCCAGAATAATTTGGTAGCGAGGTGAAGTGAACAAAACACTAGCAGACAGACAGAAACAATAGGTGACTCAATTTACACAATTAACAATAGGAATGCACACCTAAGAGGCACACAATGGGAGAGACACAAGCTTGTGTATTCTGTCCACTAGACAAGTCATCAGAAGACAAACTATGATCCAGCAGTCTGATAAAGTGGAATTCATTTATCTTCATAGATTTCTTGAGGGATCTTGTTTGTAAATATTTCTGTGTGTGAAGGAGCCTTTCCAACCCAGTCTACAGGAGGGCCACCATATTTCCTCTGACCATTAACCTGTACAAGACTATTATTACACCTTTCCATCCAATCCAAAAGGGAAGCTTTATTGTCCTTTTTTCGAGAAGTAATCCAAGCCTCGCTCTTAGGGTCCATTAGGTTGTTGTCCATCATCAATGATCTGCTCTCTCCATGGGCCATAATCAGTGGGTAGGAGGCAACAGGGGGTATAGTTCCTGCTGAGGTCACAAAGCACGGAGAATGTGTACACCCCCAACCACTGCCTCTGCAGCTAAAGGGGGCAGCCGTGCGGGGGAGGGGTTGGCGTTAAAAGCACTGCTCAACCACTTGGGTTTTATCATTTCCTATACACTAGTGTGAACAAGCTCTTGTTCTGCTCTAGGCCTAAAGAGTGATTTTTGTTTCAGCGGCTCACGTCGGTGAGTAGGGACCCTCGAGGGGGAGCACTCAAGTCACCTGGAGATTCTACGAGCACAAAAGTCACTTGTTTTGGATTTTATTTTTGCACATCCTAATTTATAAACATATATATAATATTATATATTTTTGCATATTTTTGCATATAAACATTTTTTAAGGTGCTTTTTATGTGTTTTTTCCTTTTACACATATATACATATGCCCTTTATGGGAGTCTTTGGACTTTTGAAGTTTTTTGATGAATTTCTTGTTTTTTGTATTATTTTGGATTAGTGCATTCTTTGGACTTTTTGGAAGGTTCTCTGTTTTTCTTGTTAGGTTCACTAATTTAGTTATCAAGCATAAGAGTGTGTGATGTTGATAGGAACTTCAAGGTTCACATATACTTCTGTGTATTTTTTATACTATCACGGTTGATTTACACAACTATCACCCAATTATCAATTAAGAGTTTTGGAAGCATTTTTTGCTTAGTGGGTTCCACTGTGCTTCTTTGCCTATTGTCACTGCCCTGAGGTGCTGTCCCTATATATAGGGGGGTTTCCTTAAGCATTTAGGGGTACACACTTAGGTTTTTTGGGTGTATCTAGATGCCCTGTGGTTCTATAGCCAACTTTTATGGTGTTCATTTTTATAGATAGCGCCACTGACCCCTAGTTCCATTGTGTTTAATATATATTTGGAGCTCCTCTAGGGGAGCTCTATCTGGGGCGGCAGCCACCAATTTATTATCCTAAGCGCAGTACTGTTCCACATTTTTTATTGAAACATGATTGTCTCCTCAAAAATTATATTTCTATGATATGATATGAATAAGTATAATTATTTTTTTCTTATTACAGGACTGGAAACACATTTATTGTTCTATGTTAAGATTTATTCATTTTATTTATTTATGTATTTATTTATTCTAAGTGTCATTCTAGGCTTTCCATAGACATTGAGTGTCTATAGTTCTTTAAAATCTGTGTTTGCACATAGCAGGTTTGGTGACTGAGTCCTGCTTAGGTGACATTGTGTGACTTACAATGGCCTTTGTTATGTCACAGATCATCTGAGAACTTCATACGATGCCCCTTCAAGCAAGACTGACTCACTTCCTGAGGAAGGGCTCAAATCAGGCACACTTGACAGCACCCAAGATGCCACCAAGACCCAACAGCAGCCTCCTTTAATCAAGCACGCAGCGAAAATGATTCTTACACTGCTGGACTCCATTACAGGTGACCTGTTCACTACCACCGACATTATGAACATCAATTTCTCTGTGTGCCCGAATGTTTAGCCTCCGAATACAATGTCTTGCATGGGAAATTTAATTTACTTCCATTACAGGGAAATCCAGAACTGCATTTAAAGAACTTCAAGCAGATACTCAATGTGGTATTAAATCCAAAACCAAAAATGTTTACACACACAAATCCACGTGCTGGCGCTCATGCATGCGATCGCGCGTGGCTGGCGGGGATCGTGCCCGCTGGCCACGCGCATCGGGTCCCCCAACGTGCAGCAGGCGCGGTGCTCACGTGCTCTCTGGTGGCTGAAAACAGGTAGGATGTACCCGTACGGGATTTCGCCCAGGAGTGCTATTGTGCTGCAGTATATCTGCGTGACACGGTCGGCAAGTGGTTAAAAAAAAAATCTTTATTACACAATTTATTAAAATAACATATAAAAAAAACAACAACACCCTATTACTTGACAAGGTCAACAGATACCCAATAACACAGACATGGAGTTATGGATCCTATATATATATATATATATATATATATATATATATATATATATATATATATATAGAGTTCTATATATATATATATATATATATATATATATATATTTATATATATATATATATATATACTGTATGTGTCAAGGTGTCCATCAACTCCTCCATGCTTACTTGTCAAGGAATAGGGTGTTGTTGTTTGTTATATGTTATTTTAATAATTTTTTTAATAAAAATACTCCATTTTAATTACCGCCTCATATATTTTTAAATCCTATGTTTTTTTTTTGGAAAGAAATTGTGAAAAAAAATTGTAAACAAAATTTCCTGTAATTTTTCCCAACACAGCATTCAAGATGACCAAAATCGCTCAATTCCTCCATTAACAAAGTCAGTGTTGATGGGGGAATCCCTCCTGTGGAGTTATTGTGTTCTTCCAGTGGGGGGGGGGGGGGGGGGGTGTTGGTAGATGCCCCAGCCAGGAGAACACACAGTGATTATCGTTAGCAGCTATAGCCGCTGATAATAATTATATTAAAATAGCTTGGACCCAAGTTGATCCATCAATCACCCTGCTCATACATGGTTTGAATCTCGTACAGTCCCTGCTGAACCGGCCAAGATTCAAACTGTGTCTATGGCCGGCTTTACAGAATTTGCACACACCCAGATATTAACCAGTAAAGGCTGCCAAACAACATTATATTATAGAAGAACTGTGATCTCTATATAATATAACGGAATGGTAAAGCTGAATATAAACACTTGCATTTTATGCACTTACTTTATTCCTTTATTCAGAGCTACCTGTTTAGAATAATAGCATAACAAACAAATACGATCAGATAAGGTTGGCGTTGACACAAATTAACTAAAAATTGTAATGAAATATATATATTTCCTCCTTTTTTTTTACACTATATTCACTATACACTATATTTTCAAAAGTATTGGCATGCCTGCCTTTACACACACACACACGAACTTTAATGGCATCCCAGTCTTAGTCCGTAGGGTTCAATATTGAGTTGGCCCACCCTTTGCAGCTATAACAGCTTCAACTCTTCTGGGAAGGCTGTCCACAAGGCTAAGGAGTATGTCTATGGGAATGTTTTACCATTCTTCCAAAAGTGCATTTGTGAGGTCAGGCACTGATGTTGGAGAGAAGGCCTGGCTCACAGTCTCCGCTCTAATTCATCCTAAAGGTGTTCTATCGGGGTTGAGGTCAGGACTTTGTGCAGGCCAGTCAAGTTCCTCCACTCCAAACTCGCTCATTCATGTCTTTATGGACCTTTGCTTTGTGCACTGGTCCAAATCATTTGGTGGATGGGGGATTATGGTGTTGGGTTGTTCACATGCGCATGTAAAGGCAGGTGTCCCAATACTTTTGACAATATTTTGTATTTATTAGGCTAAATACAAGTTCATTGTAAGGGTTTACATACATTCTAGAATGCACTGACATTCCAATTACTCAATACAGCCGAATAACACAGCAGGTGTGGGTGTTTTAGAAGCATATGCTTTTTTTTAAATCTTTTGACAGGGAAAAATTACTTTTTGTATGTTTAGCTGTTTGTACAGTGTTAAAATTTTTAGGCACATTACACAAAATTCTAAATTAAAGCAAAATGATAAGCACATACTGTATTGTCTAAATCCATCTGCCATGTGTATTCTTCCTTGAAACTTGATGTGCTTTGTATATTTCTTCCAGATCTGTGCAGTAATCCAGTGTGGGACTTTTCCTTCCTGTAATAAAGACCACTCACTGCTGCTCTCTCTTCTTGTGCAAGGTGACTGGTCTTGTCTCCGCCTCCTACTGTCGTTTTCTGAAGGCAGTCTGTAGTGCACTGTGGAATCGGGCTCAAGTAGACCAGTGGTTCTCAACCTCAGTCCTCAAGTACCCCCAACAGGACATGTTTCCAGGTTTTCCTTAATGTTGTATACAGGTGCTTTAAATCAGAGTCAATGGCTTGGTACTGTGGACAGCTATTTTATCGGAGAGAAATTTCTAAAACATGGCCTGTTGGGGGTACTTGAGGACCGAGGTTGAGAACCACTGAAGTAGACTACATAGAAATGAGATTAGGGTCAATTGAGTAAACAACAGAAATACTTCTGCATATAGAGATTTCCTTCCCTCTCCTCGTCTAGGTCATGCCCTAGCTCTATTTTTAAGTTTAGCTTGTCCCTGTAGCAAGAAACTTTTAGAAATCCCTGTGATATCATGACCAGGCTTGTAAAATTCTTACAGGCACAGCTTTAAATACTTATTTTTTCCATTATAAATTATTTTTTATTCATTTGCAATGTGCCTTTGAACTTGGGGGAGGCCTCTTTTGCACCTCAGGTCCTTAAAGCCTCTGAAGATCAAGACAGAGACTTGTTGGACACCGAGTGGCATGGGTGCCAAGGGTGCGGAGCACCGTGCAAGCCTTAGTCCGGGATCTGAGCCAAGGTCAAGTCCAGTTAGGCAACGAAGCATAAAAGGGTTAATCAGAAGAAGAATGGTCGAGATCAAAGCTGGGGTCAGCTCCTATCTGGCAGCTGAGTACAAAAGGGGCAAAGAAGTAGAAGTAGTACAAATCCGAGGTCAAAGAGTAGTCAAACAGGTTTCCAGGTCACAACAGGTTCAGACAGATCACACACTAGCACAGGAACAAGGGGGGACTGAATATAATCCAGAAATTTGGCAGTGTCTGGGCTGGGCTTATATAGGGAAGTTTGAGGTCACTTCCTGTGCGCCTCCTGGGCATTTTCCTGCCTTTTTCCATCAGGTTGAGGTCACTTCCTGTGCGCGTCCTGGGCATTTTCCTGCCCTTTCCCATCAAGTCTTCTGCGCAGGTGCGGGTTGGCGCCCTGAGGAGTCTTTGTCGCCCTGAGTAGTCTTTGGCACATGCTCAGTTGGCACGGATTTCCTCTTGCGGCAACGCGCCATTGGTGCATGCGTAGTAAGCCGTGGACTCTTACAAGCAGTGAAGGAGAATGCATTAAAGTAGCCATTCTCAACCAGAGTTCCATGGAACGCTAGGGTTTCTTCAGAGGTTGCTAGAAGTTACTTGAATTGTGGTTGAGTGATCTTCAAATTGATGGTGCCTGCATAGTTCCAGGGCCAAAACCATATGCCAGAGCCAGCCAGAATGACACCAATGATATTTATGGCTGTCTGTATTTGTGGCATTTTGACTACCACTGTAATGGGGCATTCTTGCCACTGGCCACCGATTTAAGCATTTTTCATACTGTCCACCAATGAATTGGTTTCCTCAAGGCCCGAAAAATTATTTCAAGGGTTCCTCTGAGGGCCAAGGGTTGAGAAAGGCTACTATCGCGCATCACTTAGGTGACAGCTCTAAATCTGCTGGGGTTGCTTACGTCACATCCAAGATGGCAGCACCCAACAGAGGTCTTGGGTCTTTTGAACGTCTACACAAGGGAGGCTTTTACAGGGAAATAAATCCATAAAATACATGCTAGCACATGCAGTATAAGCTTATGGAAATAAATGATCTGATGGCAGATTCTCTTTAAGCTTAACTGAAATGGCAATCCACTTCAAAAGCCGTACACAAGATGCATTGCCCGTTATCTAGAGATTCATGGTTCGTTTTGTAGGCGACAGAACAAGGGATCCTTAATTGCTGATTGAGAGTACAATGCACTAGGTTTTCCCATTGTTAATCACCTTCTTGTACATGCTGATTACAGACATGATGAAAGTTCCTTGATTTGTTTGGCGAGTATAATTCATTCTTAGATCGTTACTTATTTAGCGGGCAAAACGCTTAATTTTCCTTTGAAGTGCCCTAATTTAGACAGGTGTTAACCACCTTCTACCTTTTAAATGGTTAATGAAGACTTTGAGACTTTTAGAATTATAGCTTCTTTTTTTTTTTTTAATGAGTACAATCTGAACAGAACTAATCTCTTTTGGATCATTACTTCACCTAATCACAAAGTCCTTTTTTTTTAATTCAAATCCTGGCAGAGTTCTAATTGGCGGTTCTCTGGAGCTTGATAATTGCATACAGTATCAAGTCTTTTTTTTTTTTTTTTTTTGCTATATACCTAATGGCCTCTGCAATTAAGGGAGAAATGTAGCTTAACCCCTCGGGCTGATCTGCCTGAAACAAATCATTGGAGTTCTCATTATTCAGTCATTAAGTATACCGAGTTTGTTTGTAGAGAGACATGACAGAAAATTTGTAATGTCTAGAAAACTTTTGTCTTGGTCTCCTTGGTCCAGTTCAAAAGAAGAAGTCAAAACTTCTGGTAAGCAGAAGTGTGATTTTCTTTTTATGTCTTTATGCTTATTTCATTTCCCAACTTCTTCAGTAAAAAAAAACAAAAAACCTCTAGAAATTCCAATTAAAAAAAAAAAATTGCCATATATATATATATATATATATATATATATTTATGGTTTATCGCCCTACGGACGATACGAGTAAAGATGACATACAGGATTAACACAAACTTACCAACATGAAATGGACCTGAAAGTGTGCCTTGGTCTATCGTACGGTACACCAAATAAGGGGGCATACCCTAGATAAGGAGTGATGGAATGAGAGTAGCTATGAAATGATGTGAAATGAGTATTCTGTTTGGAGTAAGAATACTTGAGAAATGCCCTAAGAAGGGGAAGGGAGGGTGGGTATCTCACACAGGAAACTGACAAAGACAGGCAGGAAGTGGGCTGGTTAAATACCCTCCGGGCTCCTCCCATAACTTCAGGCCACCATACTGGCCTTCCAATATATATATAAAATAAAAAACATTATACTCGAGTATAAGCTGACCCGAATATAACCTGAGGCACCTAATTTTACCACAAAAAAATGGGAAAACGTATTGACTCGAGTATAAGCCTAGGGTGAGAAATGCGCAGCTACTGTAAGTGGAAAAGAGGGTAAAAAATGCCCATTTGCAGCCTCACTGTGCCCATTTGCAGCCATAGGTCCCCCGAACTTCAAACTTGGTAGTTAAGGATTCCTAGCTGCAGCCAAAATGTGGGGTCTCTGGACCCAAAGGGTCCCGAAATGACACTGCTGAAGATGAACCCAGTTGACCGACTTCGGGGCCCTGTATCTCGGGGCCACTTGGAGCTAGGAACCCTAAATTGGATATGTTGTAGTGTTAGCTCAACTGGGTTTGCACACCAAATTCGGTGATCCTAGCACCAAGTGGCCCCGAGATGCGGGGCCCCAAAGTCGAGTCGGAAAATGCCATTCTCTGCTGCAGAAAAGTGCTTGACTCGAGTATAAGCCGAAAATGTGCTGAAAAACTCGACTTTTACACGAGTATATACGGTAGCTTTTGCTGCAATATACAACTTTAATTTGGAGGTGTCCCCAGAGTACTTGTTTTCCACCACTTGCTTCCTCTGAGGCCAGGCTGTCATGGACCCACCCCCAGCCTGTGACTGGATGGGAAGAAGCAGCACAGTTTTATACTTTTAATCATTTAGGTTGTTCCTGTTATATCAACAATGTATCAACAATTTATATATTCAATCTATCCAAAAAAAATGATCACATGGACTTTAAAGGTGCCCCAGAAAGATCACAACACATAACACACTCACTTTATTAGCTACACCTTGCTAGTACTGGGTTGGACCCTCTTTTGCCTTCAGAACTGCCTTCATGTCATTGTTTCAACAAGGTGTTGGAAACATTCCTCAGATATTTTGCTCCATAGTGACATGATAGCATCACGGAGTTGCTGCAGATTTGTCAGCTGCACATCCGTGATGCAATTTTTCCATTCCACCACATCCCAAAGGTGTTCTATTGGATTGAGATCTGGTGAATGTGGAGGCCATTGGAGTACAGTGACCTCATTGTCCAGTGGTGAGATGATTGGAGCTTTGTGACACGGTGCATTATCCTGCTGGAAGGAGCCATCAGAAGATGGGTACACTGTAGTCATAAAAGGTTGGACATGGTCAGCAACAATATTCCTGTAGGCTGTGGCATTTAAACGATGGCCAATTGGTACTAAGGAGCCCAAAGTGTGCCAAGAAAATATCCCCTATACCATTACACCACGAGTCTGAATATTTGATGCAAAGCAGGATGGATCCATGCTTTCATGTTGTTTATGCTAAATTTTTACCCTACCATCTGAATGTCGCAGCTGAAATCGAGACTCATTAAACCAAGAAACATTTTTCCAATCTTCTATTGTCCAATTTTGGTCAGCCTATGCGAATTGTAGCCTCGGTTTCCTGTTCTTAGCTGACAGGAGTGGCCCCCGGTGTGGTATTCTGCTGCTGGAACCCATCTGCTTCAAGGTTTGATATGTTGTACATTCTGGCTGGGTTCACACTGTTGTGCAGAGCATCTTACAGCAGGAGGCCCAGTGCATCCCTGTTCACCGTTTCAGGACCAAATTCGGTCCAAATCTTTGGCTGAATTCAGACCTGAAATGGACCAGAAGAGCAAACTTCTGCAAACTACTCCGCAGCCAACCCGGAGCTGTGTGAACCAGCTCCATTGAGAGCCGGTCACAGTCTCCTGACATGCAAATTTGATGCGGGTAAACCCGCATCCAATTCAGGAACCAGCGTGAACCCAGCCTCAGAGATTGTATTCTGCATACCTTGGTTGTAACGAGTGGTTATTTGAGTTACTGTTGCCTTTCTATCCTTTCCAACCAGTCTGCCCATTCTCCTCTGACCTCTGACATCAACAAGGCATTTTCCTCCAAACAACTGCGTGGGTGTATATTTAAAGTATGGGGGAATAATTACCCCTCCAAAGCTTTATTGATACATTATAAAGAACATACAAAAACATTAACAGAGCATAAAAAGAAATCCCCTCTACATAAGTTATTTGCCCCTATATATATGTTGGTGCTCAGTTTGCTGGGTATAGCACCAACCCATATCATTATTAGACATGTGAAATTAGTTTAGTTTTCTTTCGTTTTTTTTTTGTTATATTCGTTCATTCGTTATCGTACGAATGAACAAACGATTCGCTAAAAATTTTAACGAATCGTTCTAATCGAACGAATCCGAAAAACAACGAAAATCCGAAAAAAACTAATTAGAAACAACGAAACTACGAAAGAAGAAAATCCGAAAGACGAAAACAGGAACAACGAAAAATCAAAATGAACGAAAAAATTCGTACATTCGTAACTTTTTTTTTTTTTTTTTCGATTCGTAATTTTCCGTGTCCTTTACAATGGCGCTGCTTAACGTGCTTCGAATGGATTGAATGAAAACATTCGTAATTTTCCGTGTCTCTTAAAATGTAATAATAGCCTACATATTACATAAAATTATGAATTATGCTCCGATTACGAATCTACGAATGTTACGAATGTTACAAAAGTACGAATAAATACGAATGCGTCCGAATTTCGAATAAACGAAAATTAAACTAACGTAAAAACGAATCAACGAAAAAATAACTCTTACGAAAATACGAATCGTTACGAATACAAACACCGACGACTTACGAATCGTTACGAATCAACGGAAACGAAAGAAACGAAACTAAAATAAATACATTTTTCTGTTGTGCACATGTCTAATCATTATCATTTAGCATTCATTCCACACAAAAAGAGACAAAAGCCCCTTATTATAGTAATGAACGTAGGGTCAGTAACCTGCTTTGAGCATACAGAGAGGTCATATACTGTGTTATATTGTCTAGGAGAAAAACAAAATAACAGCCATGCATACAATGGTATTGTACTCACTATGTATAGCACGTAATGAGTGACTAAAAAATATTTTGCAACAGCATGAGGGGTAAGGGAAAATCCCAAAACTTCCACCGCCCCGAACCGCAGGGAGTCCATCACCAGGCACCCCCCCCAACATGTGGACACCCCCCTCCCCCCAACGTGTGGGAGGCATCCAAACAGGGACCCCTAAATGGGAAAAGGCAGTGAAATAATGAGTATTTAATTCACTTTACATAGTTACATAGTAGGTAGGTGAGGTCGAAAAAAGTGTGATTATATGTCAGTATTACATTGTATATCCCTGTATGTTGTGGTCGTTCAGGTGCTTATCTAATAGTTTCTTGATACTATCAATGCTCCCCGCTGAGACCACCGCCTGTGGAAGGGAATTCCACATCCTTGCCGCTCTTACAGTAAAGAATCCTCTACGTAGTTTAAGGTTAAACCTCTTTTCTTCTAATTTTAATGAGTGGCCACAAGTCTTGTTAAACTCCCTTCCGCAGAAACGTTTTATCCCTATTGTGGGGTCACCAGTACGGTATTTGTATATTGAAATCATATCCCCTCTCAAGCGTCTCTTCTCCAGAGAGAATAAGTTCAGTGCTCGCAACCTTTCCTCATAACTAATATCCTCCAGACCCTTTATTAGCTTTGTTGCCCTTCTTTGTACTCGCTCTATTTCCAGTACATCCTTCCTGAGGACTGGTGCCCAGAACTGGACAGCATACTCCAGGTGCAGCCGGACCAGAGTCTTGTAGAGCGGGATAATTATCGTTTTATCTCTGGAATTAATCCCCTTTTTAAATCATACCAATTGCCTGTTTGCTTTGTTAGCAGCAGCTTGGCATTGCATGCCATTGCTGAGCCTATCATCTACTAGGACCCCCAGGTCCTTTTCCATCCTAGATTCCCCCAGAGGTTCTCCCCCCAGTGTATAGATTGAATACATATTTTTGTTACCCAAATGCATTTACTTTGATTTAGAAAAAGATATGACTATAGCACAAGGACATGTCACTTGCCTGAATTTATATATTCAGTGTTCTACTAACCCTTAACACCGAAAACTATCTACAGGCGCTTCCTGTCCTGTCATCATATTTTCACAGCGATTGATTGTTACATATGGCAACAGTTATAATCATTTATTACTTCCTGTCCCATATTCAAAACTAATGTCCCCATTGGAAAAAAAACCCTCTATTCCTGTTCTGGGGACAACCCATATTGTGTTTTTTTTTTTTTTTTTTTTTTTTTTTTACTTTTACTCTCAGTGATAATGGTGAACAGGACAAATAGAGACGGACAGCAATATAAACCTTTAAAAAAAAACAAACAAGTGAAGCGCTGTCAAATTGTGCATATCACAATCAAACAAACCACTAATAAATCTAAGCCCCTGTACACACGGTTGGAAATTCCGACCACAAAATCCGTCAGATTTTTTCCAACGGATTTTGTCCGACACTGGTGTTGCATACACACGGTCGAACAAAGTTGTCGGAAAATCCGATAATTCTGAGCGTGGTGACGTTCGTTGCGTACGACAGAACTACGTTGAGGCTAGTAGCCAATAGCTTTGGTCTTGTAATTTGATCTGAGCATGCGTGGCACTTTGTCCGTCGGAATTCTCTACACACGATTGGAAAAAGTCAGATCGGATTTTGTTGATCGGAAAAAGTCAGATGGAGCCCACACACGGGCGGATTTTCTGACAACATGGTCCGATCGGACATTTTCCGTCGGAATTTCTGACCGTGTGTACGGGGGCTAATAGTGTTATTATAACAAAAATCCAGTGAAGTAAAAAAAGGAAAATGTACCATATGCACTTACTAATAAATCCCAAAGTGTATAGCTGCTTCCAAGTGATTGTAACTACAATCCTGGTGCTACAGATATAGTAGATATTGAATTGACATTACCACATGTACCCAGGGTGTACTCTCACCTTCAAAACATAGCGAACCTTCCTCACATTCTAGGGCAGTGATTCTCAACCAGGGTTCCTCCAGAGGTTGCTAGGGGTTCCTTCAGCATTGGGCAATTTCTGCCTCTCAGATAAGTTCCCACTCACACCACTGATCTTTTTAGCTATCTGTAAGGAGATAATTCTTCCCAATGACCACAAGTGTAAGGACCATTCTTCCCACTGACCATCACACTAATGTATTATGAATTGTAGATTTCTAATTTTTAGCAGGGGTTCCCCGAGACCAGAGAACTATTTCAAGGGTTCCTCTGTGTTGAAAAGGTTGAGAAAGGCTGCTCTAGGGGCTACTACTGGTTTCCAGAGATCACCTCCACTGTTACATGCCTTGGTGCAATACTGTCCCTTTAATTTTCACCATGCAGGTGCTAAAATTACAATAGATCCACTATAGTGTAGTAATTCAAACATCACACATTTTATTTAAAAATATATTGCACTCGCATGAAAAGTAAATGTATCAGGCATTTAGCGATAGATGGTAAATGAATGACCCATATAAATGATAATGTGGCGCCTACTCAATAAAGGATAAACAATATAAAGTGCAAGGGCACCATGAAGGAAATAAATTAGTGCACATATATGGTGAAAAAGGATAATGAAAAACATGTGCAAAAGTTGAAAACACACCACAAAACTGTATAAAAAAGGCGATAATAAATGCTTAAAAATAATAATGTGGTCAATCCAAAAAATAAAATAAAGTAGCCAATCCAAAAAAAAATTAGATGAATGAAGTGCTTGTGCAAAATCCTTGGTGATAAATGTGACATCAGGTGCAAAAAGTTCAGTTCATCAAGTGATAATAGCTTCCACCATCTGTAGCACTCTTAAGCCCCGTATACACGATCGGATTTTCCGACGGGAAATGTTGGATGCGAGGTTGTTGGCGGAAAATCCGACCATTTGTACGCTCCATCGGGAATTTGTTGTCGGACTTTCCACCAACAAATGTTGGCTTGCAGGTTCTCAAATTTTCCGCCAACAAATGTGTGTTGTCGGACATTCTGATCACGTGTCCAGAAGTCTGTCAGACAAAAGTCCAAAGTACAAACACGCATGCTCGAAAGCAGAAATTCTATGCATCCAAAAATATAGAAAATATACCAAATCAAAACATTATTCAACCAAAAAAATAATGTCAAAGGCCAATAATAAAAAACACGTTATCTCCTCCGATTCTGCAACATGCCTGGTTGACGAACGGCCGTTCAGAAACGAACTGAAAAGCGCAAAAAGAAAAGCGCAAATCAACACTCAACAAACTTCTACTAACACAAAATTAGCAGAAGGAGCCCAAAGGGTGGCGCTAAAGAGAAACAAGTGTGTGGCCCTGTGTATGCAAGACAAGTTTGGGCCAACGCCCTTTGGACAAAAGTCTGCAGTTTTGTTGGCCAACAATCCGATCGTGTGTACGAGGCTTTAGAGTTTTTATTTTATCCTAAATGTATGACACAACCATCCACATCTACTTTTGGTTTTGTTTCACCACAGACTCCCCTCTAACGCGTTGCACCACGCATCACGTGACTTCATTAGAGCAATATAAACCTGACAGGTGTATTAATCCCACTCTATCCAAAACTAAAAAAAATACAAAAAAGTGTTGTCTTTAGTTTTTTGTTGAGGTCTACTTAAAGAAAAAAGTCCCATTTGTTGTTTTACTACTAGACATGTGCACAACAAAAAAATTAGTTTATTTTCGTTTCGTTTCCGAAAAAAAATTGTTTATTTTCGTTTCGTTTTTTTCGTTTCTGTTGATTCGTAACGATTCGTACATTCGTAAGTCGTCGGTGTTCGTATTCGTAAAGATTCGTACATTCGTAAGAGTTATTTTTACGTTGATTCGTTTTTTCGTTAGTTTAATTTTCGTTTATTCGTTTATTCGAAATTCGGACGCATTCGTATTCATTCCTACATTTGTAACATTCGTAGATTCGTAATCGGAGCATAATTCATAATTTTATGTAATGTGTATGCTATTATTACATTTTAATAATCGAAAAAAAAAAAGTTACGAATTTACGAATGTACAAATTTTTTCGTTCAATCCATTCGAAGCACGTTAAGCACCGCCATTGTAAGAGACACGGAAAATTATGATTTGAAAAAAAAAAAAAGTTACGAATTTTTTTTCAATCCATTCGAAGCACGTTAAGCAGCGCCATTGTAAGAGACACGGAAAATTACGAATCGAAAAAAAAAAAAAAAGTTACGAATGTACAAATTTTTTCGTTCAATCTATTCGAAGCACGTTAAGCAGAACCAATGTAAGAGACACGGAAAATTACCAATTCAAAAAAAAAAAAAAGTTACGAATGTACGAAATTTTTCGTTCATTTTCGTTGTTCCTGTTTTCGTTTTTCGGATTTTCTTCATTCATACATTCATTGTTTCTAATTAGTTTTTTTTGGATTTTCGTTGTTTTTCGGATTCGTTCAATTCGAACGATTCGTTAATCGGATTCGTACGAAAACGAACGTACGAAAATAACGAAGAAAAAATGAAAAAAAACGAAAAAAAAAAAAAACGAAACAAATTGCACATGTCTATTTACTACAATGTTTGGTCCCCCGTGTACAAAGTAGTTGTCACGTACCTTGGTTGGAGGCTGAGCTGATGAGAGGGCCCCCCCCTTTGCGGCTCTGGTCTGGGTACTCCTGAATATGGTGACAAACCAAACTGTAGCCAGTAGGGGTGGAGGTACACTAGGAGAGGATTGTGGTCGGCAGTCCCCAGAATGGCACCTGGGAGGAGATCCTCTGCCAGGATCTGAGATGTAGTCAAGGCAAGCCAGGTAGATGCACAGGTAGGAGAAAGCGAGCCAAGCAGCAGAAGGCCAAGGTCAGTACCAGAAAAGTAGACCAATTCACAGAGCAAGGTCCGGAGCGAGCCAGATCAGCAACAGGAGATCAGTCTGCAAAAGCAATAACACAGGAGTGCGGGAAAGATGAACAACTTCCAGGGATTACCAGACGTCACTACTTCCTTTACACAAGCAGTTTGGCACCCAAACACCCCCATTTGGGTGTGTGCCAGTGCGTGCAGACATGTGTGCCAGCACACAGATGCGCTGCCCTGTGGTGCATGTTGGCTACTGGAAATAGTCCTCCGTCTGACTGCTGACACATACGCACGGCTTTTGGCTTCTTGTCAGTAGTACTGTGGAAGGCTAGCTACATGATTGGACAGAATGCCCCTTCCCTCCCTCCAAATACACCTGAAAACACAACTGGCAAGGTTGCAGCTGCATTGATAGATATGCTCCACCTCCCTCTGCATTACTCTTGCCAGTGCTTGTCTCTGGAATGTACTTAAAGCAGAAGACAAGTTCTGGTTATCAGTGCAGACAACTCCTTGCTAGCTGCGTTGTCAGAATGTCCTAGGCACAGGGGGCATTGTGTCCGACCAAGTAGCTAGCAAGGAGGTGGTTCTATTGATAACTGGCACTTGTCTCCTGCTTCAAGCATTTATTTGACACATGCACTGGCAAGAGGAATGTAGAGGGAGACAGGGTGTTAATTAATGCAACTGTCTCATTGATAGCTGCACTGTCAGATTTCTGTGGAGAGGGGGGGGGCATCCTGTCTGACTACGTAGCTAGCTTTTTATACCACCGAGGAAGATGGGACAAAGAACTCCATAAACTTTGTGCACTTAGGGACAGAACATGGTAAACAAAATGCATATAGAAACAAGATTTCTTTAACCCTTGCCAAACAGCGCACGACGGTGTACGTCGGCACAATGGCATGGCTGCGCAAGTGGGCGTACCTGTACGTTCCCTTTAAGATGCGGCATTGTGGGCACGCGCACACCCACGGCGTACTCCGAGAGTGTGCCTGCAGCTCCCGTGGACTTGATGTCCACAGAGGACCCGTTAACGTGACACGGAGCAGCAGAATGGCGAGATGCAAGGCATTTCCCTGTTCTGCCTAGCAACATGGCAGATCTACTGCTCCCTGTCATAGAGCAGTGATCTCTGTCATGTTGTAGTCAGCCCATCCCCCTACAGTTAGAAACACTCCCTAGGACACACTTAACCCCTTGATCGCCCCCTAGTGCTTAACCACTTCCCTGCCAGTATCATTTACACAGTAATCAGTGCATTTTTATAGCACTGATCACTGTAGAAATGAAAATGGTCCCAAAATAGTGTCAAGTGTCCGATGTGTCCACCATAATGTCGCAGTCATGATAAAAATCGCAGATCGCCGCCATTACTAATAAAAAAATAATAATAATAAAAATGCCATAAATCTTTCCCCTATTTTGTAGAGGCTATAACTTTTGCGCAAACCAATCAATATATGCTTATTGCAATTCTTTTTTTACTGAAAATATGTAGAAGAATACATATCGGCCTAAACTGAGAAAAAAATATTTTTTTTAATATATTTTTGGGGGATATTTATTAAAACAAAAAGTAAAAAATATTGCTTTTTTTGACACTCTTTTGACGCTCTTTTTTTTTGTTTATATTTTTTTTTGTTTTTTATTATTTATTTTTTATTATTTATTTTTTTGTTTTTATATTTTTTTTTATTTTTTTATTTATTGACGCTGTTTTTCTTTTTTTTTTTTATTTATTTTATTTTTTTTATTTTTTTTGTTTTGTTTATATATTTTTTTTTGTTTATATTTTTAGTTTTTTTTTTTGTTTATTGACGCTGTTTTTCTTTGTTTCTTTGCAAATAAATACAAACCGCAGAGGTGATCAAAATACCACCAAAAGAAAGCTCTATTTGTGGAGAAATTTTGTTTGGGTGCAATGTCGAACGGCCGCGCAATTGTCAGTTAAAGCGACGCAGTGCCGAATCACAAAAAGTGCTCTGGTCAGGAAAGGGGTAAAATCTTCCGGGGCTGAAGTGGTTAATTAAAAATGGAAAAACAGAAGCAAACAGCAACCCATAGATACTGCTGCTCAATGCCCAGACTGCTAATTCAGCAGTTTATGTCTGGTTTTAGCATATAGGCTATTATAAGTTGTTTCCTGTGCTTTTAATACTTTTACGGGACAGCTGTGAAGGTACTTGGAGTATTTCATCCTAATAACCCATCGTGGATTGTTATGTATGCGTTGGCAAATGTAACATCTGTATCCTAAGGTTTTAATCTTTTTGCTTCTTTGCAAACCTTTAATCATACATTTTACTTTGAGTTAAGCTATTTGTCCAATGCCACAACCTAGTGCTACAGAATGTAATCTGGTGGATTAGTAAAACACAAATCCCGATACCCTTTCAACCTTGAAAATCTGATTAAAGATCTGAGAGCCATTTGTTAAAAAAATAAAAAAAAAGTAATTATTCTGTCATATAATACGTAGTGCTGGATTTGTGGAAACGTACAGCAGGTTTTATGCAAAAGGTGGGGTGGGGTGGGGGGGGGGGGGGTTTAGTTGGCAAGGGGGTATGCTTTTTACAAACACACAGGTTTATTCATACAACGTACTTTGGAGAACTGAAGCGTAGCAAAGCCTGATATCACAGTTAAATCTGAACGGCAGGCAAACAGCTAAATGCAGAGATTAAATACATATCATAGTGGTTTTACTTAAAAAAGGATTTGCATTCCTACCATCCAGTCCTGAGATTTACGCAGCTATGCCACACACTGCAGCCCTGTGTGTCAGGGAAGGAGACCTGATTTTTTTCTTGTTGCAGTTCAGTAACCCTTATGCCCCGTACACACGGTCAGAAATTCCGACGGAAAATGTCCGATCGGACCATGTTGTCGGAAAATCCGCCCGTGTGTGGGCTCCATTGGACTTTTTACTTTGGGCTCCATCGGACTTTTTACGTCGGAGAGATCCTGCTCTCAAATTTTCCGACAACAAAATCCGATCGGAGTTTTTTCCGATCGTGTGTAGAGAATTCCGACGGACAAAGTGCCACGCATGCTCAGATAAAATTAGGAGACCAAACCTATTGGCTACTAGCCTCAACGTAGTTCCGTTGTACGCAATGAACGTCACCACGTTCAGAATGATCGGATTTTCCAACAACTTTGTCCGACCGTGTGTATGCAACACCAGTGTCGGACAAAATCCGTCGGAAAAGTTCAGACGGATTTTGTGGTCAGAATTTCCAACCGTGTGTACGGGGCATTACAGGTCCTCTCACCAACCCCAGTGGATAGTTAAAGTGGTTGTATACCCAAATGTCTATGATGTAATCATGTCTCCTAATATGCTTAAAGTGGTTCTGCATAGACATGTGCAATCCTTTTTTTTGGGATTCGTAATTTTCCGTGTCTCTTACAATGTAATAATAGCATACACATTACATAACATGATGTAATCATGTATTCTCATGTATTGCAATGTTTTTTTTTTTTTTCACTTACCTTCTTCCTTTCTCTGTGCTCGCTATATTCATCTGTGTGTACGTCGATCCGCGCATTCGCCGTTTCATCGTCAAATTCGGCAAGCCGAGACCCAGGCGGAAATATTATTTATTTATGTCGGGGCTGCGTCATTTCCTGTTGTAGACGTCATCCCCGACATCCCGCGATGCTTAAACAGAATTTTCCTCCACCAAGAGCATTGTGGTTACCCTGTGACTCCTACGTCACAGGGTTTAAGGAGACAGACGGCGCGATTGTCTTTTCTTCGTTACCATAGTAACCGGAAACGAAGAAGAGGCTTGAATCTAGTGAATTAATGCGTGCGCGCGCGGGATTACACAGCATTGGAACTAACTGTGGGCGGGAATAGGTATGATAACAAATGCGGAAGACCACAGTGAAAATGGCGCGGATGCAGATCGCTAAATTTTTTGAAAAAGAACTTCTGTAAAACTGTAAGTAACACTAGTTGGGAATAAAGTATTTCATAAAGTATTTCATCTTTACAACCATAGGAATATTTTAATTTGGACCGGAGGGTATACAACCGCTTTAAAGAAGAAGCAGCAGCAACAGACTGATGAGCTCATCCCTGGAGCAGTGATTGCTTGGTTTGGTCTGCTCAGAGCTCCACGGGCTGAGAGTTTAATTATTCCCCTGCTGCCTCTAGAAGAAGTTTCTAGAGATAAGGGCAGGAGAATTCAAATATTCAGTCTGAATATTCAGCAGGACCTAGCCAGTCACTGGGGAGGGGTTGGGGGGGGGGGGGGGGCGATAGAGCTAGGCTGCTGTTAAATAGTCTGCAATCCTGAAGAGATTGTCTTCTTTCCCTTGTTGGGATGGATCTGGGAGCTAAGAGGAGAGGGGCTGCTAGTCTTTGGGAGCCCTTTGGACTACCTTGCTGTAGTCGGTACCTAAGGACTAATTGTGTGCCAGTAGCCTGTGAAAAAAGACACTTTATCTAGGCCAAAGTATATTCATTTTCCCCAGCCATTAACCGTAGTCTATTCAAGTCTGCCTCTATTTGTGCTCATTCTGTTTCATGGTCCCCAGCCATGAACCATGGTCTATTCAAGTCTGCCTCTATTTGTGTTCATTCTGTTTCATGGTCCCCAGCCATGAACCATGGTCTATTCAAGTCTGCCTCTATTTGTGTTCATTCTGTTTCATGGTCCCCAGCCATGAATCATGGTCTATTATCCACTTAAGCCCCGGACCAATTTGCAGCCAAAGGACCGAGCCCCTTTTTGCGATTCAGCACTGCGTCGCTTTAACTGACAATTGCGCGGTCGTGCGACGTGGCTCCCAAACAAAATTGGCGTCCTTTTTTTCCCACAAATAAAACGTTGATGTGCCCAGCCGTGCCATTCTGCCGACGTAAATGTGCAGGAGACGGTCCTTAAGCGGTGAAAGTCTGCCTCTATTTGTGCTATTTTTTTTTCATGGTCCTCAGCCGTCAACCATGGTTTATTCAAATCCGCCTCTATTTGTGCTAATTTTGTGTCATGATCCCCAGCCGTGAACCATGGTCTGTTCAAACCCGCCTCTACTTGTGCTCATTTTATTTCATGGTCCCCAGCCGTGAACCATGGTTTATTCAAGTCCATCTCTGTTTGTTCTCATTCCGTTTCATGGTTTCCAGCTGTGAACCATGATCTATTCAAGTCTGCCTCCCCAGCCCTGAACTGTGCTCTTTTCAAATTCACCTCTACTTGTGCTCATTTGGTTTTGCGTGCGTGCGACCCAGGGCTGGGCTCTTAAAGGGCAACGTACCTGTATGTTGATGTGCCCAGCCATGCCAGTCTGCCGACGTAAATGTGCAGGAGGCGGTCCTTAAGCGGTGAAAGTCTGCCTCTATTTGTGCTATTTTTTTTTTCCATGGTCCTCAGCCGTCAACCATGGTTTATTCAAATCCGCCTCTATTTGTGCTAATTTTGTGTCATGATCTCCAGCCGTGAACCATGGTCTGTTCAAACCCGCCTCTACTTGTGCTAATTTTATTTCATGGTCCCCAGCCGTGAACCATGGTTTATTCAAGTCTGCCTCCCCAGCCCTGAAATGTGCTCTTTTCAAATTCGCCTCTACTTGTGCTCATTTTGTTTTGCGTGCACACGACCCAGGGCTGGGCTCTTAAAGGGCAACGTACCTGTACATTGATGTGCCCAGCCATGCCATTCTGCCAATGTAAAGGAGGCGGTCCTTAAGCGGTTAAAGTCTGCCTCTATTTGTGCTATTTTTTTTTCATGGTCCTCAGCGGTCAACCATGGTTTATTCAAATCCGCCTCTATTTGTGCTAATTTTGTGTCATGATCCCCAGCCGTGAACCATGGTCTGTTCAAGCCCGCCTCTACTTGTGCTCATTTTATTTCATTGTCCCCAGCCATGAACCATGGTTTATTCAAGTCCATCTCTGTTTGTGCTCATTCTGTTTCATGGTTTCCAGCTGTGAACCATGGTCTATTCAAGTCTGCCTCTATTAGTGTTCATTCTGTTTCATGGTCCCAAGCCCTGAACTGTGGTCTATTCAAGTCTGCCTCTATTTGGGTAAATTTTGTTTTGTGATCCCCCGCTGTGAACCATGGTCTGTTCAAGCCCACCTCTACTTGTGCTCATTTTATTTCATGGTCCCCAGCCATGAACCGTGGTCTATTCAAATCTGCCTCTATTTGTGCTCATGTTGTTTCATGGTCCCCAGCTGTGAACCATGGACTGTTTAAATCTACCTATACTAGTGCTACTGCCGCTAAGTAAGAGGTGTCCTTTGCAATGTATTGCATTTTGGAGTATCCTGCATCACTCTAATACCCCTTCCAAGTTTTGCTAAGCAAATAAACCTAAAAAAAGACAACTCCTAGACTGAGCCAGAGTGGATGGACTGTTGCTGTGTGCCTGGCTGCCTCTACACTGGGGAAAGAACCTGTGTAATCTCAGTGGCCCCATCGAGGGTAGCGCTACATACTGTATGCTTTTTCCACTAACTGTAATACCTAATATAGCAAATAATATCATAGCTTGATTAAAGCTGAAGTGTGGGCAAAAACTTTATTGGGATATTAGTTAGGGATCAATAAGGTATCTCTAATAATGTGTGCTCCACTGGTAACATCACCGTCCACTCTGCACAAAAATACAAATTTCTAAGAGATAATCCAATAGTAGAGTTCATCATTGTAGCTACAATATTGGTATCTCACTAATGTTCCCAAAAAATATTTGCACATACTTCAGCTTTAACTCCAGCTTTGGATAGAGTGGACATTGCTGTCAGGTTTTTAATCTTGAAGCAAGTGAAAACAAGGCACTGAATTTAGCTAAACATGTGCACACTGAAATATTTTGTTTCGGAATTTCGTTTTGGTCAGAAAAATTAATTAATTTAGTTACTCCCAAAATTTGTTTTTATTTATTTTGTTTCGTTAAAAAAATGCATTCGTCCGAAAATCCGAAATAATTCAGGTCGAATCTGTCATTGAAGGCTTATGGTGTCTGTCGAATGTTCTAAGAAGATTTGACGGAGCAGCTAAACTGATTCGATACAGAGAGAAAAGATTTGACATAGAGAGAAAAGATTCAACATAGAGAGAAAAGATTCGACATAGAGAGAAAAGATTTGACATTATAGAGACAATAGCAAAAAAGGTTAAACGTGCCTAACCTAACTCTATTGGTCCAAGATTATTCGACATAGAGAGAAGAGATTCGACATGAAGATTCGACGAAGCAGGCGCCGCAATCGTACATTTCCGGCCAAATGTTCTGCCTATAAGCTATAGTAGAATTCTAATGTTGTATGACACTAGTAATAATTATATTTATTAATTATTATTACTAGTCAACCAACATTAGAATTCTTCTATAGCCTATGGGCGGAGCATTTGACCATAAATGTCCACTCGCGCTGACTGCTTCGCCGATTCTTCATGTCAAATCTTTTCTCTCTATGTAGAAAAATCTTGGACTAATAGAGTTAAGGTTAGGGACATTCAACCACAGGTCCGATGGACACAGATCGCTATTGTCAGCGTCATGTCAAATCTCCTATCTATATCGAACTGTTGCAACGAAAACGAAAATAAAGCATTTGTTTATGTCGGATCCTTCGGTTTTCAGATTCTGCACATTCATTATCGTTTGTTAAAACGATAACGAAAATACCCGAAATTCGGACGAAAATGAATGCACGTGTCTAAATTTAGCTTATCTGCAGGTCAATTGGATTAAGGCCCTTTTCACACAAGCGGACTGATCAGGTCTTCCGGTCTGTCAGTGTTATCACACTGCAATGCAATGCTTTAATGTGAATGGGTACTCAAATGCCGCGTACACACGATCGGAATTCTCGTCGGAAAAAACTCTGACGGTTTTTCCGACGGAATTCCGACAGAATTCCGCTCAAGCTTTGTTGCCTACACACGGTCACACCAAATTCCGATGGTCAATAACACAGCGGCATAAAACACGTTCGACAGCACTATAAAAGGGAAGTTTAATGCTTCCGAGCATGCGTCGAATTGTTTCCGAGCATGCGTGGGAATTTTACGTGTCGGAATTGCATACACACGATCGGAAAATCCGATAGAAAGGTTTTCCGTCGGAAAAATTGAGAACAGGTTCTCAATCCAAAGTCCGTCGGAAATTCCAACAGAAAAAGACAGATGAAAAGCTCCCATCGGACTGTTTTCATCGGAAATTCCGACCGTGTGTACGCCGCAAAACTAGATAATTAAAAAAAAAAAAATTAAAGCTGGAGAATGTATCTCACCCAGTGTGCCCTCTCGATCTGCTCCACCATCCCCCCATTCTCTGGTGTTGTGTACAGTTGCCCTTTAATGATGTGAAACAACGTGAAGGAGAACAAATAGACTCGGCAGCCTCGCTGGCTTTGTAATTTAAAGGTTTCAGAGGCTTCCTGTTTAAAAAGTCACCATTTGTAACAGAGATGAATTAGCCTGAGATCGCTTTGGGAGCCGTGTCATCACTTTTTCCTCTGAATTGAACTCTGCATTGCAATTTATTTATGTTTTTGGCAATTTTGTTTGAAACTTATGTCAACAGTGCGGCGCGCTGTTCTATTTTTCATGTCCATGTGTCATTGTGATGAAGTTGTTTTTTTTTTTCTATTTGCTTACAACAATTATTTTCAACCCTCTTTCAAATGAGCATGTTTCAGGCAGCGGGAGACAGGGGCTTTGAAGTGTAAAGCTTGGGCATAGCTGATTTATAGTGTAACTATGATGGCAGGCAGAAGCTGTGGAGCAGTGGTGGTCAACTTTTATGAAAGGGAGGCTAAAAGTACGACCCCCTGACATCATCAAAGGGCCACACATATTAAGTGAACGTAATACTACAGAAAACTCAGAGACTGCGGACACCCAACAGAAAATGATCAAAGACTGTAGACATGCTAGAGGGTTAGAGACTCTAGATATGCTATAGGAATGGAAACTGGGGAAATGTTTAAAGAAAGAGTCACAGACTAGGGACACATTACTTAAAACTTAACCACTTCCCGACCGGCGCACACAGATGTACGCCAGCAGAATGATCCGGGCTAGACATGTGCACAATAGAAAAATTTGTTTAGTTTAGTTCCGTTTCTGTTAGTTTCCGTTGATTCGTAACGATTCGTAATTTCGTAAGTCGTCGGTGTTCGTAACGATTCCTATTTTCGTAAGAGTTATTTTTTCGTTGATTCGTTTTTCCGTTTAATTTTCGTTTATTCGAAATTCGGACGCATTCGTATTTTCGTAGATTTAGTTACATTCGTACTTTCGTTAGATTGATTTATTCGTACTTTCGTAACATTGTTTTCGTAAATTTGTAATTGGAGCATAATTCATCATTTTATGTAATTTGTATGCTATTATTACATTTTAAGAGACACGGAAAATTACAAATCGAAAAAAAAAAGTTACGAATGTACGAATTTTTTCGTTCAATCCATTCGAAGCACGTTAAGCAGCGCCATTGTAAGCAACACGGAACATTACGAATCGCAAAAAAAAAAAAAAAAGTTACGAATGTACAAATTTTTCGTTCAATCCATTTGAAGCACGTTAAGCAGCGCCATTGTAAGGGACATGGAAAATTACCAATTCAACAAAAAAAAAAAAGTTACGAATGTACGAATTTTTTCGTTCATTTTGATTTTCGTTTGTTCCTGTTTTAGTTTTTCGGATTTTCTTCTTTCGTAGTTTTGTTGTTTCTAATTTGGTTATTTCGGATTTTCATTGTTTTTCATATTCGTTCAAATCGATAATTCGTTAAAATTTTTAGCGAATCATTCGTTCATTCGTACGATAACGAATATAACGAATTTTAACGGAAAACGAAAAAAAAAAACGAAACAAATTGCACATGTCTAATCCGGGCAGACAAATGAGCGTACAGGTACGTCCCTTTAAATTTGCCCCGCGCGGGTCAGGACCTCCGTGAGTCAGATCGCGGGTTCCGCGGACTCGATCACCGCGGGGATACCCGCGATCGTCTCACAGGGAGGAAGAACGGGGAGATGCTAAAGTAAACAAGCATCTCCCTGTTCTGCCTAGCAACAGTGTCACTGATCTCTGCTCCCTGTGATCGGAGCAAAGATCAGTGATGTGTAACACACAGCCACGCCCCCCACAGTTAGTAACATGCCCCTAGGACACGCTTAACCACCACACTGCCACATAGTGGTTAACCCCTTCACTGCCAGTGCCATTTACACAGGAATCAATGCATTTGTATAGCACTGATTGCTGTATAAATGACAATGGTCCCAAAAATGTGTCAAAAATGTCCAATGTGTCCGCCATAATGTCGCAGTCACAAAAACGCTGATCGCCGCCATTACTAGTAAAAAAAAAAAAAATATTAATAAAAATGCCATAAAACTATCCCCTATTTTGTAAACGCAAACACTTTTGAGCAAACCAATCAATAATCGCTTATTATGATTTTTTTACCAAAAATGTGTAGAAGAATACGTATCGGTATAAACTGAGGAAAATAAGTGTTTTTTTTATACATTTTTGGGGGATATTTATTATAGCAAAAAGTAAAAAAGAATGCATTTTTTTCAAAATTGTCGCTCTTTTTTTGTTTATAGCGCAAAAAAATAAAAACCGTAGGGGTGATCAAAAGAAAGCTCTATTTGTGGGGGAAAAAAAGGACCTCAATTTTGTTTGGGAGCCACGTTGCACGACCGCGCAATTATCAGTTATAGTGACGCAGTGCCGAATCGCAAAACGTGCTCTGGTCTTAAGACAGCAAAATGATCTGGTCTGAAAGTCGTTTAAAAAAGGCTTGTGCCACATTAAATAAAAGATCAGAGGAAAAAAAAGCAAAACAGAAAAAGTAAGAAAGTAAAAGAAATAAACCAAACCATTTATCTACAAGAGCCAAGTCACCCCATTGGGGGGGATTTTCCTTCTCTGCCAGGCAGGCATGTTGTATCCCAATTGCTTGTGACACTATGCCACATATTCTTTCAGTGGAGACCATACATTGCTGTGTTGCAGCTCATTGTGTTGGCATGGACTAATGTTGTCACCATCAGGAAGCTCCAATGATGTGCAACCTCCACTGGAGCAAGTGGATGTAGACAGAATATTACTGCAAAAAGGCTGAAAGATATTGATAAATAAGAGGCAAAAAATGTATAGTACATAGATCATGCTCTATATACGCAATGCTTTAACAAATGAAATGTTATGTACTTGGAGTTTTCATCTACTTTAAAGCCCAAGTCAACCCAAATCAGCTAAATACATCCAAGGTGCATCAAAACAAAAGATGTGCAAAGTCTAATGCCCCGTACACACATCGGAAATTCCGCCAGCAAAAGTCCGATGTGAGCCTTTGGTTGGAAATTCCGACCATGTGTATGCTCCATCGGACTTTTGCTGGTGGAATTTCTGCCAGCAAAAGATAGAGAGCAGGTTCTCTAATTTTCCATCGGGAAAAACCATCCGAGATTTTTCCGACGTAAATTCCGATCGTGTGTACGGGGCATTACACTACATGCTTTTTCTAAAGTCAAATGCCGCGTACACACGATCGCAGTTTCCGACAACAAAACCGTGGATTTCTTTCCGAAGGATGTTGGCTCAAACTTGTCTTGCATACACACGGTCACACAAATGTTGTCGGAAATTCCGAACGTGAGAATGCGGTGACGTACAAGACGTATGTCGAGCCGAGAAAAAGGAAGTTAAATAGCCAGTGCGGCTTCTTCTGCTTGATTCCGAGCATGCGTGAGCTTTTGTGCAATGGACTTGTGTACACATGATCGGACTTTCCGACAACAAGTAAGGTTGGCGCAAAATTTGAAAACCTGCTCTCAAATATTGGTGTGCGGAAATTCCGACAGCAAATGTTCGATTGCATATAATACTCCAGCCCTGATATACAACAACCTCCGGTAGGCTGTTGGATATAAGGGCTGGAGTATTATCCATCTGTGTAGCATGCTGGTATGCTGGGACGAACTCTTTTGCCGCATACACACGGTCGGACTTTCTGACAACAAGCTCACATTGAACATTCCCCGTCGGAAAGTCCGACCGTGTGTACGCGGCAAAAGAGTTCGTCCCAGCATACCAGCATGCTACACAGATGGATAATACTCCAGCCCTTATATCCAACAGCCTACCGGAGGTTGTTGTATATCAGGGCTGGAGTATTATATGCAATACATGATTGGCTTGGCAGCTTTCTATGGTGTGCCCTTTGTAAGAACTGGGTGTTCTTAGGTCCTTTGTCTCTCTTCCTTGCTTTTTTTTGGAAATGATGATCCACATTTATTACTCTTCAGGATATACCGTATATACTTGAGTATAAGCCGACCCGAATAAAGCCGAGGCACCTAATTTTACCACAAAAAACTGGGAAAACGTATTGACTCAAGTATAAGCCTAGGGTGAGAAATGCGCAGCTACTGTAACTGGAAAAGAGGGTCAACAATGCCACTTGCAGCCTCACTGTGCCCATTTGCGCCATAGGTCCCCCAAACTTCAAACTCGGTAGTCAAGGGTTCCTCGATGCCCCCTAGCTGCAGTCAAAATTTGGGGTCTCTGAAATTATATTGCTGCAGATGGACAAAGTTGACCATCTTTGGGGCCCCGTATCTCGGGGCCACTTAGTGCTAGGATACCTATTTGGTTTGCAAACCCAGTGGAACTAGCACTAGAACATATCCAAAGTGGGGTTCCTAGCACCAATTAGTACAGGGCCCCAAAGTCGGTTCGGAAAATGTCATTCTCTGCTGCAGAACAATGCTTGACTTAAGTATAAGCCGAGGCGGGCGTTTTCAGCACAAAAAAAATGTGCTGAAAAAGTTGGCTTATACTCGAGTATCTACAGTACATACATCTTTTGTTCTTAAATTACTGGGTTCAACCGCATGTATCACATTCGATTGTGCTCCTGATGAAGATATATGATAATTGAAATGTGTTGAGCTGACATGTGAAATGTTGTCTTCCATTATGTAGTCATATGAAAAATACCATAGCTGTGAACCATGTACTGAAGTGTTGGATATGGTGTTATATGTGTTTGTAATATTCAACCAATGAATGTTATGCTTTCATATACGTTTTTTTAAGTAGTGCCAATATCTATATGCCCTCTAAAGTCCATTCCTACTATAGCTCTGCAAAAAGCAAAGACTCTGCACACCTGAAATGTATTTAGATAATTTAAACCAACCAGTGTTTTGTGAAAACCTAGGGTTCCTGCAGAGGGTTCTAGCAGTTTCCATGAACTGTAGCTGACTGACCTCCCACCTAAGGTGCCTGCCTAGTTTTGGGGTCAGTGCAACTTAGCAGAGCCAACTGGGTGACACCAATTATCTCTGTCTGTACAGGTGGCACTCTGACTATCATTGTAAGAGGAGGGCGTTTTTCCACTGATCTCCAATCTAATGCGGCGTACACATGGTCGGAATTTCCGATGGAAACAGTCCGATGGGAGCTTTTCATCGGATTTTCCGACCGTGTGTATGCCCATCGGTCTTTTTCTGTCGGAATTTCCGATGGACTTTGGATTGAGAACCTGTTCTCAATTTTTCCGACGGAAAACTTTTCTATCGGATTTTCCGATCGTGTGTATGCAATTCCGACACGTAAAATTCCGACGCATGCTCGGAAACAATTTGACGCATGCTCGGAAGCATTAAACGTCCCTTTTATAGTGCCGTCGAACGTGTTTTATGCCGCGGTGTTACAGACCGTCGGAATTTGGTGTGACCGTGTGTAGGCAAGACAGTTTGAGCGAAATTCCGTCGGAATTCCGACGGGAAAACCATCAGAGCTTTTTCCGACGAGAATTCCGACCGCGTGTACGCGGCATAAGGGTTATTTTTCTAGCTGACTAACAATGAGATACAACTTTAAAACGTAAAGTAATTTAACAGTCATTTTGTTTTTTTTCTTTGTTTTTCTAGAAATTGAAAAAATACAGAAGGGGGAGGAGGATGAAGACTCAGACAGCAACGAAGACCAATATATTGATGTGGTGATCAATAAAAACATGAAGGTGGCACAAAAAGTGCTCATTCCCATTAAACAGTTTCCTAAAGTAAGTTCAAGTCATGGTATATCTAGTTGTAGTCACATTCAACTGGACTTGTTTTGTGATTTTGAAGATGTTTCGTAACGTCCCCAAGCCACATGTTCAGTCCTTATGGGTATCAGGAACATAGCCCATTATTTTTTATAAATAGACAGGTAGCACAAACATCCAAATCCATGAAACATGTCAAAGCAGAGGTTGATTGTCCAAGAACAGGATGGGAGGTGTGAAAGTTGTGGAACCACCTTGTTCTAATGCATGGATGAATAGGAGCCACACACCAAATATTTCTTCCTTCTAAATGTTTTTTAATGAACCATTAGTAGTATAGCTGCTTCCATGATGTCCCAGCCCAGGGATCACCTTTCCTTGTAATCAAGCGGTATGGGTGACATGCATTAAAGAAAGGTGATCATTGGACAGGGACATAATGGAAGCAGCCATACTACTGATGGTTCAATAAACAACATTTCGGTGGGGATATACTAAGGCTTGGTTCACACTTGTGTGGGTGGAAGCCAGTGTGGGACCCGCACTTTTTTCCCACAGCTACAACCACCCACACACAAAGCACGGGACCTGTGAGCAGGTGCCATTAATCGCGGGTGCCATTATTCTTAAATCGCACCCACACTGGCAACTGCACTGTAGTGTGGTTGCCATGTGGGCTGCGATTTCTGGAAAGGTGCAGGGACCTTTTTCCTGTGCTTTGCGAGGCACGGCAGCCCATTCAAATGGTGTGCCCACTCAAACACAGCCTATACAACACATAAAGGTATGAACCTAGGCTAAAACTGGTGCACACAGAATCTGGTGCAGCTGTGCATAGTACCCAATCAGCATCTATCTTCAGCTTGTTCAATTAAGCTTTGACAATAAAACCTGGAAGCTGATTGGTTACTATGAACATCTGCACCAGAATCTGTGTGCACCAGTTTTAGTAACTCTCCCCCTTAAGCCCCATACACGCTGTCGGATTTTCCGATGGATTCTGTCCTATCGGACAATGTTGTCGGAAATTCCGACCGTGTGTAGGCACCATCGGACATTTTCCATCGGATTGTCCGACGGACAAAGTTGTATCTCCTGCTCTAAACATTTTCCGACAACAAAGTCCGATCACACCAATTCCGATCGTGTGTAGCGAATTCCGACGGACAAAGTGCCACGCATGCTCAGATCACATTACAAGACCAAAGCTATTGGCTACTAGCCTCTACGTAGTCCCGTCGTAGGCAACAAACGTCACCACGTTCAGAATGATCAGATTTTCCGACAACTTTATCCGACCATGTGTATGCAACACCAGTGTCGGACTAAATCCGTCGGACCAAATCCGATGGATTTGGTGGTCGGATTTTCCGACCGTGTGTATGGGGCTTAAGAGATATTTGGTGTGTGGCTCTTGTTCATCCACAGCAATTCTAGACTGACTTTTTGAGCTTGCACCCTAAACGCCCACTGTAATTGCACAAAACATTGGTCTGTAGTGCTGCTGCTATATTGGAAGTTTGAACTACCTTGTTCAAATCTGCATATGTGTTAATCATTTGAGTTATGTACTTTTGGCCTGCTCAGATGTAGGTACTATCTCCGCCTTCATCTCCCCCAGACCATTTATTTACAAAACACAAGGCAGCAATTATTTTTGTATGAATAGCCAAGAGGAGATGGAGGTGGAGACATGGTCTCAGCCCTGGGGTCTATGAGACCTACAGACCCAGAATTACAGGCTCTACTAATCCAGCATCTAAACAAGCATCTTTGACTGGAGTTTGGTTTTGAGACAAAGGAGTGTTTAATTGCTTTAAAAGAGAAGTACAACCAAAGCTCGTTTGGCTGTACTTCTCCTGTGGATCACAGGAGTAAAGCCCACTGTCAGCTGATGTGACAGAGCCAGTCCAGGCTGCAGAAACATTGCAACCATATGGTAGGGATCCACCCAGGAGCCTGGACCAGCACCTGGCTCAGCCTCTTTGCGAGCTGCTAAGAGCCTGTGCCCGCTTCTCCCCTCTACACAGCCCAGCACTCCAGTGAGCGCTAGAGGGGCGGAGCAGACAGTTTTGACTGACACTCACAGCTCTCTGCTCAGAGCAGCAGGGAGAACTGAGCGATCAGTGGTGTTTGATCACTCAGGATAGATGCAGCATTGCATTGATGCTGCATCCACCTAGGTAAATATGATTTAAAAAACAATAATTCATACTAGGGCTGCGGAAATTTATTGTTTGATTAATCGTTCATTTCTTTGATCTATCAAAATCATTTTGATCGAGGAAAATCCGCAGAGTGAGCTCTGTGGTCTCGCCCATAGGAAAGGCCGCGGCTTCGGCCTGGCTCCGGAGCCACGGCCATCTTGGTCCACCCGACGGCGGCTTAGTAGCGGCGCACTGATGTCATCATCGCCCGCCTGCTTGTGCCGTCTACTCTGAGGACGGACGGGTCTGCCTGTTGTCTATTCCGTACAGAGCAGACAATCGTGAATATTAAGGTATGGGGGAGGTGTGGGGAGATGTGGACAGTACAGTATGGGGGAGATGTGGACAGTGCAGTATGGGGGAGATGTGGACAGTACAGTGTGGGGGGAGATGTGGACAGTGCAGTATGGGGGAGATGTGGACAGTACAGTATGGGGGAGATGTAGACAGTGCAGTATGGGGGAGATGTGGACAGTACAGTATGGGGGGAGATGTGGACAGTACAGTATTGGGGGATATGTTGACATTACAGTATGCGGGAGATGTTGACATTACAGTATGGGGGAGATGTGGACAGTACAGTATCGGGGAGATGTGGACAGTACAGTATGCGGGAGATGTGGACAGTACAGTATGGGGGGAGATGTGGACATTACAGTATGGGGGGAGATGTTGACATTACAGTATGGGGGGAGATGTTGACATTACAGTATGGGGGAGATGTGGACAGTACAGTATGGGGGAGATGTGGACAGTACAGTATGGGGGGAGATGTGGACAGTACAGTATGGGGGGAGATGTGGACAGTACAGTATGGGGGGAGATGTGGACAGTACAGTATGGGGGGAGATGTGGACAGTACAGTATGGGGGGAGATGTTGACATTACAGTATGGGGGAGATGTGGACAGTACAGTATGGGGGGAGATGTGGACAGTACAGTATGGGGGGAGATGTGGACAGTGCAGTATGGGGGAGATGTGGACAGTACAGTATGGGGGGAGATGTGGAAATTACAGTATGGGGGAGATGTGGACAGTACAGTATGGGGGGAGATGTGGAAATTACAGTATGGGGGAGATGTGGAAATTACAGTATGGGGGAGATGTGGACATTACAGTATGGGGGTAGATGTGGAAATTACAGTATGGGGGCAGATGTGGACATTACAGTATGGGGGTAGATGTGGATATTACAGTATGGGGGCAGATGTGGACATTACAGTATGTGGGGAGATGTGGATATTACAGTATGGGGGTAGATGTGGAAATTACAGTATGGGGGAGATGTGGAAATTACAGTATGGGGGAGATGTGGACATTACAGTATGGGGGAGATGTGGACATTACAGTATGGGGGAGATGTGGACAGTACAGTATGGGGGGAGATGTTGACATTACAGTATGGGGGGAGATGTTGACATTACAGTATGGGGGAGATGTGGACAGTACAGTATGGGGGGAGATGTGGACAGTACAGTATGGGGGGAGATGTGGACAGTACAGTATGGGGGGAGATGTTGACATTACAGTATGGGGGGAGATGTTGACATTACAGTATGGGGGGAGATGTTGACATTACAGTATGGGGGAGATGTGGACAGTACAGTATGGGGGGAGATGTGGACAGTACAGTATGGGGGAGATGTGGACAGTACAGTATGGGGGGAGATGTGGATATTACAGTATGGGGGAGATGTGGACAGTACAGTATGGGGGAGATGTGGATAGTACAGTACGGGGGAGATGTGGACATTACAGTATGGGGGGAACATTTTTTGAAAAAAACTGTATGTGCGTTATAATTAATCGAAATTAGTCGATTAATCAATTTAAAAAAAATTGATTAATCAAACACAAAAATTTTAATCAGTAACAGCCCTAATTCATACTCGTTTAACACTTTCAACCAGTCAATCATTTTAAATCTGCAGCTCTCATTAAAATAATACCAAAATAATACCTGGTGATCCTGCCATTGAGGTTTTTGTTATGGGTTGGCAACAGTCTTCCAGTTGTGCTCCTGCATTGTCACCCCATCACAGGCACCCTGGGGGGAGATGAAAATGTTCATGTCAACTTACATTATACAGGCATGGTCTACCGTAATCAGGATATTGGTCCAAAGCTATTTTTTGCAACTGAGTGCATTTAGACAAAAAAACCTGGAGACCTAGTTTCTTCAGCCAGCATGTGCATCGGGCTGTTCCTTACAAGTGTTTACATACAAGTTTTGAAGTCCTGAGGTGCTTAGGATGTGTCTCCATGTTGTCTCCATGTTGTGGACCCTATGTTCTTCCCGGTTTCTTGTGGGGGCCATTAGCCTGGTTCCCCAACCCCAATGCAGGGTTGAGGGAGACGACATTGACCATTTTAATCAGCATCTACCCATATACTTACACACTCCTGAAGAAGTATATAATAATCTTCCAAGAAACATGTAGAGTAGAAGTGCCTATCTCTTGCCACTTGTATCAAAATGATAGAGTTTGATGGATATGCTAACCACTCAAGCACAATGTTTATATAGCTGGTGATAGAGCAGGAATATTATGTATTAGGGTGTTATTCTTGTCTTCTCGTCTTTAAATGATGTATTAATGCTATTTTTATGACAAATTGTATCAAATAAAACAACGGTGGATACTATTATGGTTAATAGGTGCTATGTATTTATTTCCCCCTTATCCTTTATTAGTTAAACTCTTTTGCATGTGCACAGTATGTTAAGCCAAAGAACCCCCCTCTACATTTAATAGGTATTAGCGTAGTTATATTCCCCATGTCATTTGTTTGCCTTACCTTGTAATGGACGGCACACATATTGTGGCTGCAAGTTATAGTTCCATGGCTGACCGATTCCCCTATGTCTATGTATTCATTCACCTAGCTTGCCTCTCTTCACTAAATGCCTCACCATTTTCATTGCATCACAAATGTGGGAATGCTAATGTGACGGAAACACATCTCTTCCCTTCACAGCTCTGCCTGCTGGTGTCTGTGTCAGATTTAGTTACTGATTAACTCTCACCTGCATAACAGTAGACTGAAAGGCCCAAGGATTGTGGAATACTGTATGTAGTTTCTTCACAGGAAGTGTCAGTTCTTAGACTACAGACAGAGGTCATGTGATAACCTGTTCAGTGTCATGTGGCATGTCTCATGTTTAACCACTTCCATACCGGGCTTATTCTGGCTCTTCTCTCCTTCATGTAGAAATCATATTTTTTTTGCTAGAAAATCACTCAGAACCCCCAAACATTATATATGTTTTTTTTTAGCAGACACCCTAGGGAATAAAATGGCGGTCATTGCAATCATTTTTCAAACACCTTTTTTTTGGAAAAAAAAAAAACGGTTTTGTGAATTAAAAAATAACAAAACAGTAAAGTTAGCCCAATTTTTTTATATAATGTGAAAGATGATGTTACGCCGAGTAAATAGATACCTAACATGTCACGCTTTAAAATTGCGCACAATCATGGAATGGCGCCAAACTTCGGTACTTAAAAATCTCCATAGGCAATGCTTTAAATTTTTTTACAGGTTACCTTTTAGAGTTACAGAGGAGGTCTAGTGCTGGAATTGTTGCACACACTCTAACGCACGCGGCGATACCTCACATGTGTGGTTTGAGTGGCGTTTACATATGTGGATGGGACTTACGTGTGCGTTCGCTTCTGATCGCGATCTAGTGGGGACAGGGGCATTTTAAATTTTATTTATTTATTTTTTTTCTCTACACACGATGGGAAAAAGTCTGATCGGATTTTGTTGTCGGAAAATTTGAGAGCAGGATCTCAAATTTTTTCCATCGGAGATTCCGACGGAAAAAGTCCGATGGAGCCCACACACGGGCGGATTTTCCGACAACATTGTCCGATCAGACATTTTCCGTCGGAGTTTCCGACCGTGTGTACGGGGCATAACAGTGACTCATGTTCTACTAAGCGCCAGACTATCAATAGTGAGACACTGGAGGGATCATGAAGAACCTTCTTTAAGTGAAGTTATTAATACGTCCAATACACAAGCTACATATGAGATAATGTTTGCCTCATCACAGGCTAACTACCAAACAATGTATTCCCGTTGGAAGCCATGGACTGAATGGTACAAAATAAGATATACTGATTGACAACCGTAACCTGGACCTTGGAGATTTACTGCCAGACTGTGTAGTTCTAAGGTTCAATCTACTATTTTGTTCTTTTGATTAATTCCTATCTTATTCTCTTGTTTTCTTTATGTTCTTACACATAAAATGTACTTCTCAGGGCATATAGGGAGAGATCTTCAACAAAGATCACAGTGCTCCCCCTGGCAATTTATTTCTGCAGACTTCTTTAGTTACTGAAAGGTCCACTTTAAGAGGTTGCGGAAGCCCTGTCTGCATCTGACTTCTCTAAGTGCAGCCCAGGCGCACGCCCTTCCTCTCCTCATCCGCTGCTTTTAATTTTAATTAAACCTTATGAGCAGTCGTCCCTCTGTGTGCACATTGGCTTGGCTTATTATCCTTCTGTGGCAGGATTCACCTCTCTGCTGCGACCTTATCGGAGAGGTTTGGATGCTGTGTCAGATGGGCCCTATGCCAAGCCTTGTCAGCCGGCTCACTCTGAATCCTCTATTTATACTCTGTGGATCGCACAGCAGTCCAAGCTAAGCTGCCAGTAATTGGTTAGTTTATTACGCCATGTTACTAAAATTGGTTAAAGTACATTTTCTTATATATATCAACATATTTACATACATTTACATCTTTGTTTTTGTACAGTTTAACTTTGTTGGTAAACTCCTGGGTCCTCGTGGTAATTCTCTGAAAAGATTGCAAGAAGACACACTGACGAAGATGTCCATACTGGGAAAGGGGTCCATGAGGGATAAAGCCAAGGTAATGTCATGCTAGACCTAAAACAAACACAAATCTACTTTAAAAAAAAAAGTAATAATTATTATAATACTAATAATAATACAAAAATATTTTAAATAAAATGTTTGTAAACAAAAAAGAATAATAATAATAATAATAATAATAATAAAAATAATAACATATGTTGTTATTATTATTATTATTATTATTACTACTACTATTATTATTATTATCATCATCATCATCATCATCATTCTTTTTGTCTACCAAAAAAAAAAAAAGTATTATTATCAATATTATTATTATGTTTCTCTTTCAGTCATCAATATGAGGATAATAAGAATAAGAATAGTAACCATGATGATGATCATCATCTTCGTCTTTTTTGTCTACCAAAATTTATTTTAAAAACATTATTATTATTATGATTATTAGGATTATTGTTATTATTATGTTTCACTTTCAGTCATCACTTTTCTATGAGGTTGATAATAATAATCACCATCATCATCAGCATCACCACCATAATTATTAAATATTCATATTATTATTAATCATAATAATAATAAAATATTAATAATGGAATTGTGTATTATTATTATTATTCTTATTATTATTATTGTTATGTTTATTTTTTAGTCATGGCTTTTATATGAGGATAATAATAATTATCATTGTCATCATTATCAACATCATTATTAAATAATATTATTATTAATAATAATAATAATGTAATTATGTCTTCTTCTTTTCCTCCTCCTCCTCTTCCTCTTCTTCCTTCTTCCTTCTTCTTCCTTCTTCTTACTTCCTTCTTATTCCTTCTTCCTTCTTCCTCTTTCTTCCTCCTTCTTCCTTCTTCTTCCTTCTTCCTTCTTCTTCCTTCTTCTTCTTCCTTCTTCCTTCTTCTTCCTTCTTCCTCCTTCTTCTTCCATCTTCCTTCCTCCTTCTTCTTCATTCTTCCTTCTTCCTCCTTCTTCTTCTTCCATCTTCCTTCCTCCTTCTTGTTCCTTCTTCCTCCTTATTCTTCCTTCTTCCTTCTTCTTCCTCCTTCTTTCTTCTTCTTCTTCTTCTTCTTCCTTCTTTCGTCTTCTTCCTTCTTCCTCCTTCTTCCTTCTTCTTCCATCTTCCTTCCTCCTTCTTCTTCTTCTTCTTCCTCCTTCCTCCTTCTTCCTTCTTCTACTTCCAGAATTACACTTTTACTATTAATATTATTATTAGTAGTATTTAAATAGTATTATTGTAAATTTGTCAATAATAATACATTGTAACATAGAAAAGTCATGACAAAAGGAGAAAAGAACGAAACATTTTAAGGCTGTCTTTAACGTTATTTCACTACTTAGTGAGTCAGTAACCTGGAGAAGCATATCCCTTAAAGCTAAGCTATCCCTTAAAGTTGAAAGACAAATAGCTAAATAAGGTATATATACAGGTGAAATATATATAGGGGATCTGTTTTATTTGGTAAAGGCCTGTCTGGCAGGACAGGAGACCCGGTTGTTATATGCTGCAGCTAAGCAACACATGGGTCTTTTCCTTCCTCTAGCCTATGGCTGGACAGTGAAAGAAGAAGCAGCAGACTGATGAGCTCTGTGTTACTCTGCTCCCTGCTCATTCCTTATTGGCCCATGAGCAATACAGCACAACTAATTGGATTCTTGAGCTGCTTCTCCCTCTCCGATCCTTAAGCTCTGCTGATACCAAGTCAGATACAGGTTTGGCTATACACATTCTTCAAAGACCTAAAATTTTAATCGGAACTAGTTTTATAATATAACCTTACTGCATATTCAGAGCACTCTTTTCATGGAACATAAAAACATCCACGTGTGAAATTATTAAAAAAATACGGGACCTGTTTTGGATATGCATTCTTAACAAGTCATAGCTAATCCAGAGAAAATAGTATTATTTTTCCATGATGTAGTAGGAGCTTTCCCAGTTCTGCATTACACAGGCTGTACAGGGGGTGGGGACAGACATTTTTTAGGCTGCCTTTTTTTAGGGTTCAGTTGCTTGAAATTGAGCTGCTTCCGCAATACAAGCATTAGAAAAAAAAAAAAAAAAACCTTCATTGGCTATATTTAGCGATTGCAACAGCTGTTTATTTTAAGAATAATAATCTGCTATTTCTTTAGGCATTTTTTATAAACCAGTAACAAGTTTCTCAAGTTTGGGTAGTTAGAATAGATAGATAACTTCCATCTATTTTCTGTTGCAGGAGGAAGAGCTCCGAAAAAGTGGAGAAGCAAAATACTTTCATCTTAATGATGACCTTCATGTGCTCATTGAGGTCTTTGCTCCTCCGGCAGAAGCCTACGCAAGGATGGGGCATGCTTTGGAAGAAATCAAGAAGTTCCTTATTCCTGTAAGTGTCTGGAAGGTTCTCATTTCTTGTATTTTTTATTTTTTTTATTGTAAATTTCTATTAGTAGTATAAATAAATACCAGTATTATACTCATCAGAAAATAGAAGCTTTACTAATGTAACACCTTTGCAAATCCTTTAAGGGTGTATCTTGGAAGTTAGCATGTTGTCTTTTGTGCTCATGTTGTTTCTACTTTCCATGTTTTAGGTGGTTATACACTGTTGAAAGTGAAATATACTGTAAGTTTATGCTGTAAAATAATAGTAATTTCAGTACTTATTTTGGGGTATTTCTTTCTCAACCATTTTTTTTTTTTATTATCACATTTTTATTAGTTTTTTTAACATTTCCATTTAACATCACATTTTTTGTCATATATTCAAGTATTTAAACATGAAGACATCTTTATCTAAGTTTCATATTACCCCCCACCCCCCTTTCCCCCCTTTCAGCAAGCCACCTACAAAACAAAAAAAACAAAAAAAAAACATTTTTTATCGTTTTCTCTTCTCCCCTCCTCCCCTCCTCCCCTCCTCCCCCCCCCTCCCCTCTCTCCCCCCCCCCCCATGTTCTACTCCCTATTCCCCCCCTGACTCCTCCCTCTTTTTCCCTTTCCCTTTCTTAAATAATAAGTGTGGTTTATCCCTCATCCCTATTCCCTTACACCTACCTTTAAACTTTACCATTCCCTTTGTGTATAACAGAAAAAAACAAACAAAAACAAATTGAATAAATAAATACATAATTAAAAAATTAGATATATAAAAAAGTCTAACACCCTTAACCATTTAACATGGAGGAACCCTTGAAATAATGTTCAGGTCTCAGGGAATCAATGGCAATAATTACTATGGCTCACAGTTCTTTATCTATGTGGTCATGAAGAATTCTCATTACAGGGGGTCCCCGGGTTACAAACAAGATAGGGTCTGTAGGTTTGTTCTTAAGTTGAATCTGTTTGTAAGTCGGAACAGGTACATTTTTTAAGTGTAGCTCCAGCCACAAAATACATTTTTAAGTTTTTTAGATAACATAGAGGAGGGTTATCACCCCTGTAACATTTGTTTTGCTGTCTGTGCCCCTGTTCAGAAGATTTCACCTCACCTTCTGTCCCAATGACAATTGGATTTTGAAAATTTTGGGTTTTTAGGGAAACATGGACTGGTGATAAAGCATCAGTGGAGACACCTTTTTCCCATATTAACTCTTACAGGAGTGAATTTCCCTTCCTAGGGGTGGATTTCCTCTCACTTCCTGTTGTCTCCCTCCGTTTGTAAGTAGGAGTCGTTTGTAAGTCAGATGTTTGTAAGTAGGGGACCCCCTGTACATTGGTGTTCAGAACACACCTTATATTGGTGGTGAGTAGGAAGAATGCCCCTTACGTTGGTGGTCACTGGGAAGAATGCTTTCTACATTGGTGCTAAGTGGAAAGACTGCTTCCTACATTGGTAATCAGTGGAAAGAATGCTCAGACTTTTCGACACCAAAGGTCCGACGGAACGAATCCATCGGACAATTCGATTGTGAATGGGCTCCATCAGACTTTTGCTGTCGAAAAATCCGACAGACTTTAGAAATAGAACATGCTTTAAATTCAAAGTTTAGCTGCTCCGTCGAATCTTCTTAGAACATTTGACAGACACCGTAAGCCTTCAATGACAGATTCGACCTTAATTATTTTGGATTTTCGGACGAATGCATTTTTTTAACGAAACAAAATAAATAAAAAATAATTTTCGGGAGTAACTAAATAAATGTATTTTTTTCGGACGAAAACGAAATTCCGAAACAAAATATTTCAGTGTGCACATGTCTACTCTGGTCTTTGGCCAGCAAAATGGTCCGGGGCTTAAGTGGTTAATCTGCCCATGGATTACTTGTTGTTCTACCAAAAAAAAAAAAGAAAAACAAGCAGATTCCTGCATCCTCAAATCAAGGTGGATATAGGATATTTCCCTGCTGGGATACAGGGGGTCCCCTACTTACAAACATCCGACTTACAAACGACTCCTACTTACAAACTGGGGGGGAGACAACAGGAAGTGAGAGGAAATCCATCCCTAGGAAGGGAAATTCACTCCTGTAAGAGTTAATATGGGAAAAAAGTGTCTCCACTGATGCTTTATCACCAGTCCATGCTTCCCTAACAACCCAAAATTTTCAAAATTCAATTGTCATTGGGACAGAAGGTGAGGTGAAATCTTCTGAACAGGGGCACAGACAGCAAAACAAATGTTACAGGGGTGATAACCCTTCTCTATGTTATCTAAAAAACTTAAAAATAGATTTTTTGTCTGGAGCTACACTTAAAAAAATGTACCTGTTCCGACTTACAAACAGATTAAACTTAAGAACACACCTACAGTCCCTATCTTGTTTGTAACCCGGGGACCCCCTGTATTGTATTTTGATAGCGGGGGGAAGGGTTATGCCCAGAGTTCATCATTTAAAACGGACTCTCTTCCAGTCTAATGGACAAATGAGGTCAGAGAAGTCCAAAAAACCAAACACACTATCAGGAAAGTTCACTTTATTTATTCCTTTGCAAAATGGGTAAAATACAGCAATATAGTATTAAAAGCAGACAAATTCGCAATTATCTAACCCAAGAAAACAGAAAAAGGAGTACAAGATAGTAATATAGCATTAAAAGCAGACAGAATCGCAATTATCCAACCCGAGAAAACAGATTGCGGAGCTGGATTGCCACTCAAGTCCATTTTCCTCTCTTTGCTCATCCCTATTAGTGATCTTTATGTTCTGTTCTCCGTTCTTTTCATCTCTCTATCTTGAGAATGTAGAAAATCCAGCTAAGATGATTAACTCTTTTTATTTGAGAGAAGAATTCTTTTATTTCGCCGTTTGTTGCATGTTAGCATGGTTACGGCACAGGTAGATCAGGAGGAAGCCCCTGCTGGGAATGTCTCTTTGAAGAACAGTTTGCGATTAGTCTGTAGTAAAAAGCTTTTAAAGAAGAAAGCTATGCAACCAATCGCTCAATCACATGTCATGGGCCGGATTAAACCGGCTCTCTTCAGGGTTATTGAAGACTACTTCCAATGAAATGGATAAATGAGGCCATGGAAGTCTAAATAAATGATTTGACAAACGCAGCATCAGGAAAGTTTCCAAATAGCATTCAGTCCATCTTGATGGGGCTTCTAACTTATGTCGTTATAGTGGACAGGATTTTTCTGTGAACAGTAGAGCCTATAGTATTTCCACAAGTTGGTGCACACCTGACCATCACGCCTATATGATCTTGATCTACCATTCCATAGCCATGGGCATCAATATGTAGTTGGCCCCTTCTTTTTCGTTTTTTTCCGTTATATTCGTTCATTCGTTATCGTACGAATAAACAAACAATTCGCTAAAAATTTTAATGAATAACGAATCGTTCGAATCGAACGAATCCGAAAAACAACGAAAATCCGAAAAAAAAAAAAATTACAAACAATGAATCTACGAAAGAAGAAAATCCGAAAAACAGGAACAACGAAAATCAAAATGAACGAAAAAATTCGTACATTCGTAACTTTTTTTTTTTGTTGAATTGGTAATTTTCTGTGTCCCTTACAATGGCGCTGCTTAACGTGCCTCGAATGGATTGAACGAAAAAATTTGTACATTCGTAACTTTTATTTTTATTCTTTCGATTCGTAATTTTCCGTGTCTCTTACAATGGCGCTGCTTAACGTGCTTCGAATGGATTGATTGAAAAAATTCATACATTCGTAACTTTTTTTTTCGATTCGTAATTTTACGTGTCTCTTAAAATGTAATAATAGCATACACATTACATAAAATTATGAATTATGCTCCGATTACGAATCTACGAATGTTACGAATGTTACGAAAGTACGAATAAATACGAATGCGTCCGAATTTCGAATAAACGAATAAACGAAAATTAAACTAACGGAAAAACGAATCAACAAAAAATAACTCTTACGAAAATACGAATCGTTACGAATACGAACACCGTCAACTTACGAATTTACGAATCGTTACGAATACGAACACTGATGACTTACGAATTTACAAATCGTTACGAATCAACGGAAACAAAAATAAACACATTTTTCTGTTGTGCACATGTCTACTCTTCTGAGAAGGATTTCTTCCAAATCTAACACACGGTCGGAATTCTCGTCGGAAAAAGCTCTGATGGTTTTCCCGTCGGAATTCCGATGGAATTTCGCTCAAACTGTCTTGCCTACACATGGTCACACCAAATTCCGACGGTCAATAACACCGTGACATACAACACGTTCGACGGCACTATAAAAGGGAAGTTTAATGCTTCTGAGCATGCGTTGAATTGTTTCCGAGCATGCGTCGGAATTGCATACACACGATCGGAAAATCCGATAGAAAGGTTTTCCGTCGGAAAAATTAAGAACAGTGCCCATTTTGAAGGCTTGTATGCAAGTAATTGGGCATACAAAGGGTATGAGGTTCTGGGTACATGTATCAATGAACACAAAGTTTGCAAAAAACATCATTTTTAAATGAGCAGTGATTTACTGATGCTTAAATTGAAACCATCAAAATGAGAAATAACAATAAAAATGAAAAATTCCTTTAAATATAGTGCCTGAGGGTCCTCTTATGCCATGTACACACGGCCGGACTTTGCACCGTCCAAAACTCCTTCGGCATTTCTGATGGAAAAATTAAGAACAGACTCTCAATCCAAAGTCCGTCGGAAATGCCGAGAGAAAAAGACCGATGGGCATACACACGGTTCGGAAAATCCGATGAAAAGCTCCCATCGGACTGTTTCCATCGGAAATTCCGACCGTGTGTACGCGGCATAAGAGCGTGTCTGTGAGAATTTGTGTCCATTCAGCCAAAAGAGCATTTCGAAAAGTCAGGAACTGGTGTTGGCTGAGAAGACCTGGTCTTCCAATTCATCCTATAAGCATTCAGTATTTTGGCGGTCAAGCCTTTGCGTAGGCTATTTGAGTCCCTTCACGCCAACCATCAAATCAACATCAAACCATGTCTTTATGGAGCTGGCTGGAATTAGGAAAGGACCTTCACCAAACTGTTAGCACAAGTTTGGAAGCTTGCTGTTATCTAATATGTATTTTTTTATCCGAAAGCATTAACAGTACTCTTCAATGAAAACACCTGAACTGAATCATTTGGTGGGTCTCAACATACTTTCCACCATATTGGTAGGTGCGATGGCCAGAAACAAACTGGTCACATGGGAGGGAAGCTATGGATACTCAGTAGGATCTAATGAGGATTTTGCTGAAGTTATGTGGTAAAAATCCTCACCCCTTGTTCCCAAATAAAAAAATAACATATTTTCTTATATGGTACTATCAGGGGCAAGAACATAGACTCATGAGAGTTTTTTTGGTTCACTAAGCAGGTCCAGTTTATCCACAAAGTGAATCATATTTTTCTATGAACCTCAGCTTAGAGTAAACCATCCAAATTACTGCTGTGACTTACTTACACAAACCTATTGAGTGATTATTGATGCTGAGGGGGGCAGGTGGGAAGAGGTGGGGGCATGGGCGTCCACAGAACTTTTTTCAGGGGGGGGCATCATTTTAAGGTCACCCATGCTCTGACCTTTTCGACAATGTAATTATCACATTATCACGGTCAGAGACAGCAGACGTAGAACAGGTGATGGTCAGAGACTGCAGACATGGCACAAGAGACTGTCAGAGACTGCAGACATGGCCCAGAAGACTGTCAGAGACTGCAGACATGGTCCAAGAGACTGTCAGAGAATGATCATTTTAAGGTCACCCATGCTCTGACCTTTTCGACAATGTAATTATCACATTATCACGGTCAGAGACAGCAGACGTAGAACAGGTGATGGTCGGAGACTGCAGACAGGGCACAAGAGACTGTCAGAGACTGCGGACATGGCCCAAGAGACTGTCAGAGACTGTGGACATGGCCCAAGAGACTGTCAGAGACTGCATACCTGGCCCAAGAGACTGTCAGTGACTGCATACATGGCCCAAGAGACTGTAAGAGACTGCGGACATGGCTCAAGAGTCTGCTGACATGGCACAAGAGACTGTCAGAAACTGCATACATGTGGGGGGTGAAAGAGAAAGACGGGGGGTGACAGAGAGAAAGGGGGGGTGACAGAAAGAGACAGAGGGGGAGACAGAGAGAAAGGGGGTGAGAGAGAGGGGGTGACAGAAAGAGACAGAGGGGGTGACAGAGAGAGACAGACAGGGGGATGACAAAGACAAAGGGGTGAGAGAGGGGGTGACAGAGAGGGGTGATGGGGGTCATCACTCCTGATCCGAACCCTGATTCCAGAGGGGGGGGGGCACTTGCCCCTACTTGCGGACACCCATGGGTGGGGGGTATAGTTTATAGATACACATACCCTTTAAAACACCAGGTATCAATGAAGTACAGGCTTGACAGTCTCAAGAGTGCCTCGCTTGCTAATATCTGTTTTCAAGTATTCTGCATCTGTTCCTTCCATCCAAGAAAGAGATCATGTATCTTCCAGACTTCCCTGACTCTTCAGTGTTCCCTTATGAAGTGTAGTAAAACAAAATGAATGATTATTCAAGGACAGGACATTTTTACTTACCACTACAGAATAGAGCTCTTTTTTTTTTTTTTTATTTAATGCTTGGATGTCCTTGAAATATTGGATCATTTTACAAAGCTCCTTGTATTTTTTTCTTTTTTTCCTGGATCATTCAAGGGCACCTTTTTGGAACTTGTGAAAATAGAAACTCATGTGGCAATAGATAATAAACTCTGTATTATGCAATGAAAATGATTAATTGTATTCTCAGGATGTAATTAACAGAGTTTTCCTAGCTGCTTCATTACTGTTTACACAGTAACCTCTCTGATAAGGGCAAAGGGGGGTAGTTTTATAAAGGCTCAGGCAAGCAGAATTAAGTACGCCATTCCTCGTTGGCTGTTCATCAACCATTTGTATTTATAAAGGCATTGGTATTTATGAAGATACTGCACATTATGGCAGGTTTACCGCCTAGTGTGCCCCCATCCATCAATGCAAGGTCCACTTTCCCCTTTGTTGATCGGTCTGCCACTGCTGCCATCTTCTCCGGTGCCAACCCCCTTATTTAAATCTGCAGCTAGCATCACCATCTCCCTTGATACTTTCACTGTAAATACCAGGACTGACCATTGTCTATAACATCTTGTGCCTGCAGATCAGTTTGCTTTGGAGTACTGTTGAGTCCATTTAACATTCTGTTATTTCACTCAGCCCTGATGAAGTGGGTTTGTGTGATGCCGAAACACGTTGGTTGTCTCTTGTCTTGCTTGTTGTAACCAGTTGGACAATACAGACTTTTTCATTTGGCACACTCTTTGCATCATTGCCTGTTTTTTTTTTCCCATTAGGCATAGCCACAGGTCTTCTTTTAACTTCTTGTTGCCGAAATATGGCTACAGCGTGGGCCTTAATTGCGTGGAGGGCGTCCATAGACGTCTTCCTGAGCATGCGCTGTCTGGGCATCCCTGCGGGTAATGCGTGGCACGCTCTGTGATCACTGAGCCTATGAGACTCGGCTGATCACAGATCCCGGCCCCTTACCACTTGATATGCTGTCAGCCAATGACAGCTGATCACGTCATGTAAACAGAAGATCGGCATCTGTATTTTTACCTCACACTGTCAGCGTGAGGGAAAAAAAAGGCGATCACCCGCTTCTGTCAGAGTGACATCGGTCCCCCACACAGAGAGCCGTGGCTGCTTCATCTGTGCCCACCAGTGCCACCTGCCAGTGCCACCTATCAGTACCCACCAGTGTCACCTACCAGTGCCCACAGTGTCATCTACCTTTTCCCACCAGTGCCACCTATCGATGCCTACCAGTGCTGCCAATCAATGCCCATCAGTGCCTCATCATTTTATTTTTTATTGCTGTCTCTGTCCTTCTCTATTTGTCATATTCACCATTATCACCAAAAGTGAAAATAAAAGAAAATACCACATTTTTGGTTGTCTAGGACAGGAGAAGAAAACTTCTTATGGGGACATTATTACTATTGAGAAACCAGGGCATCCTTGATTTTGGATGGAGCTCCTCTTACTTCCTGTTTTGGCTATGAAACAGGAAGTGAAGGGAAATCTTCCCAATGGGACACAGTTGGCAAAAAAAAAAAAAAAAACTGAGAGGGGGTATACTAGTTTCAAAATGAAACCAAAAAACAAAATTTGTGCCTTTAGTTCCCCTTGAAGGGCAGCCAATTTTAGCAGTATTAATTACTTTGTATTACATGCCTTCCATCAAATACGAACTTTCAATCTTGCTTTTTACTCGGGTAGAATTGCGAGTGTAAAGTATGCCACAAATCTTTTCTGCTCTTCTTCTTTGCCTTAGCAAGCATTCATTTTAACATATAAATCAGAGAGGGATCAGGTTATTAGGGCCAGCAGGTGGCTGTTCTAATAGAATGTATCAAATACTGCAGAACAGTGCTTAAAGGCTCAAATGGCAAGATCATAGCGAAATAACAGTAACTCACAACTCTGCTGTCTCTGTTTCTTTTGAAACCAGCAATATTTTTCTGTTGTCTGGCTTCTGTTAAAGTGCATGTCTGGACAAAAAAAAATCTAAAAAGTACATCTCTGAAAGGGCAGCGTACCTAAATATAAAATAATGCACTTAGGGGAGAAAAAAGATAAAGTACGCTGATAAAGTACTATATTGAGGGTACATTGTTCACTAAAACTAAAAGATATCAGGGTGATTATTTTCAGAATATCCTAAAATGAGCCGTGTGGCCAAGCAGACCGGGGAAAACGCGTTGATTCTAAACAGGAGGAAGGAGGTCCTGATTCCTCTACTGTGTGTAGATCTTTATTAGACATGTGCAATTTGTTTCGTTTTTTTTCGTTTTATTCGTTCATTCGTTATCGTACGAATGAACGAACGATTCGCTAAAATTTTTAACGAATCGAACGAATACGAAAACAACGAAAATCCGAAATAACCAAATTAGAAACAACGAAACTGCGAAATAAGAAAATCCGAAAAACGAAAACAGGAACAGCGAAAATCAAAATGAACGGAAAAAATCGTACATTCGTAATTTTTTTTTTTTTGAATTGGTAATTTTCCGTGTCCCTTACAATGGCGCTGCTTAACGTGCCTCAAATGGATTGAGCGAAAAAATTCGTACATTCGTAACTTTTTTTTCGATTTGTAATTTTCCGTGTCTCTTAGGCTGCATTCACACCTGAGCGTTTTGTCGCCCTAAGCCGCCCTACGCCTTAAGCTACAAAACGTACGAGGGGATAAAATACATTATTCTCTATGGAGATGGTTCACATCTCCACTCCATGTCGCCTGAAGCCGAACGCCTGAAGCTCAAACAAGTTCCGGACCCTTTTTTGTCGCGCGAATCGGGCAGATTTGGGCGTTTGTATCCCCATAGAACATAGCAACAAATGATGACAGTGATGATAATTTTTCCTATTGGCTATCAAGAAAAACGCCGAAGTTGAAAACGCCGTATGCAAATGTGCAAAAAACGACGGTATTCGCGCGACAAAACGTCGGTAAAACCGCTGGTAAAAACGCTCGTTCCGCTACGCTCAGGTGTGAATGCAGCCTTACAATGGCACTGCTTAACGTGCTTCGAATGGATTGAATGAAAAAATTCGTACATTCGTAATTTTTTTTTTTTTTTCGATTCGGAATTTTATTTTAATTTTTTAATTTTTTATTTAACTTTGGAACATGGTCTGTCTGGACCAACAATATACATATCAATGCAAAATATAATACAGACATCAATCTACAAACGGTAAAGACAACAGGTATGTACAACTGGTTGTTCCTCATGGTTTCTTTCCCTGTGTAGTTCGTTGGCAGGATCACTGTATATGTCCTGTCGGGGACTCTTTCTACTTTCTCTACAGGGCATAGATGCTGTGTGTTCGGTTAAGGGGGAGCACGAGAGATCTTGTCTCCTGGTGGGATCTATAAGAAGAACTCTATCATCTGTTTGACTAGGTCAACTGGTATTTTAAGTGGTCTGGGCGTGCGTCAGCAGCCCACGTTCCTTTTTTTCCTTTTTCTATTTGCTTATTTGTATAGGGTTGTATAGGGTTCCCCCCTCCTCCAATCCCTCCCCACGGCTCCCCTTAAACATTGGGGGGTTTCTCGTGGTTTGGGGTCTTGGAGGGGGGAAGCCGGAGCAGGAAGAGAAGAAAGGAGAAAATAGAGAAGGCGTAGAGCGGGGGTAGGGGAGAAGTAAAGTGGGGTATGAGAGGGGAGGGAGGATGGGAGGGACTGGGAGGTGGAAGGGTAGGGGGTGAGTGTGGGTAGGAGGCCGCCTGCAGCCATGGAGCATCGAGTAACTGGATGGAATTTTTACAAGCCTTCATTTAACCTGTGTCCCCATTGTGGGTGTATCCATGTCAGGGTCTGTGACCTCCCGTCTCAGGGGTTTGTTACGGAGCTGCGCAGTGTTTGGCCTTCTGTGGAATATATGAACATGGTCCATACTTGCCAGGTTTTGGTAAAGGTCTCCTGTCTTTTTTGCGCCGTGAGTATGAGGTCCTCCATCCTTCTAATGTCGTCAACTTTCTGGAGCCATAGGTCAATGGATGGTGGGAGGGGGGACTTCCAGCATAGTGGAATGCATGCCTTAGCGGCGTCAAGTAGGTGGCGTATTACCGATTTTTTATACTTTCTGTTGGGTATGTCATTCGCGTGGAGGAGGAAGAATGCTGGGTCATCTGGGATGGTCCTTTCTGTGAGCTTTTGTAATGTCTCGCGAATAACCTTCCAGAAATGCTGTATCTTTGGACATGTCCAAAAGATATGCAGCAGGGTCCCTTTCTCATTTTGACATCTCCAGCAGAGATCTGACGTCGCCGGGAAGAACTTATGTAACATTACCGGGGTTCTGTACCACCTAGACATGATCTTATAATTAGTCTCCTGGGATTTGGCACAGATAGATGATTTATGGGTATATTGGAGGATGTGTTGTCTTTTGGTGGGGCTAAACTGAGTCCCTAGTTCCTCTTCCCATTTGAGTATGCCCGGTGGTACGAAGTCTCCTGCGGGGCTGTTCACAAGGGTGTACGTTAAGGATAGTGTGTGAGGAAGGGGTCCCGTATCATTACACATGTCCTCCAGTGCTGTGAATTGTTGGCCACAGGCCGGAGGTGGTGGGATGGTCCTGAGAAAGTGATGGATCTGTAGGGCTCTCATAAAATCTAGGCCGTACTGGCGCGTTGGGTCTGTTAGTTCTTCTACTGACTTCCACCTCCCCCCGAGCTGAAGTGTTGGGCTTGGTGTATGCCTGATTCTGTTAGATGTCTAAAGGGGCCATTTCCCATGCCTGGAGGGAAAAGGGGGTTTCCCAATATCGGGCAAATTGGCGAGTCTGGCGTAGAGATCCCTCTCAGAGAGATGAGGTGTGCACATATCTTTGCCGTGTTCCCTATCAGCGGGTGTTTTTTAGTTTCTGGTGATAGTCCCGGGTAGCCCCATGGAGTGCCCTGAAGAGGCGCCGTGCTTTGGGCCTGTTCCACCTGGGTCCACAGTTTGGTCTTCTGGTGGCGACACCAGTCCAGGAGTCTGCCCAGGTGGACCGCTTGGTAGTAGGCTCGTATGTTAGGCAGGGCTAATCCACCGAACAGTTTGGGGAGGACTAAAAGCCCGTTAGATAGTCTTGGCCTTTTTCCTGCCCAGACGAATTGTGTGAATAGGGATTGTATCTGTTTAAAATAGGTGTGCGGGATGTGTATAGGGAGGGCCTGCATTAGGTACAAAAATTTTGGGAGGATGGACATCTTTAGGATATTGCAGAGTCCCAGCCACGAATGTAGGCCGGTTTGCCATTTCTGCAGTAGTGTCCTGACTTTTTGTAGGAGTGGGGGGAAGTTCAGGTCATAGATTTTCGTGAAATTTTGGGGAATTAATGTGCCTAGATATTTCAGAGCTGATGTCGTCCATTTCAGCTTAAAGCTGGATTGGAGATGTGACAATTGGTCTGGTGGAATGTTTACCCCCATCGCTTCCGATTTTGAGAAATTGATTTTTAAATTTGACAATGCGCCGTAGGTCTTAAATTCTTCTAGTAAGTTGGGGAGAGAGATTATCGGGTTCGAGAGGGTAAACATTAGGTCGTCCGCGTATGCCGATACCTTGTATTGATTTTGTTGTACTAGTATCCCTGTGATATTTATGTTCCCCCTAACGTGGGCCAGGAACGGTTCTAGTGAAAGTGCAAAGAGGATAGGTGAGAGTGGACATCCCTGTCGTGTCCCATTTCTGATCAGGAATGGGTCTGATAGAATACCGTTAGCTTTTACTCTTGCCGCTGGCATTGTGTATATTGCTGTCACCCAGTTTAACATGGTAGATCTAAGGCCCATATGTTTCAGTGTGGTAAACATAAAATCCCAGCTCACTCTATCGAAGGCTTTCTCAGCATCAGTGCTGAGAAAGACACTTGGAGTTTTGGTGAGGGTTGTGTGGTGTAACAGGTTTAACACTTTCGTGGTATTGTCTCTCGCTTCCCTTGACGACACGAAACCCACCTGATCCAGGTGGATAACGTGAGGCACATGCGCTTGGAGTCTCAGGGCCAGGATCTTTGTGAACAGCTTCAGGTCCGTGTTCAGCAGAGATATCGGACGGTAGCTCCCACACTGTCCCGGGTCCTTACCTTCCTTTGGTATCACTGCTATTTGGGCCTGTAGCGTGGTGTCATGTAATCTCCCCCCCTTACCTAGATCGTTTAGGAGCGCTACTAAATGGTTGCCTAGTGATGGGAGGAACGTCTGATAGTAGTGGGTCGTGAGACCGTCTGGCCCCGGTGCCTTGCCTTTTTTGGAGTTTGCTAGTGCTCCTTGCAATTCTGTCAGGGTTATGGGTTCTTCTAGAAGCTGGCACGTCTCCGTCTCCAAGGTGGGCATCTTGGAGTCTCTGATGTATTCCCTCACCTGTGCTAGTGATGGCCGCGTAGTGGTCAGGTTATATAGGGCTTCATAATACGACTTAAACTCCTGGGCTATTTGTTTGGGTAATGTTTTTTTCAGTCCTGACGGGTTGTGTATGTGTGGTATGTAGGAGGCTGTCTGTGCTTTCAATGATTGCGCCAGCAGTCTACCGCACTTGTTTCCTGACTCATATGCCTGTCTACGTGAGATCTGCAGTGCTGCCTTGGCTTTAAATAGGAGTAGGTCCTTCAGTTTTGTACGTGTTTCGTCCAGGGCGCTACCCACTGTCCTGGATGGTGTCTGTTTGTGTTCTACTTCTAATTTCCGAAGTTTGTCTAGTAGCTCCTCTAGCTGTGCTGTTCTCTGTTTCTTGATCCTTGCCCCATGTTTTATAAGCACTCCTCTGGAGTGCTTATAAATCTGGACGTAGAGACACACGTAGAGATCTGGACGTAGAGATCTGGATCTGGATCTGGACGTAGAGACACACGTCTGCTTTTGGCAGATTGGACCGGGTCGGATGTCAGCGGACATGTCTCCGCTGACATCCGACGCTCCATAGACTAACATGGAGCGCCCGTTCAGGTCCGCCATCAAAACTGACAGGCGGATCTGAACGGTCCGATCCTGTGAAAGGGGCCTTAAGCTTTGTTTATTATAAAAAAAAATAACAATCACTTTAATGTTCTGCTACACTGAAATACCAAACAGTGTTGTCAGCCCTGCCTGAGTCCTCCACTGCTGGACTACTGGACACCCCCCCTCTCCTCATCATCACAACATAAGAGGAAGGTGTTCTATAGAGCTGTCCTGCTGCTAACTTGTGGGGAAGGAATGTTGAATGGGGTACACAGAGGATTCTTGCCTCTACAGAAGTAATGGAAGGGAATATAATGTATATGGGGCATAAAACTGAGATCCTGAGATTATGATTGTTGCCTTGCATTCTGATGCTCACGGTTTGGCTCTGCAGTTCAGGCTGGAACGTAAGGCTCATTATTATATGTTCTCTTTCACATGCAGGACTACAATGATGAAATTAGACAGGCACAGCTGCAGGAACTCACTTACCTGAATGGCGGATCGGAAAATGCAGAAGTCCCAGGTGGTCGCGGGAAGCAGTCTGTTCGCCCTCGAGGGGCGCCGGTATCCGCGTTGTCAAGGTAACACTGCAGTTTAACAAAATCTCAGAAGTATTTTTATTTAGAAAGTTCGAACAGCTATTTAAAATATCAGCGCAAAAGTAAATGACTCTTCCGTCCGATCAGAATTGATTTAAAGAATTAGGGCAGAAAATATTGTAACCTGAATTGGGGGGATTAACAAGCAGCACTTTTTTATAGAGCAAGCCTGCCTGTAGTTTTGTATATCTCTGAACATCATTAACCGCTTGCCGACCAGCCGCCGCAGTTGTACTGCGGCAGAATGGCACAGGCAGGTGAATCGCCGTTATGTTACGTCAATTCCAAAGGAGGCCACTAGAAGCGCTTGTGCATGCCTGCTGCTCGCCCCCCCAGGGCCGATGCGAGTGCCCGGTGGTCTCGATGACCACCGGGCTCCCGCGATCACTCGGAACGCGCGAGAACAGGGAGCTCTGTGTTTACACACAGAGCTCCCAGTTCTCTGAGTGGAGAAGTGACAGATTGGCTGTTCATACAAGTCCCTTTTTAAGCGCCGGTCAGGACCCCCGTGAGGCCGGTCGCGGGTCCCGTGGACTCGATCGCCGCGGGGACACCCGCGATCGTCTCATGGGAAGGCTGAACAGGGAGATGCGGAAATAAACAGCATCTCCCCAGTCTGTCTAGCAACTAGTGACGCCGATCTCTGCTCCCTGTGATTGGAGCAGAGATCAGCATTCACTAGCTGACAGCCACGCCCCCCCCACAGTAAGAAACACACCCCTAGGCATACTTAACCCCTACACTGCCCCCTAGTGGTTAACCCCTTCACTGCCAGTGTCATTTATACAGGAATCAATGCTTTTAAATAGCATTGATTGCTGTATAAATGACAATGGTCCCAAAAGTGATCAAATACCACCAAAAGAAAGCTCTATTTGTGGGGAAAAAAGGACGTAAATTTTGTTTGGGAGCCACGTCGCACGACCGCGCAATTGTCAGTTAAAGGGACGCAGTGCCGAATCGCAAAAAGGGGCCTGGTCCTTTGGCTGCAAATTGGTCCGGTCTGAAAGTGGTTAATGCCAATGGTCCCAAAAATGTGTCAAAATTGTCCGATATGTCCGCCATAATGTCGCAGTCACGATGTTTAACCCCTTCCCTGCCTATGTAATTTACACAGTAAGCAGTGCTTTTTTATAGCACTGATTGCTGTATAAATGACAATGGTCCCAAAATAGTGTCAAAAGTGTCGCAGTCCCAATTTGTCTGCCATAATGTCGCAGTCCCAATAAAAATCACAGATCGCCGCCATTACTAATAAAAAAAAAATTATAATAAAAACGCCATACAACTATCTCATAGTTTTTTGTAGACGCTATAACTTTTGTGAAAACCAATCAATAATCGCTTATTGTAATTTTTTTTACCAAAAATAAGTAGAAGAATTCATATTGGCCTAAACTGAGGAAAAATATTTTTTTTATATATTTTTGGGGGATATTTGTAGCAAAAAGTAAAAAATATAGCTTTTTTTTTTTTTTAAATCGTTGCTCTTTTTTTGTTCATAAGGTAAAAAATAAAAACAGCACAGGTGATCAAATACCACCAAAAGAAAGCTCTATTTGTGGGAAAAAAAGGATGTCAATTTTGTTTGTGTGCAACGTCGCACGACTGCGCAATTGTCAGTTAAAGCGATGCAGTGCCGAATCGCAAAAATTGCTCTGGTCAGGAAGGGGGTAAAATCTTCTGGGGTTGAAGCGGTTAAATACTTTAACTGAATGTGCTGAGTTTTTATTCATTTGGCTGTGCACTACCAGACCTTTTTATTACCTAAGTTGTGTGGCATTTTACTGACCTGTCTATTTATCGACTAGTGTATGCATTGACTGAAATGCCTATCGATTGACCCAACTATTAAGGCTGATATCATTTATGCCCCGTACACACGGTCGAAAAAATTCCGACCACAAAATCCGTCAGATTTTTTTAGACGGATTTTGTCCGACACTGGTGTTGCATACACACGGTCAGACAAAGTTGTCGGAAAATCCGATCATTCTGAACGTGGTGATGTTCGTTGCGTACGACGGGACTACGTAGAGGCTAGTAGCCAATAGCTTTGGTCTTGTAATTTGATCTGAGCACGCGTGGCACTTTGTCCGTCGGAATTCTCTACACACGATCGGAAAAAGTCTGATCGAACTTTGTTGTCGGAAAATTTGAGAGCAGGATCTCAAATTTTTTCTGACGGAAATTCCGACAGAAAAAGTCTGATGGCGCCCACACACGGTCGGATTTTCCGACAACATGGTCCGATAGGACATTTTCCGTCGGAAATTCCGACCGTGTGTACCGGGCATTAGAGTGTTGATATGGGTAATTTTTCATTATAGATGAGCATTGTGTGTGTCCGAAACAATAACAACACTAAAAATTGCACTTTGCCACTATTGGAGCATGCAGTAATAATGGAAGGGAACTGGTATCATTTCATAATTGTATGACAAGAGGAAAATAATTTCCATTTATTATCTAGTAGTTCAGAAAGGCCATACACTGGCTCAGGCTCCATTAGCACAGACTTAATATATACTATATTGCACATGAACTTTAATGGCATCCCAGCCTTACGCCCCGTACACACGGTCGGACATTCCGACGGAAAAAGTCAGATCGGATTATGTTGTCGGAAAATCCGATCGTGTGTGGGCTCTTTTGGACTTTTTCCATCGGAATTTCCGATGGAAAAAGTTTGAGAGCTGGATCTGAAATTTTCCGACAACAAAATCCGATCAGACTTTTTTCGATCGTGTGTAGAGAGTTCCGACGCACAAAGTGCCACGCCTGCTCAGAAAACAATTTGGAGACGAAAGCTATTGGCTACTGGCCTCTACGTAGTCCCGTCGTACGTGTTGTACGTCACCTTGTTATGAACGATTGGATTTTCCAACAACTTTGTGCGACCGTGTGTGTGCAAGACAAGTTTCAGCCAAAATCCATCTGAAAAAATCAGACGGATTTTGTGGTCGGAATGTTTCGACCGTGTGTACGGGGCATTAGTCTGTAGGGTTAATATTGAGTTGGCCCACTCTTTGCAGCTATAACAGCTTCAACTCTTCTGGGAAGGCCGTCCACAAGGTTTAGGAGTGTGTCTATGGGAATGTTTGACCATTCTTCCAGAAGCGCATTTGTGAGGTCAGGCACTGAAGTTGGATCATGAAGGCCTGGCTCAAAGTCTCCAGTCTAATACATCCCAAAGGTGTTCTATCGGGTTGAGGTAAGGACTGTGCAGGCCAGTCAAGTTCCTCCACCCCAAACTTGCTCATCCATGTCTTTATAGGCCTTGCTTTGTGCTCTAATGTGCAGTCATATTGGAACAGGAAGGGGCCATCCCCCAACTGTTCCCACAAAGCATGACCACAAAGCATGACATTTTCCAAAATGTCTTGGTATGCTGACGCCTTAAGCGTTCCCATGTATGTAGTTTGAATAAATATCCTCATAATATTAGTCTGTATTTGTGTTAAAACAGCAAACCTGGACATATATTTGGCCAGGGACAGAAATTATGGTTTTCTGCTTGCTATCCATAAACCTATTTTTGGAAGGAATTTGACTTAGGGAAACTTACTTACTCACTTGCTGTTTGAGCCCATTCAGCTGGTCCCAATATATACCGTAAATCCAACCACTTATGGGAAAAGTACCCCTCTAAATCAACTGACCAATGTGTAAACCCCTTTGACACCAGAAGTAGAGTTGTGACATTTTGGCGCCCAATGTGAGGCCTGGTGTTGATGGTTTTGGTCATTTTGAATATGCCATTATATGCCAGTTTTGGGCACCAGTTCACAAAAAAGATATTGTGGAACTGGAGAAAGTGCAGAGAAGGGCAACCAAACTGATAAGAGGCGTGGAGGAGCTCAGCTATGAGGAAAGATTAGAGGAACTGAATTTATTCTCTCTGGAAAAGAGGAGATTAAGGGGGGATATGATTAACATGTAAAAAATACATAAGAGGTCCATATAGTGAACTTGGTGTTGAGTTATTCACTTTAAGGTCATCACAGAGGACAAGGGGGCACTCTTTACATCTGGATGAAAAGAGATTTAAGCTCCAAATACGGAAAGGTTTCTTCACAGTAAGAGCTGTGAAAATGTGGAATAGACTCCCCCAGAGGTGGTTCTGTTTAGCTCAGTAGATTGCTTTAAGAAAGGCCTGGATACTTTCCTAAATGTACAGAATATAACTGGGTACTGACATTTACAGGTAAAGTTGATCCAGGGAATATCAGATTGCCTCTTGGTGGATCAGGAAGGATTCCCCCTTCTTTTTTTTGCCTTCCTCAGGATAAACTGTGGGTATAGGATTGTGTATATAGAGGTTTTCGATTTGTATGTGGGTGTGAGCTATGTAAATAAGTAACTACTGCTAAAAAATAACAGCTGGAGGAGCTTGAGGGACCTTTACTTTTTTACAAAGCACAGGATATTGTGAACTAATATACTGTATGGATTTCATAAAATAACAGCTGTGTTTCCCTTTCTGGTGGTAATGGCTGCCAGAAATAATCCCCTCTGCTAGCCAGACCAGTGATCCCAGCCAGTGGCGGCTGGTGCTCAAATTTTTTTGGGAGTCGCAAAAAAACAATTGCAGCCCCTGTGCCCATCAAACACAGCCACTGTGCCCATCAAACGCAGCCACTGTGCCATCAAACGCAGCCACTGTGCCATCAAATGCAGCTACTGTGCCAACCGCTGCCACTGTGCCCATCAAACACAGCCTCTGTGCCATCAAACGCTGCCACAGTGCCCAGCGTTTCAAACGCTGCCACAGTGCCCATCAAATGCAGCCACTGTGCCCATCAAACGCAGCCACTGTGCCATCAAACGCAGCCACTGTGCCCATCAAACGCAGCCACTGTGCCATCAAACACAGCCACTGTGCCCATCAATCGCTGCCACTGTGCCCATCAATCGCTGCCACTGTGCCATCAAATGCAGCCACTGTGCCATCAAACGCAGCTACTGTGCCAAACGCTGCCAGTGTGCCCATCAAATGCTGCCAGTGTGCCCAACTGCCCATCATATGTTGCCAGTGTGCCCATCAAATGCTGCCAGTGTGCCCAACTGCCCATCAAACGCTGCCAGTGTGCCCATCAAGCGTTGCCAGTGTGCCCATCAAATGCTACCAGTGTGCCCATCAAATGCTGCCAGTGTGCCCATTAAATGCTGCCAGTGTGCCCAACTGCCCATCATATGCTGCCAGTGTGTCCATCAAATGCCGCCAGTGTGCCCATTAAATGCTGCCAGTGTGCCCAACTGCCCATCATATGCTGCCAGTGTGCCCATTAAATGTTGCCAGTGTGCCCAACTGCCCATTATATGCTGCCAGCGTGTCCATCAAATGCTGCCTGTGTGCCCATCAAATGCGGCCAGTGTGCCCATTAAATGCTGCCAGTGTGCCCAACTGCCCATCATATGCTGCCAGTGTGCCCATCAAATGCCGCCAGTGTGCCCATTAAATGCTGCCAGTGTGCCCAACTGCCCATCATATGCTGCCAGTGTGTCCATCAAATGCTGCCAGTGTGCCCATTAACTGCTGCCAGTATGCCCCCTGCTCTGCTCGACGTCTGATCGGCATGTACCCTGTGTCTGGGGGGCAGCGGGTGACGGCGACAAGCGGGGTCCTTCATGCGTCTCCTCTCCTGCTTCATCTCCTGTCCTCTCCTCCAATAGTGGTGCCTGTCATTTCAGCCAATCAGGTGACAGGTAACAGACCCAAGCACCTGATTGGCGGAGAGGCGGTTCAGTGTTTGGAAAGCGAATAGTCAACACAGCTGAGTGGACAGGCTGAGTGGACTGTGAGCACCACCTATTTTGCAGCCTTAGAGCCTTACTTACCAGCTCCGCTCGGGCCGTGCATTCCACGGAGATTCTGACGTCACTTCTGGTTTCCCTGTGGCCCGTGTGCTCCCTATGGAGGGGCCACCACTGATCCCAGCTTCTGTACAGTTATCTATGAAGAATTCTGTGCTCTGGCAGAGTTTGCACTCACGCTGAAGCAAACGGTTCTGGACCACAAGTGAATTTTGCCTGGGATAACCTCTTCCAAGTGGTCCCGGGCGCGGTGTGCTTAACCGATGCTGGGCACAGTTCAAAGCAATCGCACTACACAAACGATCCGGACTGAGGGAGTGGATGCACCTGGGACCAGTTAAAAATGCCAGTGGGAGTGCACACTTAGAGCCCTTTCACACGGAAAGCGTTGGGGCGTCGGCGGTAAAGCGGCGCTATTTTCCAATGTTTTTGTGATGCTATTCGGCCGCTAGTGGGTGGTATTAACCCCCGCTAGCGGCCGAAAAAAGGGTTAAAACCATGTGCAAAGTGCCACTGCGTAAGTAAGGCGGCGCTGCCCATTGATTTCAATGGGCAGGGCCGCTATAGGAGCGGTGTATTCACCGCTCCTACAGCGCTACAAAGAAGCTGCTTGCAGGACTTTTTGTGACGCCCTGCCAGTGCAGCGCCCCAGTGTGAAAGCACTCGGGCTTTCACACTGGGTTTGCAGCTGAGGCTTTTTTCAGGTGCTATGCAGGTGTAGCGTCACATATGGCGACCCATCACATTTGGCTACCCGCTGGGCTGCACATGCCCGACGCCGCCATATGCGTTCCAACACTGTTGTACTACAGGGCCCCTCGCGGGCTCGCTTCGCTCACCACGCTTCGGTTACGGCCTCGCTTCGCTCGCCACGCTTCGGGCACAGCCTCGCTTCGCTTGGCATAATTATAATCTAGCTCTATGTCCACTTGGATGTTGGGGCTTGAACCCTTAAAATTTGAAAGCTGTTGATAAATGCTACAATTCCTTCTCACATTTTGCATCTCAATGCTTAACGGCTTCCCGACCGCCTCCTGTACATATACGTCGTCAGAATGGCACGGCTAGGCAAAAGCACGTATATATACGTGCCCTTTAATTGCCTAGCCGTGGGGTCACAGTGCCTGTCATTGATTGGCTGTTCCTGGTCATCGGGAAAGCCGATCAATGACATCAGACGTACAGCCACGCCCCCCTACTGTAAAAAAAAACACAACACGTCACACTTAGCCCCCCCCGCCCCCTAGTGGTTAACTCCTTCACTGCCACTGTTATTTACATAGGAATCAATGCATTTAAATAGCACTGATTTCTATATAAATGACACCGGTCCCAAGAATGTGTCAAAAATGTCCGATGTGTCCGCCATAATGTCGCAGTCACAATAAAAATCGCTGATCGCCACCATTACTAGTAAAAAAAAAAATATTTATAAAAATGCTATAAAACTATCCCCTATTTTGTAAACGCTATAACTTTTGCGCGAACAAATCAATGATCGCTTATTGCGATTTTTTTTACCAAAAATATGTAGAAGAATACGTATCGGCCTAAACTGAGAAAAAAAAAAATTATATATTTTTTTGGGATATTTATTATAGCAAAAAGTAAAAAATATTGCATTTTTTTCAAAATTGTCGCTCTATTTTTGTTTAGAGCGCAAAAAATAAAAACCGCAGGGGCGATCATATACCACCAAAAGAAAGCTTTATTTATGGGAAAAAAAGGACGCCAATTTTGTTTGGGAGCCACGTCGCACGACCGCGCAATTGTCAGTTAAAGTGACGCAGTGCCGAATTGCAAAAAGGGGCCTGGTCCTTTGGCTGCAAATTAGTCCGGGGCTGAAGTGGTTAAAGAAATGTTTAAAGGCTCTTTTTTTCCTGGAATAACGGTTGTTAGTTGCAGTTATTGATATACCATTAAGTGCTAGAGTGTTATAACCTTTTTTTTTTTTTTTTTTTAATGGAATCAAGTGCTGTGGCCCCTTGAAAAATAATCTGCTCTGTTTTGCCCACTGTTTTATTTTAATTCCTACTATGCAGCCATTTTTGTCATACTGACCAGGAGATTAATAAAAAGGGCTTTGCAGTTCCATTTCAATATTGTTCAAAACTGTTTACTTTTGACCTCCCTGCTGTTATATGAGCTTGATTGCTGGCTCAATACTATTTAGGATATTAATGAAGGTTGTGATACATCAAGCTGTGTTTAAACCACTTAAGAACAGGAAAGGATTTGCCCCCTTAATGATCAGGCCATTTTTTGCGATACGGCACTGCGCCGCTTTAACTGACAATTGCGCGGTCGTGTAACGCTGCACCCAAACAAAATTTATGTCCTTTTTTTCCCACAAATAGAGCTTTCTTTTGGTGGTATTTGATCATCTGTGCAGTTTTTATTTTTTGCATTATAAAAAAAAAAAGAGCGACAAAACGCATTCTTTTTGCTATAAAAAAAATCCCCCCAAAATATATAAAAAAAACACCCAAAAATATATAAAAAAATAAAATAAAATTGTCCTCAGTTTAGGCCGATATGTATTCTTCTACATATTTTTGGTTAAAAAAAAAAATTGCAATAAGCGTATATTGATTGGTTTGTGTACCCAAACAAAATTGACGTCCTTTTTTCCCACAAATAGAGCTTTCTTTTGGTGGTAATTGATCACCCCTGCGGTTTTAATTTTTTGCAATATGCAATATAAACTTTTTGCTATAATAAATATCCCAATTTAAAAAAAAAAAAAAATAAAATCTTTATCAGTTCATCAAGCCAATATGTATTCTTCTACATATTTTTGATAAAAAAAATTCACAATAAGCGTATATTAATTGGTTTGCGTCTACAAAATAGGGGATAGATTTATAGCATTTTTATTATGTTTTTTTTTTACTACGTTTTTTTTATGGCAGTGATCTGCGATTTTTAATTGGACTGGGACATTGCAGCGGACAGATCGGACACTTTTGACACTTTTTTGGGACCAGTGACATTTATACAGCGATCATAGATAAACATAGTCACTGATTACTGTATAAATGTCACTGGCAGGGAAGGGGTTAACACTAGGGGGCGATCAAGGGGTTAAGTGTGTCCTAGGGAGGTATTTCTAAAGCCTCATACACACGATCAGATTTTTGGATGAACGTTTGTCCTTTTTTTGTTGCATGCTAGTCTCAAGCGGAACGTTACTCACCATACAAAAATTCTGGTACGACAGAATACAACTTCAGAAGTGACGTAATGTGTTGAACAGTTTTGTATGTATTCTTTAGTCTCTGAGCATGCGTAGTCTTGCTCTATCGGACGTTGCGTTCACGTACGACAAACATTTTACAGTCTGCACATCCAGCTTTTGTCAGATGAAAAACTGGAATCGGCTGTCGAAAGCACCGTACTAACGATTTCAAAATCGGCAGATCGTTCGTCGGACAAAATTGTTCTTCCGATTTCCGTATCATGTGTACGGCCCTTTACTGTATGGGGGAGGGGCTGCCTGGGAGTAGAGAGAGATCTATGCTCCTGATCACTAGGAACAGCAGATTAGACATGTGCACAACAAAAAAAATGTGTTTATTTTCGTTTCGTTTTTTTCGTTTCCGAAAAAAATTTGTTTATTTTCGTTTTGTTTTTTTCGTTTTCGTTGATTCGTAACGATTCGTAAATTCGTAAGTCGTCGGTGTTCGTATTCGTAACAATTCGTACATTCGTAAGAGTTATTTTTTCGTTGATTCGTTTTTTCGTTAGTTTAATTTTCGTTTATTAGTTTATTCGAAATTCGGACGCATTCGTATTTATTCGTACATTCGTAACATTCGTAGATTCGTAATAGGAGCATAATTCATAATTTTATGTAATGTGTATGCTATTATTACATTTTAAGAGACACGGAAAATTACGAATCGAAAAAAAAAGTTACGAATCGAAAAAAAAAGTTACGAATGTACGAATTTTTTCGTTCAATCCATTCGAAGCACGTTAAGCAACGCCATTGTAAGAGACACAGAAAATTACGAATCTAAAAAAAAAGTTACGAATGTACAAATTTTTTCGTTCAATCCATTCGAAGCATGTTAAGCAGCACCATTGTAAGGGACACGGAAAATTACCAATTCAACAAAAAAAAAAAAGTTACGAATGTACGAATTTTTTCGTTCATTTTCGTTGTTCCTGTTTTCGTTTTTCGGATTTTCTTCATTCGTACATTCGTTGTTTCTAATTAGTTTTTTTCGGATTTTCGTTGTTTTTCGGATTCGTTCGAAATTCGTTCGAAAACGAACGAACGAAAAAAACTAAAAAAAACTAAAAAAAAAACGAAACGAATTGCACATGTCTACAGCAGATCTCTCTCTACTTCCCTGACAGAATGGGGATCTGCCTGTTTACATGTCTCTGTGGAGCGATCGTGGGTGGCGCATCAGCCACACGCATCGGCTCTGGGGACACACCTCCGGCGGCACGCGCCTGCTAAAGCCTTTTAAAGAGCTGACATACAATGACACCGATTCACGCAGCCGCGCCAACCTGCCACAGTACAACTGCGGCGGGTGGTTGGCAAGTAGTTAAAGGGTACTGCTTATTTAAATGAAAGATACATTACCCTTCTGCCTTGCATATTTAAGAATGGTTTCCTGTTGCTGACTGCTTTGTGTACTTTGCCTCATACTGTTAAATTCTTCTAAGGAATTGAATATTTTGATGTCTGCATTGTCCTTGTTGTGTTGCTGCCACTGAGGGAAGGTTCTTAGATACAGGGTATGTGACCTCCTCCATTGGAATTCCGTCGTAAAAAAAACATCCAAGGCTTTTCCGACGAGAATGCCAATCGTGTGTACGCGGCATAACTGTGAACACCCACACAGTAGCCCAGTATGAGATGTCTCATGTGTTTGTAATCAAGGAAATGTACATATAAAGCTATTCCGCATGCCTACCACTAAAGGCCCATACACACGATCTGACTTTTTTGACAACAAACATGCAAATTAGCTGTTTTGGACCAACATCCGACCGTGTGTACGCTCCATCGGACAAACTTTTTCAGTTTTCATCTGACTTTTGTTGGCTGTGCGAACGGACAAACTTTTTTTTTTTGCCAACAAAAGTCCGATGGAGCAAAGTCCGACCGTGTGTACACAAAACCATCAGACTTTTGTACAAAGTACAAACACGCATGCTCAGAACCAATGCAAAAGATCAGACAACAATACAGAAGTTGAACAAAGGTGGCGCTGGAGTATTTGAACGTCCTCTTTTGAAGTGTCGTCAGTACGTTGAAACGTCACTACGTTCGTGTTTGTTGCCTAAAAAGTCAGATATTGTGTATGCAATACAAACTTGGGGCCAACGCCCTTTGTACAAAAATCCACGGGAAAGTTTGTACAAAGTCTGATCGTGTGTATGAGGCTTAAGGGAAAAATGGATGTGGATGCATGGCCAATGGTGGCACTATATTTAAGAAAGAACCAAGGCCATTGGACTACAGACCACTCAGACTGCTACACTATGCAATACCACCATCCGTTTGTCCACCAATCCGGGTCTGGATTCACCATTTGTTCAGTTTCACAGTGTGAAGTGGAAACTATAATGTAAAGCATAAAGGCTTTTGCCAAGCAGCTCTTGGGTATAGAATGTGTAAGATCCAGAGAGAGAGACAAGAGTGCCACACCAATGGTTTTAGAGTTCACTCTAATGTATTTATTCATATAAGTCCCCATGCACACGAGACGCTGTTAAACGCGCGTTCAGAGGCAGTTGGACACATGCAATGTTATCCTATGTGTCGTTGTACACAGTCTTGTTTTTTCCTGTTTTTATGCAGTTGCGTTTAACCTCGTTTTTCCAGAAGCAAAAAAATGGGTTCAGACACTTTGCTTTTCCACGTTTCAGACGCAAAACGCGGCACCCGCGTTTGCGTTTATAAGCATTTTTAGAGGAACCCAATTTTTTGGATCAGAAAACTCAGAAATATGATGGTAAAACACAAAAAATACAAAAAAAAATTGGTTTAAAATGTCGTAATTACTTTAGATAGTTCATAGAACATATATACTCACTGATGCAATGCCATAAAAAACTCTAGGTACCTAAAGGTAGCGTTTGACAATGAGGAATGCCTCCACTTCTTTGCCCCAACCCTTCATCCTATTTCTAATCTAATCAGTGACTCCACCTAGTCTGACCAAAGCATAGCAATGTCTTTTTTTCACAAAGAAAAACCTGCATACCAATGTCTAGTCAGCCCCAACCCCCCACCATGTTTGTGAAATATCCAACGGACATACACTGTGCCATCAACGGATGGGTCCAATATCGACGAGCTCTGACTCTGGACCTCTCACGACGTTGCTGCCTCATCAAGAGAAAAATCAGGAGCATTTCCTGACATATATTCAATATGGGATCCATTTCCAAAAAAAAAAAACACAGAAAGAGAGGCAAATGCAAGTGTACAACTGCTCTCTCTGCTGCTGCTGCTCACTCTGATCAGAATGGCAGAAATAGTTAATAATACATGCTTTCTGAGCTTGAGGAGGGTCTATATGATGGTATCTTTACAAACGCTTATAGACGCAAACACGGTAAAACCCAGCTAAACGCTGTATGAAAACGCGGCAAAACGCGCGTTTTTAGACGCAGGTTTCTGCTTTTTAAAACATGCGTTCAGTAGAGTTTGCACTGGCGTCTCGTGTGCATGGGGCCTTAATCCATGGGGGTTTGTGCAGTACTCATCAAGACCTTAAAAGCTGTTGGGTAGAAATTGTGGAAGGTTTGAAGGATCCAGGAGAAGAGTTGCTCCACCTTACAAAGTTGACATCACCAGCTGGTTGTGAAGACCATTTATCATGGTGACAAACGGAAAGGGGACTGTGTATTTCCTAAAATGTAAAGTTGTCCAGCTGTGTTCATCGTCATACTTGATGGAGTAAATCACTTTGCTTCATCTGAGTTTCAGGACAGCCGTCTTTCCTTGGCTCTTAGTAAATATCTTTCCTTGATTACAAACATTACTGGGTTAGGGACATCTAATCTCAGCTCACAGTCCTTAAACTGTCTGGCAGCTCCATTGTTCTGGTTCTTGGTTTTCTTGGTTAGCCACTCAGATCAGTTAGGGATGTAGAAAAACAGCATAGTTGACCACTATAACCCCGGCCTCTGCTTTATTTTTAGCATTCTCTCTGCAATGTCACCAGACCTCTGACTCTATATAGTAGGCTTGAGAAGGCCTAAACTATCTCGGGGCTTAATCTCTCATTATGTTGGCTAATCACTAGAAAACGATATACTGATGAAGGGATAGAGTCTTAATTGAGATACAAGAAAATTGCATACAGGGGAGGAAGAGATACTTGAAATCAATGGGGCAGCGCTGTAATACCGCCGGCAAAACGCCACTATTGCAGGGGGTTTTAACCCTTTCTCGGCCGCCAGCGGGGGGTAAAAGTGCCCCACTAGCTGCCGAAATGCGCCGCAAATCTGACAGTAAAACGCTGCTAAAAATAGCGGCGTTTTACCGCCGACGCTATGGGCGGTGCAGTGTGAAAGGGGTCTAAATCACCCCAATTGATTTATGCATATGAAGTTGTCGTTAGAGAGACCTTAAAATTCCCACATACCCCCATAAGTATCTTGTATAACATTTTTTCCAGGGGATGTTGGAAGGGATCTAGAGACATAATTCATGCCTTACTTGGCTATAAAAGCTGTAATGTCTGACAATCTCCAGAGAATTTCAAAAATGTCCACCACCCTCCCACAGTATCTACACATGTGCAATGTTTTCAGCATGGCATCAAAAAAAAAGCTTTTTTGTAAACAGGTTTTCTAAAAGCGGAAAGCTTGTTTTGATGGAGCACAATTCCAGAGGTCTCCATGGAATCTAGTTGTTCCCACCCTTAGATGATATATTCTTTTACCTGTTACTTGGTGTGTGTTTGTGTGTAGGGCTCCTATTTTTGTCTCAAGAACAACATGAAATGATGGTGGCTCTTACAAAACAATGATGCAATTTCAGTAGCTTCTTTTACCAGGTGATTTATACATAAAATATAAGGATATGGCAAGTCAACGGCTAGTGAAAGATCAAATTAAAAATGATTAAAGCTGAAGTTAATTCTGCTCATATTTTGCATCTCCTGGCTCCTTCTACTCCCACATCAATATGTAATTTGCTGAAGTTAATGAATTTTTTTGGGGCTGTGGAAATGAAAGATTAATTCCTCGATTAATCGTTAATTTTTTTGATTGATCAAAATTCTTTTGATCGGTACTCATCTCTCCGCCGGCTTCTGGGTCTTCAGGGAGTTCCGTCGGAGATCCGGTGATGACGTCACCAGACTTCTCCCCCTTCCCAAAGTTCCTCCATCTGCTAACGAAGGGTAGGGGGGAGGAGTTTGTGATGTTGAAGTTCTGATTGAACGTAATGTGTACAGGGGAGGAGCTACGCATGACGCCGCTGCTGCCTTACGGAACTAACACGATTGTCGGCTTTACATGCTGTGTTTTTATCATCTTTATGTGAGTAGTTTGTGTTTGAACACAAAAATTAAATCTTATAATTAAGCGGTGAGCACTTAGATCTTTTCTTTCTACCCATGACCTGCGTCCTTGCTGAGATCTAAGGAGACGTGAGAGAAGTTTATGGTCCGTGTTAACCTTTTTGATACCCACTTGCATGACCACCTGTTTGCACAGGGGTCCATGCCATAAGGTGAGAGTGATTAGTTAGACCGGAGGTGGAGGGATTGTCACGCTACTGTGGAAAAATAAATACTTACGTCAGTGCTACAGTTTGAATTTAAAACGTATTTGTGTGAACTGTGAAGTTAAGTCATGGATTGTGGAAACGAACTAGTGTCGGTGATTGTATATAGTGTATACCACATTTACCACTGACTAATGCAGAGTTGCAATGCAAGGAGATCAGCTAAAAGAAGTTGGATCTGTATGTGTGTTATAATTAATCGAAATTAGTTGATTAATCGATTAAAAAAAAATGATTAATCAAACACGAAAATTTTAATCAGTAACAGCCCTAATTTTTAAAAAAAAAACATCCTATTTTTTAATAATTACCTTATTTTAGACCCAGTGATGGCATCTGTGTGTTTTTCTATGAAATCGAGCAGATCATGGCAGGTAGGAGGGGCTGACATGTAGCCTCAGTACTCCACTCAAGAACCCTCAGCCCTAATGTAAGCGTTTCTTGGGAAAATAGCTATAGAGCTATGAAAATATCAAAATGCCTCGATGAGTAGATTTCAGTCTGCAGGTGTCTATGTTCCTAGGCAAACTGAATTTTCATGTAAACTACCCATGGTAATGCCCACATAGGATTCTGAGCCTCCAGGGTTGAAAGAGTTGTTCCCACACCAAGCTAGAGACCTCCTGTGTTCACAATGCAGCAGATCAACTGCTCAGCATGGGACTCAAAACCTAGTGGAGATCACTGGAGTAGTGGTCTAGAAGCTACTAAAGTGATTTTGAGCTTTAGTGGGGATCCCACAGGTATGGCACATACATACTTACATTGGTCCAAGCTGGACCAACGTAACTATGTAAAATTGATTAGTGGGTGAAAGTGCAGGGTATAGTGACAATGGATTTTCCTGTGAAAATTGCTGGGTATTCTGGAATGTTTAGGCAAAGACGAAAGTTTCCCCACTCATCCACTTTTGTTTTGAGGATAGGAAGTCAACGGTTGGTAGGAGGTTAAAAAAAAAATAGGGCCTTTGGGTGATCAATGAGTTGTTGCATTATTAAAAACTTGGGGTCCATTTGGAATATGGTCCTTTAACTTCCTTGGTTATAGGTGGTTCTTCCAAGAGTTTGCTTCCCTGGAAAAAAAGTAAGAGGATGTGTCTGATGATGTCTTGGAGCCAGTGAGGGATTGGATAAGGATAAGGGCCATTCTAGTTATAAATGTTGCCCCTTAAAGCGGAGTTCCACCCAAGTCAGCAGCTACAAAAAGTGTAGCTGCTGACTTTTATTAATCAGATGCTCACCTGTCCCACGGTCCAGCGATGAGGGCGAACGAAGCCCCGCTCCGCTGCCCCTCCTCTCTGCGGCGCTGGCATTTTCACTGTGGGTGCCCGGCTGTGGCTTCACAGCTGGGCACGCACTGTGCGAGCCTCGCTGCGCACTATGACTGGCCAGGCAATCATCTGGGACCTGTGACGTGTGATTGCTGATGATTGCTGAGAGGGAGGATGGAGAGGTAAACTTCCTTCCGGTGCCGCGGTGTGTCGGGAGGAAAGGGGAGCTGGATGTCATGTGGCATGACAGGGGGTCATCTGCACTTAAAGTGGTAGTTTCATTTTTGGGTGGAACTCCGCTTTAAGGACAAGGACTCCATCCTTGTTGCATTGTCAAAACTGTTTATTGTTTGTGACAAAGGTTGTTGATGTGGACATTATTGGGTATTCTGGAACGTTTAGGCAAAAAGGAAAGTTTTCTCACCCATCCACACTTGTTTTGAGGTTCATTGGAAGTCAAGCGTTGGAGGTAAAAAAAATAAAAAAATTTGTCACAGCATTTTTCGGGGTCAGGGGGTCTTTGGGTGATCAATGAATTGTTGCATTGTTACAAACTAGGGGCCCATCGGGGTATGAGCCTTCAACTTTCTTGGCTATTAGTGGTTCTACTAAGAGTTGCTTCCCTGGGAAAAAGTAAGGATGTGTTTGAGAATGCCTTGGAGTCAGTGGGGGATTGGCTGAGGACATGGGCACTTCTAGTTATAAATTTTGCCTTTAAGGACAATGACTCCCCCCTTGTTGCATTGTCAAAACTGTTTATTGTTTGTTTATGTTTATGATATTTTATGTTCTTTATTTTGTTCTTTTGGTTTGAAAATAAAGAGTCTGAGGTCATTTAAGCCCATAGTCTGTGCCGTTATTGAAAGGACCTAGATTGACAAATCACTTGGGCATGGTTAATAGACATGTGAACAATAGAAAAATTTGTTTAGTTTTGTTTAGTTTCTGTTCGTTTCCGTTGATTCGTAACGATTCGTAAATTCGTAAGTCGTAGGTGTTCGTATTCGGACTCGTTCGTATTTTCGTAGAGTTATTTTTTCGTTGATTCGTTTTTCCGTTCAGTCTAATTTACGTTTATTCGAAATTCGTATTTTCGTATTTTCGTTATATTTTGTATTCGGACGCATTCGTATTTTCGTAGATTTAGTTACATTCGTACTATCGTAAGATTGATTTATTCGTACTTTCGTAACATTGTTTTCGTAGATTTGTAATCGGAGCATAATTCATAATTTTATGTAATGTGTATGCTATTATTACTATTATTACATTAAGTAAGACACGGAAAATTACGAATCAACAAAAAAAAAAAAGTTATGAATGTACAAATTTTTTCGTTCATTTTGATTTTCGTTGTTCCTGTTTTCGTTTTTTTCGGATTTTCATTCTTTCGTAGTTTTGTTGTTTCTAATTTAATTATTTCGTATTTTCGTTGTTTTTCATATTTGTTCGATTCGATAATTCGTTATTCGTTAAAATTTACTAAATCATTTGTTCATTCGTACGATATAGAATGAACGAAAATAACGAATTTGAACGGAAAACAAATCTTAACTAAACGAATTGCACATGTCTAATGGTTAATCATCTATAGTCTACTCAGTAATTCCCACTATTATCCCGTAACAATTCTACATTGTATGCTACTTTATGCATACTATAAATTTACCTGCCGAACCTCTCTTCCAATCCCTTTACTAGATTCCACTAGCCCAATGTATTTTAAAATACTAACCCCAACATACAAAGACCCCCACAATTCTGCCCCCCAGATACATCACCAACCTCATCCCGAGATATCCAAATCTCCCACTCCCCGCCTACCAAGACCTCTTGCTCTCTACCTCCCATGTTACCGCCTCCCATGCTCACTTCCAGGACTTCTCTAGAACTTCTCCCATCTTTTGGAACTCCCTACCCCAGTATGTCTGGTTAGCTCCGACCCTATCCACCTTTAGGCGATGCCTGAAAACAAATTTACTTGCATAACCTCCATCTAAAACTGTGCTCTGGCCACCTCCATTAGATTATCCCTCACAAATAATACCTTTTGTACCACCTACCCCTTTCTAAGCTCCATGAGCAGGTCCCTGCTATTCCTTCTGTATTGCAATTGTACTCCTTTTACATTGCAAAGGGCTGCAAAAGCTGCTGATGCTATATAAATCCTGTATAAGAATTCTAATGGCTCTGATGTTCAGATTAATGTTACATGTAGTCGATATCTTTCCAGGGCTGCTTTGTAATGCTACATTTTGTATGATAAATTATTAAAATGCTTTTTAAATGACAGATAGTTGCACTATATAACCTGAATTGTGAATTTATTTGCAGGAGCCGTGGAGGAGTGCCACCCGCTTCTGCAGGAGTACCAAGAGGGGCACCAGCTCCCAGAGGAGTGACCCCTGCCAGGGTTCCATCTATAAGAGCTCGAGGAATATTGGCCACACGAGCAAGAGGACTACCTCCTCCTGCGGGTTATCGACCCCCACTGCCAGCACAGGACACATATGAAGAATATGTGAGTATCAAAGGTCTTGTGCTTGAACCCCCCCCCCCCCCCAGATTATTTTAATATTTTGGATTATGCTCTAAGTCAGCGGACTTCAAACTGTAGCTTGTGGACAGGATGCAGCCCATGAGGCACTATTTCTCCCACTGATACCAATGATAGGGCACTGTTCCTCCTCCCACTGGGCACAGACGCTATGTCATGTATTTACCGCCACTGACTACCAAGCTTGAGGCATTATTTACTTGCCACTGATCCTGGGACATTTCCTACTCCCACTGGCCACAATTTGGACCACATAAAAATCTTGAGGGACAGTGAACTGGCTCATTGTTTAGAAAGTTTGAAGATCCCTGCTATAAGCCAAGGTGTCTTCATGTACAGTTGACATGGTGGCCTTGGGAAATGTTTTGCATGGCTCTGAAGACTAACCTTATGTAAGGAATAAACCAGGATTTTTTTTTTTTTGGGATGATGAAATTGAGACATGTTGATACCTTTAAACCTTTATTGCCCAGCCCTAGCATCCCTTTACCTGGGTTATTACGACTGGGAGCAGGAAGGTCTACCTGATCACATGGCCACTGTGATTGGCTGTCATAGTGATCACATTATTGGGGGACGAGTCCCGTCAGCTCCCAATATACTGTGGTCACTGTGTTGTAGGCAAGCAGTGTGTGCTCTCTCGGCACAGAAACCTCAGCCACCCATGGATGCTTATGTGTAGTGTGTGGGTACAAAAAAGTGGCCACTGCCCCCACCTATGACTGGTAGCAAGGGTCACTGGAATGGCAAAGTATGTCAAACAAATATTAAGGGATTTCCAAGCTCAAACTTACCAACAAGCCAGCGATCAACCAAATTGACCTGTCTAACAATATGCGTTAAGAACAGGGGTTTCTAGTGCTCTATGCTGTTTGTTCAGTGTGACAAACTGTGTAAGTTTACCTTACAGATGTTTCTGAAGGGAATTCCACATCCTTGCCGCTCTTACAGTAAAGAACCCTCTACTTAGCTTAAGGTTAAATCTCTTTTCTTCTAATTTTAATGAGTGGCCACGAGTCTTGTTAAACTCCCTTCTGCGAAAAAGTTTTATCCCTATTGTGGGGTGACCAGTACGGTATTTGTATATTGAAATCATATCCCCTCTCAAGCGTCTCTTCTCCAGAGAAAATAAGTTCAGTGCTCGCAACCTTTCCTCATAACTAATATCCTCCAGACCCTTTATTAGCTTTGTTGCCCTTCTTTGTACTCGTTACATTTCCAGTACATCCTTCCTGAGGACTGGTGCCCAGAACTGGACAGCATACTCCAGGTGCGGCCGGACCAGAGTCTTGTAGAGCGGGAGAATTATCGTTTTATCTCTGGGGTTGATCCCATTTTTAATGCATGCCAATATTCTGTTTGCTTTGTTAGCACCAGCTTGGCATTGCATGTCATTTCTGAGCCTATCATCTACTAGGACCCCCAGGTCCTTTTCCATCCTAGATTCCCCCAGAGGTTCTCCCCCCAGTGTATAGATTGCATTCACATTTTTGCCACCCAAATGCATTATTTTACATTTTTCTACATCGAACCTCATTTGTCATGTAGTTGCCCACCCCATTAATTTGTTCAGATCTTTTTGCAAGGTTTCCACATCCTGCAGAGAAGTTATTGCCCTGATTAGCTTAGTATTGTCCGCAAATACAGAGATTGAACTGTTTACCCCCATCCTCCAGGTCATTTATGAACAGATTAAATAGGATTGGTCCCAGCACAGAACCCTGGGGGACCCCACTGCCCACCCCTGACCATTCCGAGTACTCCCCGTTTATCACCACTCTCTGAACTCGCCCTTGTAGCCAGTTTTCAATCCATGCACTCACCCTATGGTCCATGCCAACGGACCTTATTTTGTACAGTAAACGTTTATGGGGAACTGTGTCAAATTCCTTTGCAAAATCCAGATACACCACATCTATGAGCCTTCCTTTATCTAGATAGCAACTCACCTCCTCATAGAAGGTTAATAGATTGGTTTGGCAGGAACGATTCTTCATGACTCCATGCTGATTACTGCTAATGATGCCGTTCTCATTGCTAAAATCTTGTATATACAGTGATCTCTGCTTGGGGCTATAGTCAGGGATCAGCCAAAAAAATACCCGACAGACTAATTGATCGACTTCAGTACAACCAGCCTGCCCATAGACGGATTGAAAATGTGGCCAGCTCCCACTGAACTGTCTGAGATTCAATCCGTCTATGGCCATCTTAAGTCAGTTTATTGTTCCTGCTATAATGTAATAGTAATACTGTTGTTGTGGTCTTTGCACCTTTCTTTTTATTCAGCTCGCTGTCACTTTCTTTGTTTGTTTTTTTGCGGCTCCCTGATGGCAGCTTCAGAAAGCTTCACAGCTTCTCTATATAGCCCTGTGTCTTGCCAGGGGCAAATCACTAGTTACAGATTAAAATAGACGAATATTATCAGGTTACAACATTGTTTACTTGCCATGGGTAGCTCTTTCGTTCAGTAGCTGTAGTGATTTTATGGTTACATTGTATATTCAATTGTTTCTCAATATTTCCTTCAAAATTCATATTTTCTAACTTGACGTCTTTCTCCAACTTTGTGAAATCCAATGTAATGAGCATGTGCAGTGTGAAAAGGGAAATAGCCCTTTCAATAGTCCTATGCCCCGTACACACGGTCAGAAATTCCGACCACAAAATCCGTCAGAATTTTTCCAACGGATTTTGTCCGACACTGGTGTTGCATACACACGGTCGGACAAAGTTGTCGGAAAATCCGATCATTCTGAACGTGGTGACGTTCGTTGCGTACGACGGAACTACATAGAGGCTATTAGCCAATAGCTTTGGCCTCGTAAATTTGATCTGAGCATGTGTGGCACTTTGTCCGTCGGAATTCTCTACACACGATCGGAAAAAGTCCGATCGGATTTTGTTGTCGGAAAATTTGATAGCAGGATCGCAAATTTTTTCCGTCGGAAATTCCAACGGAAAAAGTCATATGGAGCCCACACACGGGCGGATTTTCCGACAACATGGTCTGATCGGACATTTTCCGTCGGAATTTCCAACCGTGTGTACGGGGCACTAGAGTCTAACACCCCCTGACTCCATAAACTCTTATACATAGCCATTCAAAGTCTTTGTGCACCCTGGGTTTCTAGCTGTTGTGCCTTAGATCTATATATATATTTTTTGCTAGAAAATTACTTAGAACCCCCAAACATTATATATATATATTTTTTTTTTTCCGACGCCCTAAAAAATAAAATGGTGGTCGTTGCAATACAACAATTTTTTTTTTATATTATGAAAGATAATGTTACGCTGAGTAAATTGATACCCAACATTTAACGCTTCAAAATTGCGCCCACTCGTGCAATGGCGACAAAGTGGGCGCGACTAGTGAGTTTGCTTCTGCGCCCGAGCTCGGTGGGACGGGTCACTTTAAATTTATTTTTTTTCTTATTTATTTTACTTTTTATTTTTACACTGTCCTTTTAGAAAAAAAAAAATGTGTCACTTTTATTCCTATTACAAGGATCCCTAGTAATAGAAGAAAAAGCATTACTGTACCTCTTAAATGTGAGATCTGGGGATGTCCCACAGATGCTCAATAGGGTTTAGGTCTGGAGACATGCTTGCCCAGTACATCACCTTTACCCTCAGCTTCTTTATCAAGACAGTGGCCAGGATCATGCTCTGCTTCAGTATGTCACAGTACGCGTTGGCATTCATGGTTTCCTCAATGAACTGTAACTCCTCAGTGCCGGCAGCACTCATACAGCCCATGACCATGACACTCCCACCACCATGCTTGACTGTAGGCAAGACACACTTGTCTTTGTACTCCTCACCTGGTTGCCGCCACACACGCTTGACACCATCTGAACCAAATACGTTTATCTTGGTCTCAGACCACAGGACATGGTTCCAGTAATCCATGTCCTTAGTCTGCTTGTCTTCAGAAAACTGTTTGCAGGCTTTCTTGTGCATCATCTTTAGAAGAGGCTTCCTTCTGGGACGACAGCCATGCAGACCAATTTGATGCAGTGTGCAGCGTATGGTCTGAGCACGGACAGGCTGACCCCCCACCCCTTCAACCTCTGCAACAATGCTGGCAGCACTCATATGTCTATTTCCCAAAGACAACCTCAAGATATGACGCTGAGCACGTGCACTCAACTTCATTGGTCGACCATGGCGAGGCCTGTTCTGAGAGGAACCTGTCCTGTTAAACCGCTGTATGGTCTTGGTCCACCGTGCTGCAGCTCAGTTTCCGGATCTTGGCAATCTTCTTATAGCCTAGGCCATCTTTATGTAGAGCAACAATTGTTTTTTTCAGATCCTCAGAGAGTTCTTTGCCATGAGGTGCCATGTTGAACTTCCAGTGACCAGTATGAGAGAGTGAGAGCGATAACACCAAATTTAACACACCTGCTCCCCATTCACACCTGAGACCTTGTAACATTAACGAGTCACATGACACCGGGGAGGGAAAATTGCTAATTGTGCCCAATTTTGACATTTTCACTTAGGGGTGTACTGACTCTTGTTGCCAGCGGTTTAGACATTAATGGCTGTGTGTTGAGTTATTTTGAGGGGACAGCAAATTTACACTGTTATACAAGCTGTACACTCACTACTTTACATTGTCGCAAAGTGTCATTTCTTCAGTGTTGTCACATGAAAAGATATAAATAAAATATTTACAAAAATATGAGGGGTGTACTTACTTTTGTGAGATACTGTATATATTTTATCCAAGAGAGAGCGTCACTCACAGGTCTTAAGAGGTGAACCAGTGAAGATTTTGTTTTGATGTTTTGAGGATGCATAAGCTTGTCTTCCTTAGGGCAACAAACAAGTGAAGTAACAGACAAAAGGCATATATACCCTAAAACCCCTCCCATCATTACCATCCACATGTTATGACATCAACAAATGCAAATGTCAAAGTTCCAGCTAAAAACAATAATGTCTAAATGTCCACATTTGGAAGAACAGAAAACCAACAACAAAAGTACATACAAAGTAGACATAAATAAACATAAATAAAGGAAAAGGCCAAATCCAGGGACTACAGACAGATGTCAAAGACAAAAAAAAACCTGCACAACAAAGTATCATGCTGTCTAGGCAAGATGGCCGCCCAAGGTGTGTCAGGGCTGGAAAAGAAGACCATAATGAACATGTTGTGTATATAAAAATATACAGGGGGGGGGGGGCACCGCAGAGCAGCCTGCAGCATTAAAAATGAAGATTATGAGACAAGTCCAAAAACAGACATGAGCCCAGTGTAAAGTCACCAAATAAATGTGCTGAAGGTGAAAATAAAAAGAAAAGTGATCCATTAGCCGATTCCCGACTGGCGCACGACGATGTACGTCGGCAGAATGCCATGGACAGGCATAAGGGCGTACAGGTACGTCCCTTTAAGAATGCCGCCGTGCCATCGCGTGCGCACCGCCTGCGGTACCAGCCCCGTGAGTCCGACCGTGGGTCCCGCGGACTCGATAGCCGCAGGGATACCCGTGATCGTCTCACGGGAAGGCTGAACGGGGAGATGTGGAAGTAAACAGCATCTCCCCGTTCTGTCTAGCAACAAGTGACACTGATCTCTGCTCCCTGTGATTGGAGCAGAGATCAGTGTTCACTAACACACAGCCACGCCCCCCACAGTTAGTAACACGTCCCTAGGAACACTTAACCCCATACACTGCCACCCCATGGTTAACCCCTTCACTGCCAGTGTCATTTACACAGGAATCAGTGCATTTAAATAGCACTTATTGCTGTGTAAATGACAATGGTCCCAAAAATGTGTCAAAAATGTCCGATGTGTCCGCCATAATGTCGAAGTCACAATAAAAATCTCTGATCGCCGCCATTGCTAGTAAAAAAAAAATATTACTAAAAATGATGGGACACTATTCCTTCCACTGACACCAATGATGGGACACTATTCCTCCCACTGACACCATTGATGGAGCACTATTCCTCCCACTGACACCAATGATGGGAAACTATTCCTCCCACTGACACCAATGATGGGACACTATTCCTCCCACTGACACCAATGATGGGACACTATTCCTCCCACTGACACCAATGATGGGGCACTATTCCTCCCACTGACACCATTGATGGAGCACTATTCCTCCCACTGACACCAATGATGGGACACTATTGATCTTTTATTGAAAAGAATCAAGCAACCAATTTTATACAAAAGTAAAAAACAAAACCATAGTACAAAACTTCAACAGAAATCGTAGGAATACACATCCATGTTCAGAATATATACAATATATACATAGTCCACTACCAAAACTATTTACATAAAGCAGCAGAGAGGGCCTAAGAGGCACAACCCATCACCTATGTACGTAGCCATTTATCAAAAATTAATAAAAATAATAATCTAGGGTGATAAGAGACAGACAGCCACACCCGGGAAAGAGACTCCTGGCAGTCAGGGAGGCTTGAAACCCCTCCACGCCTTCAACCAAGCCCCCTGACTCCGCTTATCTCTCTCAAGCACCTGAATCTTCCCCACCTCATGCAGAATGTCATACACCACCACCTCAACAGGAAGGATTTTATGCCGAATGCAGACCTGACACCGTGCGTTCCAGGTGAAATAACGGACTACTAAGCTAACTAGAAAAAGTGTATCCAAACAAAAAACTCCACCAGTACTGAATGCTCCGTACACCCACTCAGCATAACCCAGCCTGGAGAGGAAAGGAACACCGAGGGCCCGCCCCACCTGTTTGTACACCTCTATGTTAAAAGGGCAACGAAGCAGAAAATGGTCCATAGTCTCCTCCTCACCTGCACACTCCTCCCGAGGACAGCTACGATCCATCCCACTGCGGAATTTCAAATTGCCCCGAACATAGAGCCTCCCATGGAAGCACAACCAGGCCAGATCCCTAAATTTAGGGGGTACTCTGTCCAAATTAATCAGTCTTAACCCTTCCCTCAAAACTGGGCCTGGGCAATCCCTTAAGGCCAGTGGGTCATGAAAGACTTCGCTCAAGACTCGACTCATAAGGACTTTCCTCGGAACCGATCTGAGATCTTCAGCCGACAATCGCCACTGCCGCAGTAACTTCAGGCACGGAGCAACATAGGCTGGTAGCTGACCACGATGACCCCTGCGATTCTTCACTTGGCCACCTTCTTCCCAAAGTCGTAGAAAAGGCCTAAACCAAGATCTAAATATGCCTACCCATCCAGGAGGTTCCACTGCAAGCATATTACCAATGTTAAATTTGAGAAATAGCAGTGAAAAGAAAAGAACTGGGTTGACCATACCTAAGCCACTCTCCCTCCTGGATAGATAGGTGACATTCCTCTTGATGGGGTTCAGCCTGTTCCCCCACAGCATCTGGAAGAACACACTACTGACCCTAGCATAGAGAGACACTGGCAAGATGCAGACAAAGCTAACATACAAGAAGATCGGAATCAGGTAGGTCTTAATCAGATCAACCCTTTCCCTCATAGATAACTTCCATCTCTTCCAGCTGACCACCTTAGTATTGGCAATTTCCAGTCTGCCTTCCCAGTTTTTGAGGCCATAATCGCCGGGTCCAAATTCAATGCCTAGAATCCTAATTCTTTCCTGGGGCACTGGAAAGGTGTCCGGGAGATCAAACCCCTCACCTTCCTTTCCCATCCAGAAAAACTTCACTCTTTTCCTGATTGATCTTGGAGCCTGATGCTTCAGAATACCGTGATGTCAGAGAGACCACCTCCTCTGCTTCATCTGCCCCAGTGACAATCACCGACACATCGTCCGCATAGGCAACAACCCTCAAAGGCGGCTCACCTGGGAACCCCACTGGTACCCCACACAACATGCCGCTCTCTAGCCTCCTGATGAAGGGGTCGATTGCAAACACATAGAGCAGGGGACTCAGGGGACAACCCTGGCGCACCCCGGAACCAACCTCAAAGGACTGCCCAACCCAACCATTAACAAGAGGAAAGCTTTCTGCCCCCTTATACAAGACTTTTAACCACTCGACAAAACCACCCGGCAGACCGTACTTACTAAGGAGCAACCACAGGTACTCATGGTTAACACAATCAAAAGCCTTTGCCTGATCCAATGTCAGCAAATACTTTCCCCAGCCTGCAGCCCTGCACCGCTTCAAGGCCTCCCGGACAGCTAAAACCGCTGTGAAGGTGCACCTACCCTGGACCGAACAGTGCTGATGGCGAGAAAGCAAAGACTCTGCTACTGACGACAGGCGCCAGAAAATAATCTTTGCCAGTATCTTTCTATCGACATTAAGAAGGCTGATGGGGCGCCAATTCTCAATCATCGAAGGATCTTTACCCTTTGAAAGAAGAACCACAGCCGAGTGCCTCATGGAAGGGGGAAGCACCCCCTCAGCAAGGCAACTGTTAAAAACCTCTACCAAATGTGGAGCCAGAATAGACTTAAAGGCTTTGTAAAACTCAGCCGTCAAGCCATCCGGTCCAGGTGACTTTTTGATGACAAGCTGTTAAATTGCCCTCATCACCTCATCAACTGTGATCTCCTCTGTCAAGTTCATCAATGGAACATCTCCACCATTTAGACCTGGAGTAGAGTCCAAAAAGCTGTCCATCTTGTCACGGTCAAGCTCTTTCCTCCCAAGAAGGTCAGCATAAAAGGACCTCACGACCTCCAGGATCCCTGACCTGGACTTTGTCAGGGAACCTGTACTGTCCTTAAGGCCAACAACCGTTTTAACAGCTACACCTTGTTTGCAGTTCTGGTAAGGGTCAGGCGAGTGGTACTTCCCATAGTCCCTCTCTAGAACCAAAGAGGCATGCCGGTCATATTGACACTTCCTGAGAAGGAGTTTCACTTCAGAGATTGCCCCAGGATCTCCTCCTCTCGAGACAAGAATATCCAGCTTCCTCCGTAAACGTTGGTAGGTCATGTATTTATTAAACTGTTTTCTATTGGCTAGGCCCCTGAAGAATCCAGCGATCCTCTTTTTGGTCAGCTCCCACCACTCAGCCTTGCTGCTACAAAAGTCCAGGATGGTCACCTGAGCCTGAAAGAATTCCTCAAAGGATTGTCTAACATGTTCTTCCTTGAGTAGAGTCGAATTCAATCTCCAGATGCCCTTGCCCCTCTGAGGGGCGTCTGAAGCATTCAGGACCACAGATAGCATACAGTGATCAGAGAACTCTACTGCCTGCACCACTGGGGGCGAGAAAGCAGAGGTCTCCTTCAAAAAAAAACCTATCTATCCTACTCTGACTATTACCTCGATGAAAGGTGAACCCCGTGTCATCCGGGATGTGCTTAATGTGCACATCCACAAGACCAGCATCCCTAACCATACTATTTAAAAAAACCACTTGCCGGGATGTAAAAAGAAATGGCTTGATCCTTGTAAAAAGGCATTTCCTGTCCCACTTTGTGTGCGGCCCATAAACATTAATTAGGCGCAGGTCCTGCCCCCCCCACAAGGACGTCTAAGACCATACATCTCCCAATTTCCACCTCAATAACCCGCCGGACAGTTACCATGCCGGTTTTAAACAACACCGCCACACCGCCGTAAGGCTCGGCTGCAAGAGACCAGTAAGATGGACCATACCTCCACTCTCTCTTGGCCAAATGAATATCAGCCAAGGAGGTGAGCCTAGTCTCCTGCAGAAATAAAATTTCGGCATCTAATTGGCTGAAAAAAAAGAAGGCCATAGAACGAGCTCTTACCGACTTAATGCTGGAGACATTTATTGTCACCACTTTTAACGGAGGGGGAACCGCCATTTGGGTTATTGGGTGGATTGCTTCTTAGCTCCCCTCTGCTGCTCATCACCAGAAGCCTCTCTCTTTCTAGAGGCTGCCTCAAACTCCATATCAGAATCGGAACTCCGCTCAGAAGAAGCTCCAGATGAGGAAATATCCCAGGACCTATGACGGCGGGAGACAGGCACTGGTGCCCGTTCCGTCCTCACCACCTGCTTCTTCCGCTTCCCAACCTTCCTTCTCTCCTCCAGATACTGCAGGTCAGCTTCTGAGGTGCCAACATCTCTTTTTTTTTCCTTTACAGAGGATGAAGCGACCTTTTTGGTACACGCTACCACTCCTAGTGGGGGGGGGGGGGGTTCCCTTTGAGACAGACTCAGGTGGGGTAGACACCTGGGGGGCAACTGACCCGGGGGGCACAGACTGGGAAGGTTCTGACACAAGAGGAGAGGGTACAGTAGGCTGGGGGGACACAGAGACAGATACAGAAGGAATACTTACAGACACAGGAGGGGTGGTCACAGGATCTGGAGAGGGATCCTGAGCAGGACCAGGGGAGTCGGTCACCGCAGAGGAGGATGGTACACCAGGGGCCTCACCCTCCATCCTGTCCAGCCTTGACAAGTCATCAATTACCTCCTTCTCCATATTGTGCCAGGCTTCAGGACATCTGCTGTAGGGGTGGCCAAGGCGCAGGCACAGGTTGCACCTGATCATCTGGGTGCAGTCCTTGGCCATATGACCCTGACCCCGACACACTGAACATATCAAGGCTGAACAGGAGGAGCTCAAATGCCCCTTTTCTCCACAGCGGTGACACAGCTTCGGCTGACCAGGGTAGAAAATAGTCATCCTATCCCTCCCTATAAAAGCTGAGGAGGGCAGGTGACGGACAACATTCCCATCCCTGGCCAACCTGACTGTTACTGACCATCCCCCAGTCCAGATGTTACGCTCATCAAAGATTTTGCTGGGCTTAATCAAAACCTCCCCATAGTTCCGCAACCAAACCTCTAGATCCCAAGCGGGGACGCTCTCATTAGTCAAAATGATTGTTATTTTTTTTTCTGTTGACCTCTGAGAGATCGCAACTGGGGCCAGACCTTCCCATTCGGGTCTTGACCTGCACCGAGCCTCATATCGCTCCCAGAACAGGTCAAGACCCTCTGGCCTGGTGAAGCTGACCGTATAATCCCGTGTCCCAGCTACATGTATAAAGGCATACAGGTCATTTGCCCCAAAACCCATCTCCAAAATCATATCCACCACCACACGCCGTGCTGGAGGCACTGCACCACCTTCCCATTTCAGAATAACAACATTACGTCTGGGGCCCCCAGCAGAAGGCAGAGACCCAAGACCCGATCCCGGGGTGCCCAAAGTGGTAGCCCGTAGGGGAAAACCCTGCTTGGGAGCAGAGCCACCAGGAGCAGAGCGCACCACCTGAGCAAAGGTGGGTTTATCAAGACCAAGGCTCCACACTGAAGTCACATTAGTCTTTATGTTGTTGTTATTATTATTATTATTATTATTATTATTGGCATCAACAGTCTGAACTGGATTGGCAGAATCTGTAGCAGGACGATTGTCCATCACACTGGTGCTGGGGGGATTGTTATCAGTCACAGGAGTGGTCATAGTTACTGCTGCAGTACCAGCTGTCTCCTGATGCTGCGCTGTAGAGTCTTCAGCAGCAGTGGGGCAAACAGCTTTGGAAGGGTTAATGGGCTCTGCTGACACCTGTGGTTCCTCCACAGAAATGACATTTTTTAAAAGTAACTCTTCCTGCATTGCAGCATCAGCAGGCACAACATTGCCACCCACAGGAGTGGCAGCATCAGTGAAGGGGACAAAAACAGTCTTATCCACAACATGGGACTTGGCAGGCTTTACCTTATCAGGTACATCATCCGCAATGTCCTCCTCATTAAACACCAACTGATCCCCCCGCATTGGAGACTCCATTACCTGGATGGTCCTCATCATGCCTCCTGAGTCCTGGGAAGGCATGGGGCTGCTTACCTCTCCCTGGGGGGGCAGGGGGGCAGAACTGGGGGTCTCCTCCTCCACCTCCATCTTTGTCATCTTTCCAAACCTCCTGTCATTCCCAAACTTCTCCTTGAAGGGCCCATCTTTGCCTTCCATCATGGCCACAATGGTCTCCTGGTGGTCCACACGGACTTTGGCCAATTGGATCTCCGGATCCATGGATCCACGTTTCTGGCTGTATAAGCCCTCACGCTGCCTTCGCAGACGCTTCAGCTCCGCTCGAAGCTTGTAAAGCTTATCCCTCTCCCTATTTAGGACCTTTATCCCGGTCACCACACGCTCCCGAATGGCTTCCGCACCTTCGTCCTCACCAGGGGTAGAGAGATCAGCTTGCCCAGTGGAAGGCATGTCACCCGACGGCCCAGGAGATGGCTGAGAGCCTCCAGCAGGAGAGGCCCCGCTGGTCTCCATGGCTTCCCCAGAAAGGGGCCAGGAGAGCTGGGATAGATTTCACCACCACACCCCTCTCACACAGATCAGCTGGAGGAGCTTCCAGAGACACCTTCCTCCTGACACACCTGTGCTCCAATGATGGGTGGGGCACTATTCCTCCCACTGACACCAATGATGGGACACTATTCCTCCCACTGACACCAATGATGGGACACTATTCCTCCCACTGACACCAATGATGGGGCACTATTCCTTCCACTGACACCAATGATGGGACACTATTCCTCCCACTGACACCAATGATGGGGCACTATTCCTCCCACTGGCACCAATGATGGGGCACTATTCCTACAAAAAGAACAGGAGGGCGCACCGACCTTGTGCATTACCAAAGATAAAATGTATTCATAAAATATAACAAGAAATATACTCACAAACGAGCTTTAAACCAAGGCGTATCAATACTCTGGCAATTGCGAGCAATATCTCTAGACGCCTGCAACCTGGACCAGAGCCACAGCAATGGTAGTTTGGTAGCAATGGTAGTTTGAATCACATGTGGGTCAAACTACCATTGCTGTGGCTCTGAGGAAGAGGGTTCGCCCTTGTAACGCTTAAGCCGTTTGCAATGCCATCTGGTTCCTCCAAATATCTGGTCCAGGTTGTAGGTGTCTAGAGATACTGCTCGCTGTTGCCGGAGTATTGATAAACCTTGTTTTAAAGCTCGTTTGTGAGTATATTTCTTGTTATATTTTATGAATACATTTTATCTTTGGTAACGCACAAGGTCGGTGCGCCCCCTGTTCTTTTTGTATGTTTCAGTTCTAAGGATACCCATTATTCTGAGGAGGGCAGCAAGACCTGTGACATTCCATTTACTTTTCTAAGGGGGTTGGCTGCGCCACTTACTCAGTAGACCGGGCGCCCGAGCGCAGGAGATTGCTTTGTGTTGTTTGGGGCACTATTTCTCCCACTGACAACAGTAATTGAGCAATATTCCTCCCACAATTCATTGCAAATGTGCACAGGAGTTACATTGTCCCAGCACCTCTATTGTTGGCCTTCCCTAATAAATACGAGTTTAATCATTATTTGCAAGTACAATTTGGACAATCCTGGCCTTAGTCATAGATTGGATAGTATAGTATGGATAGATTTCTACACATGGTTTGTTTGTTACAATCCTTCTTCTCTTACTTGTGTTTGTGATGAGTGGGGTAGAGATGTTTCCTTACTTAGCTATGACTAAGGCAGGATTGGCTAAAATGTGTCAGTAGCTGTATGTTTTTTTAGCCCTTATGCCGCGTACACATGGTTGGAATTTCTGATGGAAACAGTCCGATGGGAGCTTTTCATCGGATTTTCCGACCGTGTGTATGCCCGTCGGTCTTTTTCTGTCGGCATTTCCGACGGACTTTGGATTGAGAACCTGTTCTTAATTTTTCCGACGGAAAACCTTTCTATCGGATTTTTCGATCGTGTGTATGCAATTCTGACACGCAGAATTCCGACGCATGCTCGGAAACAATTCGACGCATGCTCGGAAGCATTAAACTTCCCTTTTAGAGTGCCGTCGAACGTGTTGTATGTCGCTGTGTTATTGACTGTCGGAATTTGGTGTGACCGTGTGTAGGCAAGACAGTTTGAGCGAAATTCCGTCGGGATTCCGACGGGAAAACCATCAGAGCTTTTTCCGATGAGAATTCCGACCGTGTGTATGCGGCATTACAAGAATTCTCTTGTGCCATGAATTTATTAAGAGTGATGGCTACCTGTGTTTTAGACTGTTTTTGTATGAAAGATCTTGTCCATTCAAAAATTTCCTTAGAGATCTGACAAATTATACTCGGAAATGCTTTAAAATTTCCTTTACTTTTAACATTTGATCTTGGAACTTTTTATCCTGCTCCTTCAATTTTTTTTTTTCCATCTCTGTGGTCAAAAATGATTGTCCACTTGACTGCATTAGAAAATTAAAGTGCGTTCCATAAACAAAAATGTTCTAATTAAATTCTACTTGTTTACCACCTTCCCACCGACTGCCTCTTGGCCCTTTTAAGGCTTCTAAAAGTCGGGAGGCGGGCATTCAGGTCATGTGACCGCTGTGATTGGCTGTCGCATCCATCACATGATCAGTAAAGCTGATCAGTAAAGCTCCCGACATGTAGTATTTTGTTATCTTAAAGGGGAGCTCCAGGCTCCCCCCATAAAATAAAAAGGAACATGATAATACATGACAGTGGAGAGGGATTGAGCCTACACAACCTGAGAACTTCCTTTTGCATCAAAATTATTTAAAACTCATGAACATATACAATTGTACATATGAATAATATAAATAACATAGTCGGTTTGAACATTGCATATACAAAGGCTCTACGCGTTTCATGAAGTATTTATATCCACTCTTCAGGAGTAGCAATGCAAATATCTGAAATGAAACATATGAGTTTCTGGGTCACTGCCTTGGAAAAAAGGAAAGGACAAACACAAAAAAAGGGGGAATGTAGATCTGCGGCTCGTGGTGGCTCATTTTGGCGCCAAACGTTTGGCGGCTCTTCACTCTGGTATTGGCGCCTCCCCCTCACTGAGCACACTAACGTGACGTTTGGGAGTGTTTTTGGCGTATGGGCCCTTATAGGTCTCACTTGGAGCGGATTATCCATCTTGTTGGTCTTCCCTGACATCATGGCTAAACACACTATACCTCATTCCATGGTCCCACATGGTCAAGTACCAGGTAATATATTTAGTTATATTATTACAGTTCAATGATTTTGCTATCATTCAAGCACAGAATACTTGGCATAAATGCTAATTATACATATTCACATTGCTTATAGAAGTCCTTCAAGATGTTTATAGTTGCTACCTACAACTGTGCCTTAGGGACCACCACTTCAGGGATAATTGCCCTCCCCTTATGCTGCCACTGCTCCCGGAAAAGATACCCTTAGGGGAGTATTCCTCAGATAAGGGTGAATTATCGATCTACATTCCCCCTTTTTTTTCGTTTGTCCTTTCCTTTTTTCCAAGGCAGTGACCCAGAAACTTATATGTTTCATTTCAGATATTTACATTGCTGCTCCTGAAGAGTGGATAAAAAAAATACTTAACGAAACACGTAGAGCCTTTGTATATGCAATGTTCAAACTGACTATGGTATTTATATTATTCATATGTACAATTGTATATGTTCATGAGTTTTAAATAATTTTGATGGAAAAAGAAGTTCTCAGGTTGTGTAGGCTCAATCCCTCTCCACTGTCATGTATTATCATGTTCCTTTTTGTATGTAGATGAATTATATTGTGATCCTTGCGGATTTACAGCCAGTTTCCTACTGCGCATGCATGATTCACGCTGCGCTTTGGGAATTGTCCCATAGCCCTCTGGGACCTGTAACGTGTCCCAGAAGGCTTTGGGGGAAGAAGGTGGGGCCCAACTTCTGACTCAGCGTCAAAACCAGGTACCCACTCCTCCCCAAAAGGTGCCAAATGTGGCAGTTGGGGGGGGGGGTGTAAGCAAGAGGAACTTTCCCTTTTGGGTAAAGTTTGGCTTTAGGTAATGATAAAGTTATTGATGAATTAATAGGTTCATAGCAGATATGTAATACCGGCTCTGGTCAATAGGGTACATAGGGAAGTGAGAGGGGAAGTAATTCAAGCTTTAACTACTTCCCACCCGGCCACTGCACATAAACGGCCGTGTGGGAGCCTTCTACTTCTGACTGGACGTTCCTGAACGTCCTTCAGAAGGAGGGGGTTTTGCGCGCGGCGCGATCCCGATGTGCTCGTGTCACCCGGACACGGCGCATCTCGGATCGGCAGGAGGGCTTTGTGATTGGCCCTCCTGATCACATGACGGCCATGTCCAATCACAGCCATGATGTGATGTAAGCAAACAGCCGGTTGCTAGGCAATCGGCTCTCCTCACACGGAAGTTGTTGCTGAGGAGAGGAGAGCGGATCGCTGCAGCCGGCTGGTGATCAGTGAGTATGAGCTGTTTTTTACAGCTTTTTACTCACTGATCATGTCTAGTGTAAAACACTGTAAACACACATGTCCCCAAAACACACATGTCCCCAAATAATAAAAACACATGTCCCCCACATATGTCCCACTAAAAATGTCCCAATGATTATCTGCACACATATGTCCGTGATCACCTGCACACATCTGTACATGATCATTTGCATACATATGTCTGTGATGACACAAACCAATTATTATACACTTAATGGAATTTTTTTTTACTAAAAACATGTAGCAGAATACATTTTGGTTTAAATTTATGACAAAATTCTTTTAAACTAGAAAGAAGAAAATATAGTTTTTTTTTCCAAATGTCCGCTATTTTTTCGCTTATATCGCAAAAAATAAAAAACGGAGTTGTGAATAAATACCACCAAAATAAAGCTCTATTTGTGCAAACAAAATGATAAAAATGTGATTTGGGTACAGCGTAGCATGACCGCGCAATTGTCATTGAAAGTGCGAGAGCGCTGAAAGCTAAAAATTGGGCTGGGAAGGAAGGGGGCGAATGTGCCCGGTATTGTAGTGGTTAATCATTTAAATATTGTTTTCTTATTTCAGGAATACGATGATGGCTATGGAACGGCATATGACGAACAAAGTTATGAGTCTTACGATGACAACTACACTTCTCAAGTTCCGAGGTAAGTGCATCAGCTGCTCGCCCTTATTATTTCTAACTATTTCATTGCTAGTGCACAGATTCATTAGCGTAATGAGAGCAGATTCAAAGCTGCCTCCTGTGCACTTTCCCTTATAGGCCATGTGCTCTGGGGACTTATATAAGCAATTAAGTGTGGCGTTCACCGAAGCAACAAATTTCCCACCTTAAGAAAACAGTTTCCTTTTTTTTTTTTTTATTAAAATGGCTTTAGTAAACAGAATGCATGTGATTTATATAAAAATTTTATTACGAGCGCTTATGTTTTTGGAACTTCCGTTTTGATTTGTAAACACCATATTTGTTTTTGACCCTATGCACAGCAAAATAAAAATGAGGAGCCGTGAAAATGAAGTTCAATGCTTCCGAGCATGCGTAGGAATTTTGCGCGTCAAATTGTTTCCGAGCATGCGTAGGAATTTTGCGCTAATAAAAGCTATTGGAAAAACTTGAAAAAACATTGAAAGACTCACTGCAAAGCTACTGGCATTTTTAATAACGTTATTTTAACGTCCAGTGTGCATGGAGCCTTATGCCGCGTACACGCGATCAAAATTCTCGTCAGAGAAGCCTTGGATGTTTTTTACGACGGAATTCCTATGGAATTCCGCTCAAGCTTGTGTTGCCTACACACGGTCACACCAAATTCCGACCGTCAAGAACGCGGTGACGTACAACACTATAACGAGCAGCGAAAATGAAGTTCAATGCTTCCGAGCATGCATCAAATTGTTTCCGAGCATGCGTAGGAATTTTGCACGTCGAAATTGCTACAGACGAGAGACTTTTTCCGTCGGAAAAATTGAGAACATGCTCTCAAAATTTTGCTGGCGGAAATTCGGACAGCAAAAGTCCGATGGAGCATACACACGGTCGCATTTTCCGACAAAAAGCTCTCATCGGTCTTTTGCTGGCCAATATTCTGATCGTGTGTACGCAGCATCAGAGTGATACTAAAGTCTTATTTTTTTTTTTTCAATAAATACCAAACATGTCTATACTTACCTGCTCTGTTGCAGTTGATTTTGCAAAGAGCAGCCTGGATCCTCCTCTTCTCAGGTCCCTTTTCGGCAGTCCTGGCCCCTCCCTCCCGTTGAGTGCCCCCACAGGAAACAGCTTGCTATGGGAGCACCCGTGCCGACCCTGAGCTCCCTGTGTCCATTCAGACAGGGAGCTGCCATCTAGCCCTGCCCCCTTTCCCTCCTCATTGGCTCACTGACTTTGATTGACAGCAGCAGGAGCCAATGGCGCCACGCTGCTCTCTTAGACAACGAGGAGGTGAATCCCAGACAGCTGAGTCTCCCGTGCCACATCGCTGGATCTAGATGGACCTCAGGTAAGTATTAGGGGGCTGAGGGGGTCTGCTGCACACAAAAGGCTTTTTATCTTAATGCATAGAATGCTTAGAACCACTTTAAGACCATGTTACATGTTACACCCATATATAGGGTGTAACATGGTGCCAAATTGAGGCCCCACTGGTATCCCCTCTGACAGTATGCAGGGATTCTTCTTCCCTTCAGCAGCTGTCAGATTTGAAATCAGTGCAGGTGTGTGTGGCTCCGCCTGCACAGCTCAATCATTAATTCAGAGAGATCTGAGAATGAGTAAACTACAAGTACCTTCCGCCACCACGGCAGATGGACCTGTAGTTTTCAATGGAACTCAAGTGTGATGATCACAGTCCATTGACCAATGACTTTGGCACTTTCTCCAACTCTCTAACTGAAAGTCCATACCTCAGTACAGACATAAATCTGGAAAGAGTCTGCATGTGCCTGGCATTGCAGTTGCAATGTTTTCTGCAAATACCTGTATATGTGCATTTTTTTTATTTATTTTTTTAAAGGTTGCACTTAACACACATAAAACTAAATTTTAGCATCCATAAATTGTGACCAATAAATTATGTGAAATAAGAAAGTGCAAAAAGTAATATACATCTATCTTCTTTTGTTTTAAAGAACCTTAGAGATATTAAAGTTCTGTATTTATAAAAAAAAAAAAAACATATTATACTTACATATTCTGTGTAATGGTTTTGCACAGAGCAGTCCCGATCCTCCTTTTCTCGGGTCCCCTGCCGGCGCTCCTGGCTCCTCCCTCCTGCCAAGTTTCCCCTACAGCAAACAGCTTGCTATGGGGGCACCCAGGCCAAACCGCTGCTCTGTGTGTCTATTTAGACACAGAGCCCTGACTTAGCCCCACCCCCTCTCTCTCCTCATTGGCTCACTGACTTTAATTGACAGCAGTGGGAGCCAATGGCGCCCGCAGCGGTCTTAGCCAATAGGAGGGAGAGTCCCGGACATCCGAGGCTCTAGTGCATCACTGGGTCAAGATGGGGCTCAGATAAGTATTAGGGAGACTGAGGGGGGCTTATCTTAACCCCTCTGGCGGTATTCCCGAGTCTGGCTTGGGGTGGAACTTTAGTACCATAAGCGGTAACCCCGAGCCAGACTCGGGCTCGCATTGCAGGATACAGGGAGACTTACCTTGTCCCCTGGATCCTGCGATGTCCTCCCGCTGTGTGTGCGAGCTGTCTCCTCGCTCGATTCACACAGTGCCGAGTGTCGCTGATCTCCGTTCCCTGCGATGTTACGACGCACGGGAGCGGAGAACGTCGCCAAATTCAAAAAAGTTTAACACAGTACACATACAGTACTGTAATCTTACAGATTACAGTACTGTATAAAAAATTACACCTCCCTTTTGTCTCTAGTGGTCTGTCCAGTGCCCTGCATGTAGTTTTATATTATAAATACATTTTTTTCTGCCTGGAAACTGGAGATTGCCCATAGCAACCAAAAAGTGTCCCTTTATGTCAAAAGTGGTTTTAGACCAGCTAGAAAATAGCGATAATAAATTAGAATCACAATTTATCATCAAACACTAAATCCAATGACAGCGACAATTCTGCAACAGTGTTTGTGATTTGATTACTAGACATGTGCAATTAGTTTTGTTTTTTATCGTTTTTCGTTTATTTTTAGTTTTTAGTTTTTTTTAGTTTTTTTCGTTCGTTCGTTTTCGTACAAATGAACGAATCGTTCGAATCGAACGAATCCGAATAACGAATCATTCGAATCGTACGAATCCGATTAAGAAATGGTTTGAATCGAACAAATCCGAAAAGCAACGAAAATCCGAAAAACCAAACAACGAAAATCCGAAAAAAGGAACAACGAAAATGAACGAAAAAATTTGTACATTCGTAACTTTTTTTTTTGTTTAATTGGTAATTTTTCGTGTCCCTTACAATGGTGCTGCTTAACATGCTTCGAATGGATTGAACAAAAAAATCGTACATTCGTAACTTTTTTTTTTTCGATTCGTAACTTTTTTTTGATTCGTAACTTTTTTTTTTTTTCGATTCGTAATGAATGGATTGAACAAAAAAAATCGTACATTCGTAACTTTTTTTTTTCGATTCGTAACTTTTTTTTTTCGATTCGTAACTTTTTTTTTTCGATTCGTAAATTATTAAAATGTAATAATAGCATACACATTACATAAAATTATGAATTATGCTCCGATTACGAATCTACGAATGTTACGAATGTACGAATAACTAGGAATGCGTCCGAATTTCGAATAAATGAATGAACGAAAATGAAACTAACGAAAAAACGAATCAACGAAAAATAACTCTTACAAATGTACGAATCGTTACGAATACGAACAACGACGACTTACGAATGTACGAATCGTTACGAATCAACGGAAACGAAAAAAAGGAAACAAAAATAAACACATTTTTTTGTTGTGCACATGTCTATGATTACATTATTGAATATTTTTTACATATATTTTTATTATATTATAATTTATGATTTTGTGTTTCAAACTTTATCATACCCGGGATGTCTACTAAACTCTGGTTTGGACAGATTTAAGTGAGTTATTCATAAGAATTGCAGGCCTACAATATAAAAACGCCAAATTTCCATGCAAAATAATTGTACCGCTTTTGATACAAAATTCCAGACATAATCATACCGCCAGGGAGGTTAATGCATAGAATACATTAAGATAAAAAAAATAAATAAAATGTCTCCCTTTAGAACCACTTTAAGAACCTTCTCGTTTGATGTACTAAAGGCAAATAGGCTGTGCAAGGGAAGTTGCACTTTGCAAGGGGACGTTTGCCCAGAGCTTTGTAAATGTGGTGAAATTTCACAAATAATACCAAATCACATCTATTTGCTTTTGGTAAATTTACCTCTAAGATAGCAATCCTCCATCTGAGACTTACCCGAGTTGATGAACCTTTTGTTACAGTCAAGATTTTGAGTATGGCTAGCACTGCTAGTGGTGCATTCACTTTTTCAGCTAAAGGAGAAGAGATTTTTTTTTTACTTTGAAGCAACAGCTTGTTTTCTGTTTATTTCCATCGATTTATGAGTTACAAAATTCTCTGGTAACAATGATACCTGAACCTTGAACATACCTTCTATATCTTCCCCAATGCTGTTTTTGTCCTTCTGTAACAAAAGGTCCATCTATTCTGGTGAGTCTTACTATCGGGAGAAGGATCATTGTCTCACTCAACAATACACAGGAAGGTTCTTTAACCACTTCAGCCCCGGACCAATTGGCAGCCAAAGGACCAGGCCCCTTTTTGCAATTCGGCACTGCGTCGCTTTAACTAACAATTGCGCGGTCATGCGACGTGGCTCCAAAACAAAATTGGCGTCCTTTTTTTCCCACAAATAGAGCTTTCTTTTGGTGGTATTTGATTGCCCCTGCGGTTTTTATTTTTTGCGCTATAAACAAAAATAGAGCGACAATTTTGAAAAAAATACAATATTTTTTACTTTTTGCTATAATAAATATCCCCAAAAAATATATAAAAAAACATTTTTTTTCCTCAGTTTAGGCCGATACGTATTCTTCTACATATTTTTGGTAAAAAAAATCGCAATTAGCGATTATTGATTAGTTTGCGCAAAAGTTATAGCGTTTACAAAATAGGGGATAGTTTTATAGCATTTTTATTAATATTTTTTTTTTTTATTAGTAATGGCGGCGATCAGCGATTTTTATTGTGACTGCGACATTTTGGCGGACACATCGGACATTTTTGACACATTTTTGGGACATTTAAATAGCACTGATTCCTATGTAAATGACAGTTTTAGTTAGGGGGTTAACCACTAGGGGGCGGGGAGGAGTCAGTGTGACGTGTTGGGTTTTTTTTTACAGTAGGGGGGCGTGGCTGTACGTCTGACGTCATTGATCGGCGTTCCCGATGACAGGGAACCGCCGATCACTGACAGTCAGTGTAGGAAGCGCGGGGAGAGGTTTGTTTACATAGACCTCTCCCCGTTCTTCAGCTCCGTAACCCGATCGTGGGATACCAGCGGCGAGCGGGTCCGCTGGTCCCGCGGCCGGGGTCACGGAGCTCCCGACGGGTCGCGAGCGCGCCGCTAGCGGCGCGCGCGCGCGACCCACGGGCAGGCACATGCACGATCACGTACAGGTACGTGATTCTGCCTGCCCGTGCCATTCTGCTGACGTATATATGCAGTGGCCGGTCGGGAAGCGGTTAACCACTTGCTTACTGTGCACTTAAACACCCTTCCTGCCCAGACCAATTTTCAGCTTTCAGCGCTCTCGCACTTTCAGTGACAATTGCGCGGTCATGCAATGCTGTAACCAAATGAATTTTTTATCATTTTGTTCGCACAAATAGAGCTTTAGTTTGGTGGTATTTATTCGTGACTCCGTTTTTTATTTTTTGCGATATAAGCGAAAATATAGCGGAAATTTTGAAAAAAAAACAATATTTTCTCCTTTCTTTTTTAAAAGAAATCCAATAAAATCAAATCTTGTCATAAATTTAAGCCAAAATGTATTCTGCTACATGTTATTAGTAAAAAAAATTCCGTTAAGTGTATAATAATTGGTTCGCGTGATCACGGACATATGTACGCAAATGATCATGTACAGATGTGCGCAGGTGATCACGGACATATGTGTGCAGATAATCATTGGCACATGTTATTTTACTGGGACATATGTGAGGGACATGTGTTTTTATTATTTGGGGACATGTGTTTTTATTTGGGGACATGTGTTTTTATTATTTGGGGAGATGTGTGTTTTGGGGACATGTGTGTTTTACTGTATGGACACTACTGGTGATCAGTGAGTAAAAAAAAACAGCTAATACTCACTGATCACCAGCCGGCTGCAGCGATCCGCTCTCCTCTCCTCACCGACGACTTCCGTGTGAGGAGAAGCCGATTGCCTAGCAACCGGCTGTTTGTTTACATCACATGACGGCCGTGATTCGACGCGGCCGTCATGTGATCAGGAGGGCCAATCAGCGAGCCCTCCTGCCGATCCGAGATGCGCCGTGTCCGGGTGACACGGCCGCATCGGGATCGCGCGCGATCCCTCTACTTCTGAAGGACGTTCCGGAACGTCCGATCAGAAGTAGACGGCTCCCACCCGGCCGTATATGTACATTGGCCGGGTGGGAAGTGGTTAAAGCACAGGAAAATTTATGCCATTTATTAAAACATATGAAGGGCTATGTATATTACTGCTTATGCCCCATACACACGGTCGGAAATTCTGACGGAAAATGTCCAATCGGACCATGTTGTCGGAAAATCCGCCGGTGTGTGGGCTCCATCGGACTTTTTCCGTCGGTATTTCCGCCAGAAAAAATTTGAGATCCTGCTCTCAAATTTTCCGACAACAAAATCCGATCGGACTTTTTCCGATCGTGTGTAGCGAATTCCGATGGACAAAGTGCCACGCATGTGTTCAGATCAAATTACGAGACCAAAGCTATTGGCTACTAGCCTCTACGTAGTTCCATCGTACGCAACAAACATCACCACAATCGGAATGATCGGATTTTCCGACAACTTTGTCCGACCGTGTGTATGCAACACCAGTGTCGGACAAAATCCGTCGGAAAAAATCAGATGTATTTTGTGGTCGGAATTTCCGACCGTGTGTACGGGGGCTTGGACTTTGGACTTTCATATTTTACAGAATGTATTTGTCACTATTTACAAATGCTAAAATGTAGTTTTAATATCTGGGGTGGCCCGTCCATTAAGGGTGCACGGATACTGCCTCCCCTTTCCATCGCAGCCGCCATCCCCTATTCATGCGTCCGGCCCCCTTCAGAACGCTGGGCACATGAATAACAGCGGCAGGGTTTGTTTTTTAAGCACATGATTAGAGCCAGAGGCTCTAAACGGTTTCAAAAATGGTGGGCTCTGGACACAGAGCACTGCGCTCAGAGCCCACCCAGGTGTGTTAGAATAGCGAAATAATATTCACTATTTTAACACTGAATCACCTCTCTGCCAATCAGGAAGCGCGGGTGTGAGACGCATTTTCCCCAATTGGCCGAAAAGAGAAGCACTCTGATTGGCCGTCGAGGAGGAGGGAGGAGACAGAATGATGCCCGCGGAGCAAAGCCGGGAAGCCGTCCGTGGTTGAGGTAAGTGCACTGACCGACCCGACCTGGGATGGCAGGTAGACACTGTTTGCCACCCCCCCCCCAAAAAAATTACCACCACCTCCCACTGCTTAATATGTTAAATGTGTGTTTAATGATTGAAATAAAATTCTGAATTGTGTGTATATACACTGATTCAGGGTCATGGACTCTGCTAACTTTATGACCACCCTTCAAAACCCATAGAGGCATGGACTCCACTAGACCTCTGAAGTTATGCTGTGATATCTGGCACCAAGCAATCAGTAGCAGATCCTTTAAGTACTGTAAGTTGCGAGGTGAGGCCTCCATGGATCAGACTTGTTTTTCCAGCACATCCCACAGATGCTTAATTGGATTGAGGTCTGAAGAATTTAGAGGCCAAATCAATACCTCAAACTTATTGTTGTGTTCCTCAAACCATTCTTGAATTAATCAGACTAGGCCACCTTCTTCCATTCCTCCGTGGTCCAGTTCTGAAGTTCATGGGCTCAATGTAGACACTTTTGGCTGTGGATATGGGTCAGCATGGGCACCCTGACTAGTTTGTGGCTATGCTACTCCATACACAACAAATTGTGATTCGCTGTGTGTCTTGGAACCAACATTATTCGCAGCAGTTACTCAGCAGTTTGAGCTACAGTAGCTCTTCTATTGGATTGGACTACACGGGCCAGTCTTTACTCCCTATGTGCATCAGTAAGCCGTGGCTGTCCATGACCCTGTTGCTGGTTCACCGTTTTTAATTCCCTGGACCACTTTATTAGGTCCTGACCACTGCAGACCGGGAACATCCCACGAGAGCTGCAGTTTTAGAGTTGATGTGACCCAATTGTCTAGCCATTACAAAGTTGATCAAAGTCGATCAAATCATTGCTTTTTCTGCTTTCAACACATCAACTTCTTGAACAACATGTTCACTTGCTGCTTATTATATCCCACCCACATTAAGGTGCCATTGTAATGAGATAATTCACTTTACCTGTCAGTGGTCATATAGTTATGGTTGATTGGTATATGTATATGTATCTATCTATCTATCTTTATATATATATATATATATATATATATATATATATATATATATATATACAGTATAATATATATTTGTTTACAATATTTGGTTAAATGCTGGTTTGCTTTGAGTTATACTCTGTTTGGAAAAGCATGTTGATCTTTAAACAACTGCTTGCTCAGAAGTGATTGCTTTGGTTGTACACATAACAATCGCACATTTTTGTTTTCTTCAGTTTTATGTATTTAAGGCCTCATTCATATAAGGGCTGAGGCCCGTAGTCCCTGAATGGGCCAGTAGGGATGAGCCGAACACCTAAAGTCCGTGCACCTAAAGTCCGTGCGAGCTTTAGAACCCTATTAGTTATAATGGATGCGAACTTTCAAAATCAAAAGTGCTAATTTTAAAGGCTAATATGCATGTTATTGTCATAAAAAGTGTTTGGGGACCTGGGTCCTGCCCAAGGGGACATGTATCAATGCAATTTTTTTTTTTTTTAAATGGCGGTTTTTTCAGGAGCAGTGATTTTAATAATGCTTCAATTGAAACAATAAAAGTGTAATATTCCTTTACATTTCGTACCTGGGGGGTGTCTATAGTATGCCTGTGAAGGGGCGCATGTTTCCTGTACTTAGAACTGTCCCTGCAAAAAGTGTAATTTTTGCAAGAAAAAAAGCTATTTAAAATCACTCGCGGCTAATGTGAATTGACGGCTCCCGTAACACAGAGAACAGTCATTCATTGAAAGTCATTCATAAAAAAAAAAGTCATTCATAAAAAATAATTTTTTTTTTTTTAAAAAAGCGTGGGGGTCCCCCCAAATTCAATAACCAGGCCCTTCAGGTCTGGGATGGATATTAAGGGGACCCCAGCCAAAAAAAAAAAAAAAAAATGGCGTAGGGTCCCCCTCAAAATCCATACCAGACCCTTGAGGTCTGGGGTGGATTTTAAGGGGAACCCCAGCCAAAAAAAATGGCGTGGGGTCTCCCCCTCAAAATCCATACCAGACCCTTATCCGAGCACGCAACCTGGCAGGCCGCAGGAAAAGAGGGGGGGCGAGAGCGGCCCCCCCTCCCACCTGAACCGTACCAGGCCACATGCCCTCAACATTGGGAGGATGCTTTGGGGGTCTGAGACCCCCAAAGCACCTTGTCCCCATGTTGATGAGGACAAGGGCCTCATCCCCACAACCCTGGCCGGTAGTTGTGGAGTCTGCGGGCGGGGGGCTTATCGGAATCTGGAAGCCCCCTTTAACAAGGGGACCCCCAGATCCCGCCCCCCCCCTGTGTGAAATGGTAAGGGGGTACAAAAGTACCCCTACCATTTCACCAAAAAAAGTGTCAAAAATTGTAAAAATGACAGGAGACGGTCTTTGACAATTCCTTTATTAAAATCTTCTTTCTTCTTTCTTCTGGTCTTTCTTTCTTCATCCTTCGGTTTCTTCATCTTCTCCTTCCGGCATCTTCTTCCATCTTCTTCTTCCATCATCTTCTTCCTCCGATCCGCTTCTTCTTGCGCATGTGGCCTGGTACGGTTCAGGCGGGAGGGGGGGGGCGCTCTCGTCCCCCCTCTTTTCCTGCGGCCTGCCAGGTTGCGTGCTCGGATAAGGGTCTGTTATGGATTTTGAGGCATCCTGCCTATAGCCAATTATGGCTCTCCTCGCTGCCGACGCTGTGATTGGCCAAGCATGCGGAGTCACAGTGCATGCTTGGCCAATCATCAGCCAGCATTGCACTGCGACTGGCACAATGCATTGCGGGCCGCTCGCATCACACGAATTTGATGCAAACGGCCCAAATAGTTCTGGGCTCTCGCCGAACGGGCTAACGCCCGATGTTCGATTCGAACATGGGTTCGAATCGAACACCGGGCCCATCCCTATGGGCCAGGTGTTTACGTGGCTGGAGCCACCAGGTGCTATGTGCAGGCTGCCCATTCATATCTATGGGTCAGCAGTGGCTGCACAGTCACAGTGGCTGGTCATTATTCGGGAGCCACACAGGTGAGCAGCCTGAACTCACACTGTTTCCATTCAGTGCTGCTCACCCACACAGCTGTTAAATTGGAAGGAACTGCTGTGCCCATGGAGTGACTTCTGCTTGGAATCCATTTATTACTTGCAATAAAAAAGTAGAAGAGTAGAAGAGTTACTATGGAAGAGTTACTCTTCCAACATGTGAAATTTGAACAACCCATGTATACTCGTAAAAAAAGTTATGCCCACTTTTGCATTACTTTTGGTACAGCCCCCAAATTTTAACTAAAAAAGCCTTATATATGTAATACATCTATATATTTAGCTGCTTTCCATGAGCTAAGCTTTATCTTTGAAAGAAGTCAAGTCCCAATGTGCAGCTTGTGCTTTGGATCCATTAAGGGCCCCAGAGACAAATGGGGATTGAAATGAAGACTTATGCCCCGGATATTCCGATGGAAAAAGTCTGATCGGATTATGTTGTCGGAAAATCCGATCGTGTGTGGGCTCTAGCGGGCTTTTTCCATCAAAATTTCAGCCGAAAAAAAATTTGAGAGCCGGATCTCACATTTTCCGACAACAAAATCCGATCTCACTTTTTCCGATCGTGTGTAGCGAATTCCAACGGACAAAGTGCCACGCATGCTCAGATCAAATTACTAGACCAAAGCTATTGGCTACTAGCCTCTACGTAGTTCCGTAGTACGCAGCGAACGTCACCACGTTCGGAACGATCAGATTTTCCGACAACTTTGTCCGACCGTGTATATGCAAGACCAGTTTTGGATAAAATCTGTCCGAAAAAATCGGACGGATTTTGTGGTCGGAATTTCTGACCGTGTGTACGGGGGCTAATACAGGTAATTCTGGTAGCTTTCATAGTCTTCAAATCAATACCTACATTGAGAATATGAGCTGGCTTTGTTGTTGGCATAGAATCTTTAAAGGCCAGTAGAATTTCGAATTTCGGTAAACAATTCAGTGTTACACATTAGACAGCTTTTAGGATGCTCTAAATCACTCTTTTCTAGACATTACCCACAAAGTTCAGCATACGGCCATCTTCTGATACACATCCAATTTGTGAAGACCGTATGGACCAATGTAACACAACAGAAATGTTTGTCTATTAATCGGTTTATGTTCTCTGAAAGATTTATGCCCAATGGCTTGAAAAATGACTATAAAAATGTGAGGCCCATCGGAGAGCTGCAGTACATCATTTGGATTTAGCATTGCCATCTGCTTAATGGTAGTGAAATGGCTACAGAGACACTTATAATGGGCAATTCTAAGACTTGACAGATGCTGCCATGTTAACCTGTCAGGGCTGAAGTCCTGTAAGCAGATGTAGGTTATACACTACGAGGTTGTACGCAACAAAATGGGACAGCAGTTACTCCGATCATCTCTGTGATAATGATGTTTGTGTTTTGGTATTTCTAAAGAGTGTAGAATGTCATGATGCCAGGTTCTTTCTCCTTTGTAATGAAGCGTCGTTATTGTCATGGTTTATAATATAACTGTTGGCAATGGCAAACTACTTATCCTAAATTTAATTAAAACAATTTTTTATATTCTTTTGATTTATTAAAGCCCAACTACAGGATATCAGAAAATTCCTCCTTGCAGTGGGGCTGCACCCACACTGCAAGGGTTAACCACTCCTTTAGGTGCAGGGGAGAGTAAAAGCATCTTATTTACCTGATCCTCATCTCATTTGCTGTGGTGGCATGTCCCTCAGCATCATCACATGCATGAGCCTTGACGACATCAAGATCTTAGACAGCTGGACTATGGGGTGGGGAACTCTGCAGGGACCGGTTTAGCAGCACAAAGGAGTGAAGGATCAGATAAGTCATTTTTCTTTTCCATGCCCCTAGACCTAAACAAGCAGTCAACTCTTGCAGTGCAAGCACAGCCAGACTGCAAGTAGGAATTTTCAAGTTTCACCGAGTTGGACTTTAATTAAATTTTTTTGCAGTTACCGTATAAACTCACATTTTTGTTGTGCTGAAAGTGTCCCCCTCGGCTTATACTCGAGTCAAGCACTTTTCTGCAGCAGAGAATTACATTTTTTCCGACCCGAGATACGGGGCGCCAAAGTCGGTTTGGAAAATGTCATTCTCTGCTGCAGAAAAGTGCTCGACATTTTCCGACCCGAATTCGGGGCCCCGTATCTTGGGGCTACTAGGAACCCCATTTTTAGTGTGCAAACCCAGTGGAACCAACACTACAACATATCCAAATTTTGGGTTCCTAGCACCAAGTGGCCACGAGATACAGGGCTACAAAGTCGGTCAACTGTGTCCATCATCAGCAATGTCATTTCGGGACCCTTTGGCTGCAGCTAGGGGGTATCTAGGAACCCTTAACTACCAAGTTTGAAGTTCAGGGGGACCTATGGCTGCAAATGGGCACAGTGAGGCTGCAAATGGGCACAGCGAGGCTGCAAATGGACATTGTTGACCCTCTTTTCCACTTACAGTAGCTGCGCATTTCTCACCCTAGGCTTATACTCGAGTCAATAAGTTTTCCATTTTTCTTGTAGTAAAATTAGGTGCCTCGGCTTATATTAGGGTCGGCTTATACTCGAGTATATACGGTACTTTTAAATCCCAAAAAAACTGTCAATTTGAATTGGCTAAATACATTACTGACGCATCAAAACAAATGCTGTCAATTTTTTTTCATACCACAGAAAATAAGCTTTGCTCCCGGGGTGAAAGCAGTGGTTTCTCTGCAGAAGTCCAACAATCCCTTGCTGAGTCATAGCTATTGCACTACAATTAGTCGTTAACAAACAATAACGACTGTGCAGAATCCGAAAACCGAAAGATCCGACATAAACAAATGCTTTATTTTCGTTTTCGTTGCAACAGTTTGATATAGATAGGAGATTCGACATGACACTGACAATAGTGATCTGTGTCCATCGAACCTGTGGTCGAATGTGCCTAACCTTAGCTCTATTAGTTCAAGATTATTCTACATAGAGAGAAAAGATTTGACATAGAGAGAAAAGATTTGACATTATAGAGACAATAGCAAAAAAGGTTGAATGTGCCTAACCTAACTATATTAGTCCAAGATTATTCGACATAGAGAGAAAAGAATCGACATAGAGAGAAAAGATTAGACATAGAGAGAAAAGATTCGACATAATAGATACAATAGCAAAAAAGGTTGAATGTGCCTAATTTAACTCTATTAGTCCAAGATTATTCCACATAGAGAGAAAAGATTCGACATAGAGAGAAAAGATTCAACACAGAGAGAAAAGATTCGACATAGAGAGAAAAGATTCGACATAGAGAGAAAAGATTCGACATTATAGAGACAATAGCAAAAAAGGTTGAATGTCCCTAATCTAACTCTATTAGTCCAAGATTATTCGACATAGAGAGAAAAGATTTGACATGAAGTTTAGACGAAGCAGTTGCCGTGAGTGGACATTTATGGTCAAATGCTCCACCCATAGGCTATAAAAGAATTCTAATGTTGGTTGACTAGTAATAATATTTAATAAATATAATTATTATTAGTGTCATACAACATTAGAATTCTACTATAGCTTGTAGGCGGAACATTCGACCTGAAATGTACGATTGCGGCGTCGTACAGTTTAGCTGCTCCGTCAAATCTTCTTAGCACATTCAACAGACACCATAATCCTTCAATGACGGATTCGTCGTTAATTATTTCGGAATCTCTGACGAATGCATTTTTTAACAAAATAAAAACGAATTTTGGGAGTAACTAAGTAAATGCATTTTTAAGACGAAAACAAAATTCCGAAACAAAATTTTTCAGTGTGCACATGTCTAATGGTCCCTGCCCAGTGGAGAACTCTGACTTAGCGGGGGGGGGGGGGTTGGACCTCTATAGAGGGACCACTGCTTCTTCACAAAGAGTTAGGTCCTCCATTGCAGCATGTTGGCAGGGGGCAGATTTTTCTACTTTGAAAGAGTGGCTTCTTTCTAAAGAAAATAAAAATGAAGATTTTTAACCGCCCTTGTTACTGAAATGCATCTAGCTAATTTAAACTAAACTTTAGTTGGGCTTTGAGGCCTTGAAACATATATAAATAGTAAGAATGGAAAAAGTTGATAAGGAAAACCTGGGGCTGGATCGTGGGGCTGGGGGCAGAAAAATGAATATGATACAATATCTGGACAAAAGCTTGTAGACACCTGACCATCACACCATTCCAAAACAGTAGACATTAATACAGACTTAATCCCACCCCCCTTTTTTTGCATCTGTAATGGACCCCACTTTTCTTGGAAGGCTGTGTACAAGTTTTTAGAGTATGACTGTGGTGATTTATGTCCATTTAGGTGAAAGAACATTTGTGAGATCAAGTCCTAGAGGTATAACTATATCCCAAAGATATTTAGTAGGGTTAAAGTAGGGGTCCATGCAAGCTCTTTAAGTCCCTTTACACCAGGGGTCTCAAACTGGTAGCCCTCCAGCTGTTGCGAAACTACAAGTCCCATCATGCCTTTGTCTGTGGGAGTCATGCTTGTAACTGTCAGCCTTGCAATGCCTCATGGGACTTGTATTTTCGCAACAGCTGGAGGGCCACCGGTTTCAGGCCCCTGCTTTACATCAATCTCAATAAACCATGGCTTTATTGAGATGGCTTTGTACACAGGAGACAGTCATGTTGGAACATAAAAGGGCCTTCCCCAAAATGTTACCACAAGTTTGGAAGTGCACAATGGCCTAAAATATTGTTGTATGCTGGTAGCATCAACAGTACTCCTAAATGAAAACACCTGAACTCATTTGGCAGTATACTCATTTGAACTCATTGGGCAGTATAGCAGGTTTGATAGTCAGTTGTCTACAAACGTTGTTCTTATAGTGTACATGCCATATGGGTGTAAGAATTTGGACTAAAGCTTAAAGCTTTTTGGACTATATTGTTCCTCTGGCTCGAAAAAAAAAAACTGTACATACAATAAAAATATGTCATCTTCTTGACATGACCAAACCTCTAAAACATGACTGTTGCTAGGACCTTGTCTGAATGCCATTGTTCCTTTCTTGCAGCACTGGGGATTATTATGAATATGGACATGGAGTTGGTGAGGAATCATATAACTCATATGGTGAGTCTTTTATTATTTAGTGTATCGTTTAAAAAGCTGTCAGGTAATGATTTTACCCGATATGTTATATTAGATATACGGCAGTAGCTTAGGTCTACAGACCATTATATATATATATATTTTATTAAAGCATATACCAGCTATAATGTATTTTTTTTTTTCTAGCTTTTCGTTTTCGTATTTTGCATGACTTTTGTGCAATTTGACATGACTGTAAGCTGTGAACAGGCTTGTAATTCTATTTTATCTATAAAGTGGTTAAGGCAGTTGCTTCATAAGAGTGTTTTCAACACAGCTACGCATTAAAGACATTTGTAGATAGTTTCCTTCTAAATACATTTTATCATGTAACCACTTCAATACAGGGCATTTCCACCCCCTTCCTGACCAGGCCGATTTTCAGCTTTCAGTGCTGTAAAATTTTGAATGACAATTGTGTGGTCATGCAACACTGTACCCAAATCTTTTCCCACAAATAGAGCTTTCTTTTGGTGGTATTTGATCACCTCTGCGGTTTTTATTTTTTGCGCTATAAACAAAAAAAGAGCGACAATTATTAAAAAAAAAAAAAAACACAATATCTTTTTAGTTTTTGCTATAATAAATATCCCAATTAAAAAAAAAAAAATTCTCAGTCTAGGACGATATGTATTCTTTTATATATTTTTGGTAAAAAAAAAATCGCAATAAGCGTATATTGATTGGTTTACAAAATAGGTGATAGATTTATGGCATTTTATTATTATAATTTTCTTTTTACTAGTAATGGTGGCGATCTGCAGTTTTTATCATGACTGTGGTATTGCAGTGGACAGATCTGACACTTTTAACACTATTTTGGGACTATTGACATTTATACAGCGATCAGTAGACATGTGCGATTTAGTTTCATACGAATTCGAAATTCGTACGAATTTTTCGAAATTCGTACATTCGTACGAATCCGTAGTACGAATTTTTTTTGAATACGAATTCTGTACAGAATACGAAATTTCGTTTACGAATTTCGGCTCCGAATTATTCGAATCCAACTACCAAATATCGAATTTCAACTAATACGAAAGAAATTATTATAGCGGATATAACGAATGATTCGAATGATTCGAAAGAATTCGAATGACAAAGTGTCATTTTTTCAGGAAAAATTACGTTTACGAATTTCGGCTCCAAATTATTCGAATCCAACTACCAAATATCGAATTTTAACTAATACGAAAGAAATTATTATAGCGGATATAACGTATTAGTTGAAATTTGATATTTGGTAGTTGGATTCGAATAATTTGGAGCCGAAATTCGTAAACTGAATTTTTCCTGCAAAAATTTCCTGCTATAATAATTTCTTTCGTATTAGTTGAAATTCGATATTTGGTAGTTGGATTCAAATTATTCTATGTGTTACGGGAACCGGCAATTCATTAGCCGCAAATGATTCGTAACGATTCGTAACGATTCAAAACGTTTCGAAGTTTTTTTAACTATTTGTACGAAATTCGTATTTCGTACAAATTCGAACGGAATTTTTTCATTTTTTTTTCCAAAACGAAACAAAACAAATTTTTTGACAGTTCCCATGTCTAGCGATCAGTGCTATAAATATGGACCTATTACTGTATAAATGTCACCGGCAGGGAAGGAGTTAACACTCGGGGCGATCAAGGGGTTAAATGTGTTACCTAGGGAGGGATTCTTATGCCCCGTACACACGGTCGGAAATTCCGACGGAAAATGTCCGATCGGATCATGTTGTCGGAAAATCTGCCCGTGTGTGGGCTCTATCGGAATTCCAGACGGAAAAAATTTGAGAGCAGGATCTCAAATTTTGCGATAACAAAATCCTATCGGACTTTTTACGATCGTGTGTCGAGAATTCCGACGGACAAAGTGCCACGCATGCTCAGATCAAATTATGAGACCAAAGCTATTGGCTACTAACGTGAACGTAGTCCCGTCGTAACGGACGAACGTCATCACGTTCAGAATGATCGGATTTTACGATAACTTTGTCCGACCGTGTGTATGCAACACCAGTTTCGGACAAAGTCCATCGGAAAAAATCCGATGGATTTTGTGGTCGCATTTTCCAACCATGTGTACAGGGCACAACTGTAGTGGGGTGGGACCCACTAGGGGAGGAGACCGATAAGTGTTCCTATCTACTAGGAACACGCAATCTGTCTCCTTTCCCCTGACAGGACGCAGATCCACGGTCCTGCTCTGTCACCAGCAATCGTGGGTTCCCGCCGGACATCGCAGCTGCAGAGCATGCGCATTGGCTCCCGAGTGACACGCGTGCCCCCTATACCTCCCGGAAGCCGAGGACGTCATATGACGCCTGCCCAGGATGGGAGATCCCACCTGCGGACTTCATATGACAATACACGGGTATTGAAGTGGTTAAACAGGACCTGCAGAGATTAAGCAAGTTTATGGATTCCCCCAGACTTTTTCTTATAGCTCCTTATGAGGAGATTTCCCTTTGCTTCCTGTCCCATAGTCACAACAGTAGCATGTCTCCAAAGTGAGGGTAATCCCCTCTTAGACAGTTGTCACCACAACTAGTGTCCCCATTGAAACATTTGAGAGCTTTCCCCTCTGTTACTGTTCTGGTGGCAACGTTCACTGTTGGTGATAATGGTCACCAAGGCAAATAGAGAATATCCTTAATGGGGGGCACTTTTGGTATATGTATAAAGCTCCCATTTGATGGCTTTCATTGTAGCTTGGGTGAGCCAAAGTATTTGTCATCCACCCAGCTTGCCTTTTTTGTGCCTAATCAAACACATCTACGTAGATGAATATCTCCCATGCCCGGCTAATTCCAATTAGTACATTTCAGTTAGTGCATACCACCTCTTAATGCAGAGCAACTTAATATTATTATACACGGTTTATATAGCGCCAACAGTTTACACGGCACTTTACAATGTATAGGGGGGCAACACAAGTACAGTACAGTTCAATACAAAAGGTACAGGAGGGCCCGGCTCGTAGAGCTTACATTCTAAAGGGAGGGGGTGGTGGTACAAAACGTAATAGCAGCAGAGAATGATTTGATGTTGACTTATGTTGAACCTCTTCTTCATAACCCTGATGTTTAGTGATAAATTGACTCGACATAGCAAAAAGGCCACACACTCAATGTCCCTCACCCTAGAAGAGTACCAGTCCAAATGACTTTGAAAAGCTACAATTGTTGAGGGTAATATTAATTTCTACATAAAGGGAGTGCAAAGTCACTGGAATCTGGTTAAAAAACTCTAAAGTGTGTAGCTGTTAAAGGTGGAAAAAAGACACAAGTCCATCTAGTTCAAACCATCTTTTGCCAGTATCTATGAGAAAACTGCTTGCATGGCCATGTTATGGGTTTAGCCAGCCTTAAATTACTTGTGCTCAGTAGCATGAACTGACCACACTACTGGCTACTGCCCAACACTTTTTTAGCTGAAATTCATTCACCGTTCAGTGATAGGAACTATAACCCTAACCATTTTCTCAAAGACTGGAAAAGGCTTAGAATCCTTGCCTGCACTAAGGAAATTTTCCTTCACTTTCCAGCCTGGTCATTTCTCAAAATTAAGCAAAGATCCAAACGTTGATAAATGTCACCAGGAAAGGTGTCACCGGGTAGGGAAAAATTCCTGTCACTTTCTGTTCTGGTGAAAACCATGGGAGAGAACATGAGGATGAATCTGATGAACATCCTAAACTAACAAGCTTACATTTCGATGTACAGTATACACAAATATGTGAGCTGAGCATATCCAGTTTTCTGTTTTAACTAATAGTTTGGGCCGGAGGACCTATTTTGTGCCTGTATTCATCTCCTCTAATTCAAACTGGTGTCTTTGGCCTACTTACCGTATATACTCGAGTATAATCCGAGTTTTTCAGCACATTTTTTTGTGCTGAAAGTACCCCCCCTCGGCTTATACTTGAGTCAAGCACTCAAGCAGAGAATGACATTTTCCGAACCGACTTTGGGGCCCTGTATCAGGGCCACTTGGTGCTAGGAACCCCAAATTTGGTGTGCAAACCCAGTGGAACTAGCACTGCAACATATCCAAATGGGGTTCCTAGCACCAAGTGGCCCTGAGATACGGGGCCCCAAAGTCGGTTCGGAAAATGTTATTCTCTGCTGCAGAAAAGTGCTTGACATTTTCTGAACCGACTTTGGGGCCCTGTATCTTGGGGCCACTTGGTGCTAGGAACCCCATATTTGGATATGTTGTAGTGCTAGTTCCACTGGGTTTGCACACCAAGTTCCTAGCACTAAGTGACCCTGAGATATAGGGCCCCAATTTTGTTCAACTGTATCCATCTGCAGCATCTGAGACCCCAAATTTTGGCTGCAGCTAGGGGGCATCTAGGAACCCTTAACTACCGAGTTTGAAGTTTGGGGGACCTATGGCTGCAAATGGGCACAGTGAGGCTGCAAATGGGCATTGTTGACCCTCTTTTCCACTTACAGTAGCTGCGCATTTCTCACCCTAGGCTTATTCTCGAGTCAATAAGTTTTCCCATTTTTTGTGGTAAAATTAGGTGCCTTGGCTTATATGCTGGTCGGCTTATACTTGAGTATATACAGTACATACTATTTATCCCTTCTATTAAATTTGGCTTCCAACTGTTGTATGCTGCATTAAGTAAACCTGTCCCATCTGAAAACGTGTAAAATACGTAATAATCAAATACAGGCACAGGTCGTGTTTTCTGTTGCTTTTGAAGACCATTTCAAGAACCTCTTTGTCATCAAAGCCTGTGGCACACTTATGCAAATGTCAACATCTTACTAATAGCCATAGGTGCCCTATCTGCCCTCCCCCTTTCTATTGGCCCATCAGTATGATGGGCAGCTATATAAGCCATGGAATGCAAAGGAAGAAGGAGGGGCAGGGCCAATTCTGAATACCGGGAAATGCCATAATTTGAGATAATATGAGAGCTCCCTAGGTTTTAAGAGTTGGTGGTGCGTTGGAAATAGATTTTTAAGGTTTCCGCCTTATGCAGCTTACAGGTTTCATATGAAACAATGTGTATTTAAAGTCAGTGTTATTATTTTTATTTTTTTATTTTTTAATACAGAAAACCTCGGAAAGAGTTTTGTTGCATGAAAGATTGTGGTTAAAGTGCCAATTACATAATACATTAAATTAGTTACTAAATATTAAAAAAATGTAAACTATATTCATTTGATGCTAAGGTACTGTAGCATTTTTTCTGTTGAGTCTCTTATTAGAAGAATTTAGCCCCCATCTTAAAGCGGAACTTAACTCTATCTGAGCATCACAAAGAGAAAGTTCTATTTATTAACTTTTAACATTCAAAGAAAACTCAGCCATCCTTCCATGTCTCTGTGCTTTATTTTGTTGAAAAATCACTTTTAAAAAAGCCCCCCCCTAACATTTCTAGCCATCTTGAGTAAGGGCAGATGTAACATTTACTTCCTGTAATCCATCTGCCCTTAGCTCAGGCTAGCAGGCAGGAGGGCATGTTTAGCTGAGAAAGCCCCTCCTCCTCTCACCCAGATAAAAGAAAAAAATAATTCCCATGAAGACTTCTTGGATGTATGACATCATGTTGGCCTAGGCCAGAAACCAGGAAGCAACTAAAAGATTAAAACAAGTAAATATAATATGCCTTCCTTTCTATTTACTAAGACCCACATACACACTATACAACTTTTGTTGTCTTAGTTCCTTTAGATTTTCCAAAGCCATGTAGTGCAGGGGCCTGCCTGATTGCATACAAATTGAAACTCGAATGCCCCGTACACGCGATCAAATTTTCCAACAACAAATGTTGGATGTGAGCTTGTTGGCGGAAAGTCCGACCGCGTGTATGCTCCATTGGACATCGAACATCGAACATTTGTTGGCAGACTTTCCACCAACAAATGTTGGCTATTAGGTTCTCAAATTTTCCGACAACAAATTTTAGTTGTCGGAATTTCCGATTGTGTGTACACAAGTCAACACATGCTCAGAAGCATAATCGGTCGCTCTTGTAAACTAGCATTTGTAAAGGAGAATTTGTGACGTGGCGAATTCTGAAATCTTCTTTAATGGGATAACAATTAATCTGCTTTGCTGGTAATACTGATGGAGTCATTGCAAACAAATTTTCAAAGGCTTTTTTTTTTTCAAGTGATATCAAGAATAATAATAATAATAATAGGGCTAAATGAAAAACGCAAAAAGGAAAGCGAGAATCAACTCTCACCAAACTTCTACTAACACAAAATTATCAGAAGGAGCCCAAAGGGTGGCGCTAAAGAGCTGAAAAAACACGTAGTGCGTCTAGTATGTCACTACGTTCGTAATTGTTGGCCAACATTTGTGTGACCATGTGTATGCAAGACAAGTTGGAGCCAACAACGTTCGAACAAAATTCCACGGTTTTGTTGTCGGAAAGTCCGATCGTGTGTACGGGGCATTAAGGTTTGACCTCATATTCTATGGCTTTGGTAAATCTGATGGAAAAAATCTACTGAAAATTGTATATGTGTGTATCCAGCTTAAGGCTATCAGCATAAAGAATAAAAATAGTTTATGCTAACCCTGGGCTACCTTCTGCAATATCTCCCTCATACCTGCCATACACCCTGGTAGTATGAACTCTCGAAACCCACATTAATGGGTTAGGCTTAGCTTTACCCTCTCCTTTCCTATCCCCTCACACGTTTCTATCTTTCTCTTCCTTTTGTCGCCTCTCTTGGTCTTGGCGAGGGTCTGTTGCTTTCAGTTACCAATCGGTTAGATAACTGACACATGTTTCATGTATGTAGGCTCAACGAAACTGTTAATCCACTGCTTTGGTTATGCCACTGAGCCATGGTACATATTACTTGGGATTGCTCCGCAATCCTGACTCCTGGGTTGCAGCAGGATCCCAATTGGGGCTCCTGGGGGCTCAATGGTCGCGGGATTATTCCAGGACTGGTTTCATAATAAGGGTAGCCGGTGTAACATGGGCAACTGGGCCGATTTGTTAGGAAACTGTTGTTGGATGTAACTACCACGGTAGAAATGATAAGCTGATTTGATAATATTGACTTACCTGATCAACGATTCGCCTGTATAGTTTATGTAATTGTACAGATATTATTGTTATCCTTTTGTTAAAACCTTTAATAAAATTTTTCAAATGTAAAAAATAAACAAAATAGTTTATGCTGATTGAGAGAGTAAAGTTCCGCTTTAAGTGCTTGATATACAGTACCTACTTCTCCTACTTCATGCCTAGCTTCCCTCCACTGCCACCAAAAGTCTTGGAGGGCCAAAGAGACTTTTATTTTCCCATATTGGGGTTTTGGTTTCTTTGTATATTAAAAATAAATAGTTTTAACGTGAAGTTGTTTAACACCAACTAGAAATTGGTAAAACATTGAATTGTGTTCACCAGGGCAAGAAGATTGGTCCAACAACAGACATAAAGTCGTTTCTTCAAGAGCCACAAAAGGAGCCTTCAGAGATCAACCATATGCAAGATACTGATTGTACAGTCTGACGTGAATTAAACCTTCTCCAGCCCTGTTTACTGTTCAAAGTAATTTTTTCTACGAAAGCTCATTCCCTTTTTATTAAAACCGTTCTAAACCTTGAATGGATGGACTGAAACTAAACCAATTTTTTTTCTTTTTATCATTGAAAAAAAAAAAAAAAAATGAACAAAAACATTGTAAACCAACCTTGTTATCTAGTCTGTATTTGAAAATAGGTGGTCAAAAGGATGAATTAACTATTAACTAGTGTTAAACCAGTTAGATTGACTAAACATGTTAATCCATTCATTAATATAAGCGTAACCTTTTCTTTTATTTTAAAGGATTTCCTGAGAGACATTAATGCCGCTTTATTTTAACAGTTTGTTACTTTTTTCTTGTAAATCTGCATAAATGACAAAAACAAACGAAAAATCACAATTGCAAATAATGTCGTATCTTTTTGTAATAAGTCTTGAAATGTACTGTAGTGTTGAGCAAAATTTACTGTTGCTTAATACTAATAAACTTTTGAAAGAAAAAGTGTGTGTGAAATAGTAATTTATGAATTGTCCTAAAAAAAAAAAAAAACGTATAAATAGCGGTAAACTGAAAACAAAAATCTAAAGCTGATACCTATAAAATGGTTGACAAACACTCTATGGTTTGTCTTAAAATTTGGTATAAAAACTAAACATACTTTGACTATATGATGGTAGGATTTAAATGCTTGTCTAAAGGACTCAAATGGTATGGATTTGCTTAACTGCCACATTAAAACTATTCCGGGGAAAAAAAAAATAATGTATTTAAAAATGGTTTTAAATTAGAGTCTGAGTTTTCTGGAAAAAATGTGACTAGTTTTGATTTTGTTGAGCATTTTTTCACTAGTGCAACTTTGGAATTTAAAAGAATTTTGGTTCCTAATTGAGAACTTCGAACCATGATGGGAACAAATAGCACAAAGCTTAAAAGACTCTCTGACTTGACTAATTGAGGTCGCTTTCATCCGTGGCAGAGGATGCGTAACCCTTAAAACGATCTTCGTTTGCAAAGGTAAATAAATCAAATAAAATTTTAATATTCATTAATTTCTCTTTAATATATAACCGATAAACAGGTGGAATTCAAACTAGTTCCTTTTTTTTTTTTCTATTTCATTTTGCTTTTTTTTCCTTTTTTTTTTTCTTTTTTTTTAATTTAAGGCCCCTAAATTCTCATGTTAAACATTAATTTTTCATTAATCACTTAAAAAGCCTCGGTGTTCTATTTAAAAAAATAATCTGTAAAATTTCATAACTAGCTGTTTGACAGTCATTTTGTCCCTAAACCTTAGTAATCAACAGAATTTAAAGTTATGAGCTAACACTTTTATTTCTGTACTGTCCTTTAGTTTCAGAAGTCTTATTTTAAAATTGATTTATTAAGGTGTGTTATGTTGTCCTAATGTATTTTGTAATCAATATCTTTTCTTGCTAGGAAGCAGGTAAAACACTTGCTGAAGAACAGGACGGAAAACAATGAACATTAAAAAATTTTGGTAAGTCTTTTTTTTTTTCGTAATAGCTGTCCATTAATGTGCTTATGCACACATTTTAAGTTTAATATCATACAAATTGATACTGAATTTTGAGTAACATAAAATTGAGAATATGAGTTGCTGAATCCGAATTTTAGAGTTTTTTTTTTTTTGGGGGTAGGGAATTTCTAAAAAAAAAAAAGCTTCTGGAAGAAAGAGACCAAAGGCTGTTCTAAAGGTTGCTCCTGCATTTTCCCTGGCCACTCTTAGCTTTACTGTAATGCCCCATACACACGGTCGCAAATTCCGACAGAAAAAGTCAGATCGGACCATGTTGTCGGAAAATCCGCATGTGTGTGGGCTCCATCTGACTTTTTCAGTCGGAATTTCCATCGGAAAAAGTTTGAGAGCTGGATCTCAAATTTTCCGACAACAAAATCCGATCGCATGCTCAGAAAAAATTTGGAGATGAAAGCTATTGGCTACTGGCCTCTACGTAGTCCCGTCGTACGTGTTCGATATCACCTCGTTCTGAAGGATCGGATTTTTCGACAACTTTGTGCGACCGTGTGTATGAAAGACAAGTTTCGGGCAAAATCCGTCGGAAAAAATCAGACGGATTTTGTATGGGGGCTCAGTGTCACTAACTCTCAGTTTTTTATCTTAGTATCCCTGGTAGAATTTTTAATCCTATGCCCTGTACACACGATAGGATTTTCCGACAACAAATGTTGAATGTGAGCTTGTTGTCGGAAAGTCAGACCGTGTGTATGCTCCATAGAACATTTGTTTTCAGAATTTCCGCCAACAAATGTTTGAGAGCAAGTGCTCAAATTTTCCAAGTGCTCAAAACTTATTGTCGGAAATTCCGATCGTGTGTACACAATTTCTGACGCACAAAAGTCCACGCATGCTCAGAATCAAGCAGAAGAGCTGCACTGGCTGTTAAACATCATTTTTCTCGGCTCGTCATATGCGTTGTACATCACCGCATTCTTGACATTCGGAATTTCGGACAACATTTGTGTGACCGTGTGTATGCAAGACAAGTTTGAGCCAACATCCTTTAGAAAAAAATCCATGGTTTTGTTGTTGGAAAATCCTACCGTGTGTACAGGGCATTAGTGTCTCATGCTGTTTTATGATCCCATCATCTTGTCAGGCAGGGCTGTCAGGAGACATTCTGCAAATTTTTTGCATTTATCATTGATTCATTTTTGATTTTAATGGGACTTCTGAGTTGGAAATTCCACATTTTAGAGGTTTGAGACTTTTTAAAGTTTGGATGGACAACAACTGATTAAACTTTTTAGAAGTTTGTTTGTTTACCTGTCAATTACCCTGACGAAAGGATCTACAAACCGGCATCTAAATAGGGCCTTCATACTTTCTTGTACATTTTTTGTACTTTTTGTTGTCTACTTAGGGGTTGATTGTCTAAAGGCAAACAGGCTTTTTACTTTGCAAATTAATTTTCACCAGAGGTTAGGGAATGAGGTGAAGCTCTCCTGACTTCCATCATCTAATCATGTGCAAGCAAAAATAATGTTTTTTTTTTTTTTTTCTTGCATGTAATTAGGTATTCTTTGCAAAGTAAAATGCCACCACATTTTCTAAACTTTGGGGAAAATTCTGTTGCAAAGTGCACAGTTATTATGCCTTTAGTAAAACATCCTCTTATGCTGCGTACACACCAGAGGACTTTTCGACAGCAAAGGTCCGACGGAACAAATCCGTCGGACAATTCGATCGTGTGTGGGCTCCATCGGACTTTTGCTGTCAAAAAATCCGACAGACTTTAGAAATAGAACATGTCTTAAATGTTCCCATCGGAACTCCGCTGGACCCAGTTCCTATCGAAAAATCCGCTCGTCTGTGTGCTAGTCGGACGGACAAACAACGACGCTAGGGCAGCTATTGGCTACTGGCTACGAACTTCCTTATTCTAGTCCGGTCGTACGTCATCACATTCGAATCCGTCAGAATTTAGTGTGATTGTGTGTGGCCAAGACCGTTCATTCGAAAAGTTTGTCGGAACTCCGTCGAAAGTCCGTCGGAAAGACCGTCGGACCTAGTCCGTCGAAAAGTCCGCTTGTGTGTATGCGGCATTAGGCCGTCCTTACATTGATTTAAATTTGGCTGGTTCAGCAGGGGCTGGCTGAATTTTGATCCATGTATCCAATCTATCAATTGACTTGTGTACAACCAGACTGTTGGGCTTTTCCCAAATGATCAGTGCCTCTGGGTATAGCCAGCAATGCCGATCTTTGTATTTTGATGGTGTGGAAGGCCCCTTGCTATCAGAATACAGTACCACAGCAGGAAGGATTCCCCTACACACCTCATATGTGGATGGGAGAATTCAATGCTCTGCAACCACCAAACCCCACCCCCCTCGTTTGACTCCTGGAAAGTTTGTATTTGCCTCTGGGACGCACTGGGTTAGAGGGGGGGGGGGGGCTGGAGACTTAAGAAAAGTAAATTGGCAAATTGTATGCTTTTTTTTTGTACAAAGAAACATACAATTTAGCAACCATGACTGTCTGGATTTCTAAACTGAGTGAGTCTCACTCAAGCAAAGAGATCTGAATTCCTACAATTTAGAAATGATTGTCTAGAAGAAGTGGCTTGTATTGTTTTCGGTGCACTTGGGGAGCCTTCTGATCCTGGTCTGTTGTCGTATAAAGGTCTTGACTGTGCCAACTCTTGGATCCTGCTTCCTGCTGTTCAGAACTATAGTGTGAGTGCATGGGAGGACATGGACAGAAGTAGCCATGTCCATTCGATTACATGTCTGAGATCAGGGATTTCCTTCAGTAAAATTTTTTTATTAAATTTGCTTTGACCCTTAGGACAGAAAACACATGGTTGCAAAGTGCACAGCCTATTTGCCTTTAGTAAAACATTCCCTTAAGCCAGCCATACATGGATTGAAATTTGGTTGGTTCAGCAAGGACTGGCTGAATTTTGATCCAAGTATGGGCTGACCACATAGTTTTTGTCCTTAGGGACAACACAGTTTAGCACTTTATGTGATGCGTTTTCATTTGCATTAAAAAAAAAATTAAGGCTGTTACTAAACTATGTTAGTGCTCTAATAAAGAATATTCACTTGCTGGTTTGGAGTTTTGTACATAAGCGAGAGGTTACTTTTAATAATTATAAGTACCAATGGGGTACCAATTATCAGGTTTGAGTCATGGTTTATAATTAGTCATTTGTACTTAGGAAGGAAACCAACTGAATATCTGTGAATACTGCCAAATCCACTGATTGTATTAGTAAGCTCAACTGCCCCACCATTTCTTCCCCAGAGGTGAACTGTTTTGGAGGTCTCTCTGCCTCCTTTCCCTATGACCTGCATAGGTGGTAGAATTATGCATAGGTGGTTTGTTTATATAACAACATTATTGCAATAGGGTAAGTAATAGTGTCAAATTTTACATACCATTAGCTTTTTGGACAAATAATGTCATAATGAAATGCTTACAATGGAATTAGTGTCTGACTGATTGTCAATACCAAACCCTGCGAAAGAGCGTGCAAAAGTTGGTTAATGTTGACCAAGTGCATTTTAACAACTGTATGTCAAATTAATTATCCATCTTCAAAAATCTTTCACATTTTCAACCTCCAAAGTAACAAGCATGTTATATCAAGATACATGACCATGGGGTCATTTTCCTGGTGCAAAACATAGTTCGAGATCTCAATTTTTATTTTCAATACCGCTATTCCTTAGTTCAGTTTCTTACTCTAGTCTTATGCCCCATACACACGATCAAATTTTCTGACAACAAATGTTGGATGTGAGCTTGTTGGCTGAAAGCCCCGACCGTGTGTATGCTCCATCGAACATTTGTTGACGGACTTTCCGCCAACAAATATTGGCTAGAAGGTTCTCAAATTTTCCGCCAACAAAACAAAAGTTCACGCATGCTCGGAATCAAGCAGAAGGAGCCGCACTGGCTATTGAACTTCATTTTTCTCGGCTCGTCGTATGTCTTATACGTCACCACGTTCCCGAGTTCGTAATTGTTGGCCAACATTTGTGGACCGTGTGTATGCAAGACAAGTTGGAGGCAACAACCTTCGAACAAAATTCCACGGTTTTGTTGTCGGAAAGTCCGATCGTGTGTACATGGCATTACTCTAGTCCAGTGATGGCGAACCTTGGCACCCCAGATGTTTCGGAACTACATTTTCCATGATGCTCAACTACACTGCATGAGCATCATGGGGAATGTAGTTTCAAAACATCTGGGATGCCAAGGTTCGCCATCACTACTCTAGTCTCACTCCTTTGCTAATTCTCTCTGTGTTTTGCTAGTGCTTCCACAATATCCAGATTACTATGGAGATAACATTTAGGGTTTTAGTGTTTTGGAAATAAGGTCTTGTTTTTTTAAACGTGATGCTTTTCTTTAAAAGTTGTCACCACTTTTCAAGGGTCAACCTACCCACATTTTATATTGTATTTATTGCTGGACACTGGTTGGATCTTACCCCTCTTAAGGACTCTAAGTACAACATTGTAGCTATTTCTCCACCTGCTCTCACATGGCCAAAATAAAGATGTGGCTTATTTTTATCTTCCTGACTTTGGATAGATGATTATGAGAGCATAGCACCATAAATGATTTTTGTAATGGCTACAGCAGCCATGCTTTGAATCTATGATGGAGAATGAAGCACGTGCATCGGCTCCGCAGCTCAAGCACAAGATTGAAATGTCAGTTCCCACCGCAGCTAGCCTTTAAATTATATTACTAATGTTTTTACAAGTGATTGCATATTCTGTAGGGTTACATGGGGAGACATCTGTACATAATTTGAGCGACTTCTGTTTCTTATGGGACAGGTTGGTTCCAACTTCCAAGGGCTTGTTTTAGCCTTCTAGTGTAACCTTAGGGGCTCTGTCACTTTGCTCATTCATTGAAAAAACAACCCCCCACCTGCTGATATATTTTAATACATGCTCCGCTACCATTACATTGGGTACCTTGGAAAATACCTGGAACGTCAGTATTAGACTTGTGCACAACGGAAAATTTCTTTTAGTTTCAGTTCATTGTCATTCGTAAAATACATAATTTCGTTCTGTTATATTCATTATGTTACGTTAATTTTCGGATAATTTGTTATTTTTGTAGAGTGTCGATATTCGTTATACTGAATCTCAAATCATGTCGAATTCATTCGTTATCTCCGCTATAATTTATTTTGTATTAGTTGAAGTTCGATATTTATGTATGTATCTATATTTATGATAATGATTCATAGTTTGGAAAGTCGTTTGTTTATTGAATCTTTTACTGTAACACACACAATGACAATATATCTTCTCCTTGGCTCAAATACAATACAACACCCTTCTCACTCAGTTCTCAGGAATGCACTTCCAATCAGCTGATTGGACTGTAAGGCCCCTTACACACTTGTGCGACTTCAAAGTTGCGCGATTTTACCGCGATTTGTGGGCACGATTTTTGCGATTTTGCCGCGATTTCAAGGAATGCCTGTGTAAGTGGCATTAAAATCGGACCAAAGTAGCCCAGGGACTGCTTTGAAGTTGGAACAACTTGAAGTTGTACTAATATGAATGGCTGTCATTGGAAATCATGGGGAACGACTTGTCATGCTACTTTGCAGTCCCAAATTGTGGGGCAAGTCGTATAAGTGTGAAAGGGGCCTAAGATTTACTTTGAGTTGACCTTTTGTTCCATTAGATATTTAATGAATTACCGAAACATGTCGAATGCATTCATTATATTCGCTATAATTCCTTTCGTATTAGTTGAAATTTGTTTATTTTTTATTATTAAGATTCAAAATTCGGCCAAATTTTGATTAGTTACGAAACGAATTGTACATGTCTTGTCAGTATATTGGGGAGCATTTGTCCACTTTTCCTCCCGTGATACAGTAATGGGTTTTGAGTGGCCAGTAATCAGACCCAAACACTGTCAAGTGAGGAAAGCAAGGATGTCCTTAACCTTGTATAAGCATAAGATTTTTTTTGGGGGGGACTTTAAATGAGACATATGTGACCATACATCTCCATCCCTGAATCTGGTACATAAAAAGGAGGGTTGGGACTTTAGATGAGGTGTGTCTGAAGAGGCTCACCAATGAAACAATGTAATATGGATGTGTTTATTGTCTAAAACACACAGCAGTAGCATGCAGCATTGAGTACATACAAATATAGTAAACACGTAAAAAGCATGTTGCAAACTATAAACATGTAAATATTGGCTTATAATGGCTTTGTTAAAAAGGTAATCCTCCAAGAGATGGAATCTATAAAACCCAAGGTTTGGTCCTGAAAGTAAAACCTATTGCATCTGTATAAGCCCGACACGTTTCATCGCATAATGCCACTCTTCAGGGAATGATGCATGATAAATTAGATCGGCAAAAAGACATGGGCATATCACATAAAGTCTAAACATGAGACCCAAAAATGGGAAACGGTGACGTGGAGATGAAGATATCTATCTCCTAGATGACTTACTTATTGGCAGCATGTGAGGGTATTTAAGCTGGAGCACATGGGCTAGTATAATTGTATGCGCTAGGAGCTGAGGTGAGGCCTGTGGGAAGACAGAGAACATAAGTCCCAGAAACATGAATATCCAAACAGCAGGTAAAGCAGGGGCTCCAATCTAAAATTACCGTATATACTCAAGTATAAGCCTAGTTTTTCAGCACATTTTATTGTGCTTAAAGTGCCCCCCTCGGCTTATACTTGAGTCAAGTATTTTTCTGCAGCAGAAAATTACATTTTCCGAACCGACTTTGGGGCCCCGTATCTCGGGGCCACTTGGTGCTAGGAACCACAACATATCCAAAGCTGCGGTTCCTAGCACCAAGTGGCCCCGAGATACGGGTCCCCAAATTCGGTTCGGAAAATGTCATTCTCTGCTGCAGAAAAGGGCTTAACATTTTCTGAACCGACTTTGGGGCCCCGTATCTCGGGGCCACTTAGAGCTAGGAACCCCTGGGTCCACTGGGTTTGCACACCAAATTTTGGGTTCCTAGCACCAAGTGGCCCCGAGATACGGGGCCCCAAAGTTTGTCAATTGTGTCCATCTGCAGCAATGTCATTTCGGGACCCTTTGGGTCCAGAGACCCCAAATTTTGGCTGCAGCTAGGGGGGCATTTAGGAGCCCTTAACTACAGAGTTTGAAGTTCGGGAGACCTATGGCTGCAAATGGGCACAGTGAGGCATGCAAATGGGCACAGTGAGGCTGCAAATGGGCATTGTTGACCCTCTTTTTCACTTACAGTAGCTGCACATTTCTCACCCTAGGCTTATACTCGAGTCAATACGTTTTCCCATTTTTTTGTGGTACAATTAGGTGGCTTGGCTTATATTCGGGTCGACTTATACTCGAGTATATACGGTAAGTAATAAGTAAAAACCCTATATAAGCATCAACACCATCCATCGTGGATCTTACACAAGGTTTGGACTTTTTTTTAATAATGGTCATTAAAACAAATTAATTAAATATACGACTTGCATATAACTTCCTTGCTCGCAGAGCTAAGGTATGTTTTTTTTTTTTCTAAACGTCTGGAAAGCCCAGAACTTTAAGAACTTAACCTCAAAGAAATTTCCCATGAGGCAGTCTGGCTGCTGCATTATTTTGTATTGTGCCAGCAAGATTTCTATCACATTTTCCATTAGCACTGCTATAATAATGCTTGCAAGGTTTCAGGAGTCATCTCTGGCTTTTCATTTCACTAAAATCCAGAAGAAGCCCAGTATATTTATATCTTTCTCCCTTCTTCATTTAGGCTTGAAGTATTCTCTTTAAAGAAAAACTGCCATCATTTTGAGTATATCCAATTGTTGAAATCCCAGTGTTATCATACTTAAGCTGTCATTTGTATCTTTTTTTTTTTCCCCCCTCTCGTGTCTTAATGCTGTATTGTAACGGACGATGGGACCACTTGAGTCATGAGGTGAAAATCATGATCCGAGCAATCCATGATAGGAAAGGAGACATTCGCTTTTCCTTCTTTCTTAAAGCAGATTTAAAGTGGAAGTAAACCCTCCTATCGTTTTCAGCCAAGGAAGCTGCCATCTTTGCCTCTGTTTAATCTTCAACTGCCACGGTGCTGCACATGTGATCCGTTATGACACCAGCCATTGGATGGTTATACTGTTTGGTTGAGAGCACAGCCAATGTGCAGTTAGCATTCACGGCATGCCATTTTTTTTTAAACTGTTAAATCGATGGGTTTACTTCCGCTTTAAAGTTCAACTTTGTAAAAAAAAAAAAGAATAAATGCATATCACTTTGCAGGTAAAACCACTCTCCACTCTGAGCACACGCTTGGACCAGCCGGCGTTTTCTGTGACGTCACTCGAGGGAGGGGGAGCGCAGTGGTGCAGCTGTCTCCTCTTCGTATAGTTCAAACAAATGCCATAGACAACATGTTTCAGAGGCGTGGCCTCCTTCTTCAGTCACACAAAACGCCGGCTATAAAATATATAAAAACATTTTTTTTTTCCCATCAGTTTAGGCCAATATTTAGTATTCTTCTACATATTTTTGGTAAAAAAAAAATTGCAATAAGCGTATATTAATTGGTTTACGCGAAAGTTATAGCGTCTACAAAATAGGGGATAGTTTTATGGCATTTTTATTATTAATTATTTTTTTACTAGTAATGGCGGCGCTCTGCGATTTTTATCAGGACTGCAACATTATGGCGGACATATCTGACACTTTTGACACATTTTTGGAATCATTGGCATTTTATACAGCGATCAGTGCAATAAAAATGCACTGATTACTGTACAAATGTCACTGGCAGGGAAGGGGTTAACCACTAGGGGGGCGATGAAGGGGTTAAATGTTTTCTCTCTCTGTGTTCTAACTGAAGGGGGGAGGGGACTGTCTAGGGGAGATGACAGATAGCTGTTCATACTTTGTAGGAACAGACAATCAGTCTCTTCTCCCCTCAGGGAACCGTAAACTGTGTGTTTACACACATAGTTACATAGTTACATAGTTACATAGTTAGCTAGGCCGAAAAAAGACACAAGTCCATCCAGTTCAACCATAAAAAAAAAGAAAAAAAAAATAAAAATAAAATATATCGTACAATCCAATAAACCCCATATTATACCCACAGTTGATCATGAGGAAGGCAAAAAAAAACCCCAGAAGAGCATACTCCAATCTGCTACAGCAGGGGAAAAAAAATCCCTTCTTGATCCCCCGAGAGGCAATCGAATTTTCCCTGGATCAACTTTACCTATAAATATCAGTACCCAGTTATATTATGTACATTTAGGAAAGTATCCAGGCCTTTCTTAAAGCAATCTACTGAGTTAGCCAGAACCACCTCTGGAGGGAGTCTATTCCACATTTTCACAGCTCTTACTGTGAAGAAACCTTTCCGTATTTGGAGATGAAATCTCTTTTCCTCTAGACGTAAGATCCCAGTTCTCGTGTGTCACCAACGATCACAGGAGCCCGGTGGTGATCATGACAACGGGCACCCGCATTGGCTCCGGGGGCGAGCTTTGGGCGCGCGTGCCCCTAGTGGCCAAAGGGCGAAGCGACGTTACATAATGTCGTTTTGCACAGCCGTGCCATTCTGAGGCTAGTCGGCAAGTGGTTAAGAAGACAGTGCACTACATTGATAAGGTTATTTACATTAAAAAAATATTGTGTCTCTGTGACCATGAGATGCCAGCAGTGCACCGTGCTAAGTTATCTTTCATAAGCAATGTCATTATATTTGTCCTCTAAATAGAAGTGATAATATTTTTATTTGCAATAGTAAATTATGTTTGGATGCATACATACAAGGCTTGCCCATTTTAATCAACCAGCCAATGCACCTTACCGTCACAAAGTGATTTTAAAAGCTGTTTGTTATTTATACAAGGACACACAGGTGATTGGTTTTTTGGAAGACGCTCATTCCCGATAATAGGAAACCATGTTCATGCTAGCTTTGGATTTGCATAATTGTGGCATGGGTACATTCATTTAAAGAGTAAATCCAGCCTTCTTCATTAGAACCACAGCAATACCAAGTATCTTGATAAATACAGTCTATTTCATTCTACATATATATAGTTTGATTCCCACATCTTTTAGGGTCTCATCTACATCACTGATCGACCTGTCCTTTGTTCTTCCCCTCTTACTTCCTTGGATTCCCTTCAAAAATCTTTAGACTTATGCTCCAAGTTTGGTAGACCTGTCCTATGATTACTGTTCTTTGTTTTTTGTTTTCAGTACAACGTTTTCTACCTTCTCACTACACTCTTCAACAAACGCCTAGAGAAAAGTCAATTACTACACAGCAACGCAAACAGTCTTACCAAACAAAAGCACTTTCTAATGCATTTTTATCCCACGGCAAATGCCTGTAGGAAATAGACATGTGCAATTCGTTTTGTTTTTTTCTTTTTTCGTTTTTTTTCGTTATTTTCGTTCATTCGTTTTCGTACGAATGAACGAACGATTCGCTAAAAATGTTAACAAATCGTTCGAATCGAACGAATCCGAAAACAACGAAAATCCGAAAAAAACTAATTAGAAACAACAAATGTTCGAAAGAAGAAAATCCGAAAAACTAAAACAGGAACAACGAAAATCAAAATGAACGAAAAAATTCGTACATTCGTAACTTTTTTTTTTGTTGAATTAGTAATTTTCCGTGTCCCTTACAATGGCGCTGCTTAACGTACCTCGAATGGATTGAACGAAAAAATTTGTACATTCGTAACTTTTTTTTTTTTTTTTTTTTTCGATTCGTAATTTTCCGTGTCTCTTACAATGGCGTTGCTTAACGTGCTTCGAATGGATTGAACGAAAAAATTTGTACATTCGTAACTTTTTTCTTTTTTTTTTCGATTCGTAATTTTCCGTGTCTCTTACAATGGCGCTGCTTAACGTACCTCGAATTGATTGAACGAAAAAATTTGTACATTCGTAACTTTTTTTTTTTCGATTCGTAATTTTTCGTGTCTCTTACAATGGCGCTGCTTAACGTGCTTCGAATGGATTGAACGAAAAAATTCGTACATTCGTAACTTTTTTTTTTTGTTGAATTGGTAATTTTCCGTGTCTTTTACAATGGCGCTGCTTAACGTGCTTCGAATGGATTGAACAAAAAAATGTGTACATTCGTAACTTTTTTTTTTTTTCGATTCGTAATTTTCCGTGTCTCTTACAATGGCGCTGCTTAACGTGCTTCGAATGGATTGAACGAAAAAATTCGTACATTCGTAACTTAACTAACGTAACTTTTTTCGATTCGTTATTTTCCGTGTCGCTTAAAATGTAATAATAGCATACACATTACATAAAATTATGAATTATGCTCCGATTACGAATCTACGAATGTTACGAATGTACGAATAAATACGAATGCGTCCGAATTTCGAATAAACGAATAAACGAAAATTAAAACGGAAAAACTAATCAACGAAAAAATAACTCTTACGAAAATATGAATCGTTACGAATACAAACACCGACGACTTACAAATTTACGAATAGGAACACAGACGACTTACGAATTTACGAATCGTTACGAATCAACGGAAACGAAAAAAACTAAACGAAAATAAACACATTTTTTTGTTGTGCACATGTCTATCACCGATCGACTTGTCCTTTGTTCTTCCCCTCTTACTTCCTTGGATTCCCCTCAAAAATCTTTAGACTTATGCTCCAAGTTTGGTAGACCTGTCCTATGATCAGTGTTCTTTATTTTTTGTTTTCAGTACAACGTTTTCTACCTTCTCACTACACTCTTCAACAAACGCCTAGAGAAAAGTCAATTACTACACAGCAACGCAAACAGTCTTACCAAACAAAAGCACTTTCTAATGCATTTTTATCCCACGGCAAATGCCTGTAGGAAATAGACATGTGCAATTCGTTTTTTTTTTTTATTTTTTCGTTTTTTTTCGTTATTTTCGTTCATTCGTTTTCGTACGAATGAACGAACGATTCGCTAAAAATGTTAACAAATCGTTCGAATCGAACGAATCCGAAAACAACGAAAATCCGAAAAAAAATAATTAGAAACAACAAATGTTCGAAAGAAGACAATCCGAAAAACTAAAACAGGAACAACGAAAATCAAAATGAACGAAAAAATTCGTACATTCGTAACTTTTTTTTTTTTGCGATTCGTAATTTTCCGTGTCCCTTACAATGGCGCTGCTTAACGTACCTCGAATGGATTGAACGAAAAAATTTGTACATTCGTAACTTTTTTTTTTTTTTTTTTCGATTCGTAATTTTCCGTGTCTCTTACAATGGCGCTGCTTAACGTACCTCGAATGGATTGAACGAAAAAATTTGTACATTCGTAACTTTTTTTTTTTTTTTTCGATTCGTAATTTTCCGTGTCTCTTACAATGGCGCTGCTTAACGTACCTCGAATTGATTGAACGAAAAAATTTGTACATTCGTAACTTTTTTTTTTTCGATTCGTAATTTTTCGTGTCTCTTACAATGGCGCTGCTTAACGTGCTTCGAATGGATTGAACGAAAAAATTCGTACATTCGTAACTTTTTTTTTTTGTTGAATTGGTAATTTTCCGTGTCTTTTACAATGGCGCTGCTTAACGTGCTTCAAATGGATTGAACAAAAAAATGTGTACATTCGTAACTTTTTTTTTTTTTCGATTCGTAATTTTCCGTGTCTCTTACAATGGCGCTGCTTAACCTGCTTCGAATGGATTGAACGAAAAAATTCGTACATTCGTAACTTAACTAATGTAACTTTTTTCGATTCGTTATTTTCCGTGTCGCTTAAAATGTAATAATAGCACACATTACATAAAATTATGAATTATGCTCCGATTACGAATCTACGAATGTTACGAATGTACGAATAAATACGAATGCGTCCGGATTTCGAATAAACGAATAAACGAAAATTAAAACGGAAAAACCAATCAACGAAAAAATAACTCTTACGAAAATATGAATCGTTACGAATACAAACACCGACGACTTACAAATTTACGAATAGGAACACAGACGACTTACGAATTTACGAATCGTTACGAATCAACGGAAACGAAAAAAACGAAACGAAAATAAACACATTTTTTTGTTGTGCACATGTCTATCACCGATCGACTTGTCCTTTGTTCTTCCCCTCTTACTTCCTTGGATTCCCCTCAAAAATCTTTAGACTTATGCTCCAAGTTTGGTAGACCTGTCCTATGATCACTGTTTTTTGTTTTTTGTTTTCAGTACAACGTTTTCCACCTTCTCACTACACTCTTCAACAAACGCCTAGAGAAAAGTCAATTACTACACAGCAAAGTCTCACCAAACAAAAACACTTTCTAATGCATTTTTATCCCATGGCAAATGCCTGTAGGAAACAATATAAACAATTTTTAAAAGCTGACAATAGAGTTATTAATGCCCCATACACACGGTCGGACATTCCGACCACAAAATCCATCAGATTTTTTCCGACGGATTTTGGCCGAAACTTGTCTTGCATACACACGGTCGCACAAAATTGTCAGAAAATCCGATCGTTCGGAAACGAGGTGACGTACAACACGTACGATGGGACTACGTAGAGGCCACTAGCCAATAGCTTTCGTCTCCAAATTTTTTCTGAGCATGCGTGGCACTTTGTGCGTCGGAATTCTCGACACACGATCTGAAAAAGTCAGATTGGATTTTGCTGTCGGAAAATTTTAGATCCTGCTCTCAAACTTTTTCCGTCGGAAATTCCGATGGAAAAAGTCCGATAGAGCCCACACACGATCGGATTTTCTGACAACATAATCCGATCAGACTTTTTTCGTCGGAATTTCCGACCATGTGTACAGGGCATAATACTATAAATGACTATAATTAATTGACTATTGACTATTTATTTAGACTTATTTCAGTTCCCTTCATATTTTGGAGCCCTGGCTACATTATGTGCATCCAACCATAGATATCAATGGTGTACAGCAGCCATTCTCAACCAGGGTTACGTAAAACCCTAGGGTTCTTTCAGAGATTGCTAGGGGTTTCTTGAGCTGTTGTTGATTGAGCGCCTATCTGATGGTGTCTGCATAGTTCCAGGGCCAGTGACACTTGATAAAGCGACCAGTATGACACCAATGATCTTTTTAGCTATTTTTAGGGGTGGCATTCTAAACATCACTGTATTGCCGTGTATACACGATCGGAATTTCGGCCAGCAAAAGAGAGCTTTTCATCGGAAAATTCGGCCGTGTGTAGGCACCATCAGAATTTTGCTGGCCGAATTCCCGCCAGCAAAAATTTAAGACCATGTTCTCAATTTTTCCGACAGAAAAAATCGGAAATTCTGATCGTCTGTAGCAATTCCGACGCGCAAAATTCCTATGCATGTTCGGAAACAATTTGACGCATGCTCGGAAGCATTGAACTTCATTTTTTCTCGGCTCGTCGTAGTGTTGTACGTCACCGCGTTCTTGACGGTCGGAATTTGGTGTGACCGTGTGTAGGCAAGACAGTTTGAGCGGAATTCTGTCGGAATTCTGTCGGGAAAACCATCAGAGCTTTTTCCGACAAGAATTCCGATCGTGTGTACGTGGCATAAGGGTTTCATTCTTCCTACTGACCACCAACATACAGGGCATTTGTTCAAATGATCCCCAGTTAATTCTTTTAGTAATGATTCCCTGAGACCTGAAAATTATTTTAGGGTTCCTCTGGGGAAAAAAATCTTTAGATTTTAGACAGTCTCTATAAAGTCATTGAACTGATACTACCACTCTTCTTCTAACATACGAGCATTAGTCTGATTGAGTCTTCTCCCAACATCTAACTCAAGGTTTTCCATGGGCCTCCCCTCCAAGTCACCTAACCCTACCTTACAGTACATACAGTGGTGTGAAAAAGTGTTTGCCCCCTTCCTCATTTCCTGTTCCTTTGCATGTTTGTCACACTTAAGTGTTTCGGAACATCAAACCAATTTAAACAATAGTCAAGGACAACACAAGTAAACACAAAATGCAATTTGTAAATGAAGGTGTTTATTATTAAAGGTGAAAAAAAATCCAAACCATCATGGCCCTGTGTGAAAAAGTGATTGCCCCCCTTGTTAAAACATACTATAACTGTGGTTGTCCACACCTGAGTTCAATTTCTCTAGCCACACCCAGGCCTGATTATTGCCACACCTGTTCACAATCAAGGCATCACTTAAATAGGAGCTGCTTGACACAGTAAGGTCCACCAGAAGATCCTTAAAAGCTACACATCATGCCGAGACCCAAAGAAATTCAGGAACAATTGAGAAAGAAAGTAATTGAGATCTATCAGTCTGGAAAGGGTTATAAAGCCATTTCCAAAGCTTTGGGAATACAGCGAACCACAGTGAGAGCCATTATCCACAAATGGCGAAGACATGGAACAGTGGTGAACCTTCCCAGGAGTGGCCGGCCGCCCAAAATTACCCCAAGAGCGCAGCGACGACTCATCCAAGAGGTCACAAAAGACACCACAACAACGTCCAAGGAACTGCAGGCCTCACTTGCCTCAGTTAAGGTCAGCGTTCATGCCTCCACCATCAGAAAAGACTGGGCAAAAATGGCCTGCATGGCAGAGTTCCAAGGAGAAAACCACTGCTGAGCAAAAAGAACATCAAAGCTCGTCTCAATTTCTCCACAACACATCTTGATGATCCCCAAGACTTTTGGGACAACATTCTGTGGACCGATGAGACAAAAGTGGAACTCTTTGGAAGGTGTGTGTCCAAGTATATCTGGCGTAGAAGGAACACTGCATTTCAGAAAAAGAACATTATACCAACAGTAAAATATGGTGGTGGTAGTGTGATGGTCTGGGGCTGTTTTGCTGCTTCAGGACCTGGAAGACTTGCCGTGATAAAAGGAACTATGAATTCTGCTGTCTACCAAGAGATCCTGAAGGAGAATGTCCGACCATCTGTTCGTGTACTCAAGCTGAAACGAACTTGGGTTCTGCAGCAGGACAATGATCCTAAACACACCAGCAAGTCCACCACCGAATGGCTGAAGAAAAACAAAATGAAGACTTTGGAGTGGCCTAGCCAAAGTCCTGACCTGAATCCTATTGAGATGTTGTGGTATGACCTTAAAAAGGCCGTTCATGCTCGAAAACCCTCTAATGTAACTGAATTAGGACAATTCTGCAAAGATGAGTGGGCCAAAATTCCTCCAGGACGCTGTAAAAGCCTCATTGCACGTTATCGCAAACGCTTGGTTGCAGTTGCTGCTGCTAAGGGTGGCCCAACCAGTTATTAGGTTTAGGGGGCAATCACTTTTTCACACAGGGCCATGATGGTTTGGATTTTTTTTCACCTTTAATAATAAACACCTTCATTTACAAATTGCATTTTGTGTTTACTTGTGTTGTCCTTGACTATTGTTTAAATTGGTTTGATGTTCCGAAACACTTAAGTGTGACAAACATGCAAAGGAACAGGAAATGAGGAAGGGGGCAAACACTTTTTCACACCACTGTAGTTACATAGTTACATAGTTGGTGAGGTTGAAAAAAGACACAAGTCCATCAAGTCCAACCTATGTGTGTGCTTTATGTTTATATTACATTGTATATCCCTCTATGTTGTGGTCGTTAAGGTGCCTAGCTAGTAGTTTTTTAAATTATCGATGCTCCCTGCTGAAACCACTGCTTGTGGAAGAGAATTCCACATCCTTACCACTCTAACAGTAAATAACCCTCTACGCAGTTTAAAGTTAAACCACTTATTTTCTAATTTTAGTGAATGGCCACGTGTCTTTTTAAATTCCCTTGCGTGAAAGAGTTTTATCCCTATTGTGGGGTCACCAGTACGGTACATTAAAATCATATCCCCGCTCAAGTGTCTCTTCTCCAGAGAAAATAAGTTCAGTGCTTGCAGTCTTTCCCCGTAGCTGAGATCCACCAGTCCCTTTATTAGCTTTGTTGCCCTTCTCTGGACCATCTCCAGCTCCAGCACATCCTTCCTAAGGACCGGTGCCCAGAACTGGACGTCATACTCCAGGTGCGGCCGGACCAGAGTCTTGTAAAGTAGGAGAGTTATCTTTTTATCTCTGGAGTGGATCCCCTTTTTAATGCATGCCAATATGCTGTTGGCTTTGTTTGCAGCAGCCTGGCATTGCTGAGCCTATCATTTACTAGGACCCCCATGTCCTTTTCCATCCTAGATTCCCCCAGAGGTCCCCCCCCCCCCCAGTGTATAAATTGCATTCATATTTTTGGCACCCAAATGCATTATTTTACATTTTTCATCATTAAACCTCATTTGCCATGTAGTTGCCCTCCCCATTATTTGTTTATATCTTCTTGCAAGGTTTCCACATCCTGCATAGAAGTCATTGCCCTGCTTAGCTTAGTATTGTCCGCAAATACAGAGATTGAGCTGTTTATCCCATCCTCCAGATGGTTTATGAATACATTAAATTCCCTACTATACCCCATCCTATTTAATTTCTCTCTCTCTTTTTTCCCCTTTTTTCCCATTTTCTTATCTCTCCCTTGCGAATAGAAGGCCTGTATTTTGTTTAATCTATGATAATATTGCAGTATAGCTTGTTGAGACTTGTGCAATAATTTTACACTCTTCAATATTAAACTCAACCCCACCAGTAATCTTACAGATTGTGTACCACCTTAGCTTCTTCTTCAACCCCCAGTGAATATAAGCTAATCGATGCAATCTTTTCTACATCATTGCAATCTTTGCTCTACAAAAACCCTTTTATACTATGCTCATATTGTTATGTAACCTACTTTGTACTTCCTTTGTTGTCTGACAAATATCTCCACCTTTATTACATTGGCCATGCCATCTAAGCCCCCGTACACACGGTCGGAAATTCCAACCACAAAATCCGTCAGATTTTTTCCGACGGATTTTGTCCGACACTGGTTATACATACACACGGTCAGACAAAGTTGTCAGAAAATTCCATCATTCTGAACGTGGTCAAACTACGTAGAGGCTAGTAGCCAATAGCTTTGGTCTCGTAATTTGATCTGAGCATGCGTGGCACTTTGTCCGTCGGAATTCTCGACACGCGATCGGAAAAAGTCAGATTGGATTTTGTTGTCGGAAAATTTGAGAGCAGGATCTCAAATTCCGACGGAAAAAGTCCGATGGAGCCCACACACGGGCGGATTTTCCGACAACGTGGTCCGATCGGACATTTTCCGTCTGAATTTCCGACCGTGTGTACGGGGCATGAGACATTAGCTTTTTATATAAGCATCTATAATTGGTAAAAATGTATTCTTGAAATTGGATTATTTTGGTGCCTAAGCAAATTACACAAGCAGCATTTTAAAAATGTACACTTTTTTTAGTATAAAATGTTAGAAAACTTTATACAACACATCTATTTCATTTGTAAATCTATTGAATTAGTAAGCACTTTGTGCAGAAAATATTTTGTCCAAAAATACCATGTGGTCAGAAATTTGGAATGTGTGTTTTTCGAGAAGCTAGTAAGGCTTTCAATCACTCTGTGTTCTAGACATGTGCACAATAGAAAAATTTGTTTAGCTTCGTTTTGTTTCTGTTAGTTTCCGTTGATTCGTAATGATTCGTAATTTCGTAAGTCTTTGGTGTTCGTATTCGGACTCGTTCGTATTTTCGTAAGTCGTCGGTGTTCGTATTCGGACTAATTCATATTTTCGTAAGAGTTATTTTTTCGTTGATTCGTTTTTCCGTTTATTCGAAATTCGTATTTTCGTATTTTCGTTATATTTTGTATTCGAACGTATTTTCGTAGATTGAATTACATTCGTACTTTCATAAGATTGATTTATTCGTACTTTCGTAACATTGTTTTCGTAGATTCGTAATCGGAGCATAATTCATAATTTTATCTAATGTGTATGCTATTACATGTTTAAGAAACAAATAATTTCTCTCTCACAAGTCAGAACTTAACTCAAAAATCCACCAAAACACAGTGCCTCCGACCCAACCACGTTTATCAACTAACAAAAAAAAGTAACGAATTTACGAATCCATTCGAAGCTCGTTAAGCAGCGCCATTGTAAGAGACACGGAAAATTATGAATCAACAAACAAAAAAAAAAAGTTACGAATGTACAAATGTTTTCGTTCATTTTGATTTTTGTTATTTTTGAATCTTTGTTCGGTATTTTCGTTGTTTCTGTTTTCGGATTTTCATTCATTCGTAGTTTCGTTGTTTGTAATTTACTTATTCCATATTTTCATTGTTTTTCATATTCGTTCGTTTCGATAATTCGTTATTCGTTACAATTTTTACTAAATCATTCGTTCATTCGTACGATACGAATGAACGAATATAACGAATTTGAACGGAAAACGAATTTGTAACTAAACGAATTGCACATGTCTACTGTGTTCTACCTGTTTGATCCACTGTTGGATTGTCAGCTGATGTCAGTGTGTGGTATGCAAGAGTGTGCGGCATTGACCAAATGGTCGCGATATCGATTTTTTTTTGTATAGGATGCTACTGGAATAGAATTGTATTGTAGAAGAAAAAACTTGGGCGATTTAGGGATTCTCCTCTCTAAATTTTCGAGAGACCTCATGGACTCACATCCAGAAGTAGGGCCAAAAGACATGCAGCATATCCCAATAACTCTGTCTACATCTCCAGCATGTGGCCGTGAGGGCAGGATAGATAGGGTGCAGCAGGGCAGGAGTACAGTACCCGTTGGTAATTATTTTATACCCTTATTCCTCGTATTTGTTGCTTATGGAAGATCTCAAGGACATTGTAGAAGATACAAAAATTTATATTGAAAATTTATTTTTGAAATGACTTTTATGGGATATTTTAGTGATTGGATTTTTTTTATGCCTTCATACATTTTTCCCCACCTATTTAATCTGCCCTACCCACCATTATCAGTACCCGGATCTTCGCTAAGGTTTAGGAATAGTTCTGTTAATCTGGATTTTAGCTTAAATAACTGTCATTAGGGAATAATAACCTCTCTGTTGAGCAGCTGTTCTTGCTTTTATTTCCTGGGACACATTGTTGTCTTTATTTATTGCGGAGCCCAAGTTTCAAAGAATGTTTTTTACTCTTTTATGTCTGTTCTCTTCACAACAAATTTCCTTCCTGTCCTTTTTTTTTGTTTTCTTCCCTTGTCATGATTATGTCAGCCTTGCCTAAGTTTGCCTTCAGTCCAGATATCTCCGATTTTTTTCATTCAAAATAATTTCCTTATTATTTCTATTACCATATCTTCTGCATAGTTATGCATTTCACTTTTCTGCTGTCTTTTTCTGTTTCAATAATTTGTTTTGGTTTCCAAGAAATATATAACAACTGTGATGCCTACACATGGGTAATGGATCAACAGTAAAAATGTAACATGAAGCTTAGAGTATAAGCAATGGCAAGATTTAACAGTTGGCTAGTAAAGGCTAGCTTGCAATGTCATGGACTCCCCAACAATAGGAGCAGCATGGTGTGGTTTTTCGTGTTGGTCTTCTGACGAAGGGGTTGGAAGGGGGAACAAGAGGAAGGGAGGAAAGGGGAAGTGGGGTCGGGAGGAAAGGGGAAGTGGGGTCAGGAGGAAAGAAAGTGCAGAAATGTAGGAGAGAAGGAGAAGGGAAAGATCCCAAAAGGCTCAGGACCAAGATCCAAGATCTACTTATTTATTTTATTATGTTCTTTAGGGTGAGGTTGAAAAGAACACGGGTAATATTGTACACCAATGTCATTCCTCTACTAGTAGCAAACTCTTCTATCAGAGTGAAATGTATAAAAATTTGCTTAAGGCCCCTTTCACACTTGTGCGACTTCAAAGTCGCGCGATTTTGCCGTGATTTCGCCGCAATTTCAAGGAATGCCTGTGTAAGTGGCATCAAAATCGGACCAAAGTAGTGCAGGGACTACTTTGAAGTCGGAACAACTTGAAGTCGTACTAATATGAATGGCTGTCTTTGGAAATCATGGGGAACGACTTGTCATGCTACTTTGCAGTCCCAAATCGTGGGACAAGTCGTATAATTGTGAAAGGGGCCTTAAAGTGACCTTTTCATTTTTCCCATGCATGGTCAGGTTCCTCCTCCATAGAAGCTTTACTAATCTTTTCTCATTACTGTACTGTTAACCCAGCAGGAAAAAAGTACTTACACAGGAATATGGACTCCTGTCCTGCTTATTTGACAATAGCGTGCCAATCACAAGAGATCAGAGTTGTCATATGAAAGAGGAGGAGTAAGTCACATGAATTTTTATGAGGCCAGATCCACATGGAAAAACAGAGGGAAAAAAGCCCCAAAAAAAAGAAAAAATATGCAGCCACCAAATCTAATGAATGGTAAGCTGCAATATATTACATTTTTGGTTTTGGATTTAATACAGCTTTGAACTTCCCACAGAGTTTGTTCTAGAGAAAACTAATACAAAACCCTTAGGATGATTGCTGATCACTTTGCTGCACAATTCCTTCCAGAACCCATAGTGGCAGTTGGATCATTTTCCTAAATTTTACTGTGTAATAATGTACTAATTATAACTATGGATATTGTTGGTCAAAGGAGAATAGTCTAGTTTTAAATGTCATTTTTCTACAAAAGTCTTCCACATTTTAACCACTCTGAGTGCCCATTCACACTATTACACATGGCAGCACATTTTACATGTATTGGGGAGATGTGGTTCCATTTATTCTGAATAGCACGCCAATGCATCTTGCTGGCATATGTTCAGTACATTGCCAGGCATTATGCATGCGCCATTTTTGGTGCATTGGCAGCCCATTCATTTTGAAGAGGCTGTCTTAAAGAAGAAGTATGGCCACCTTAACCACTTGCCTACCAGGCACGAACACCTCCTTCCTGACCAAGCCATTTTTCAGCTTTCAGCGCTGTCGCATTTTGAATGACAATTGCGCGGTCATGCAACGCTGTACCCACATTTTTATCATTTTTTCCCCACAGATAGAGCTTTATTTTGGTGGTATTTGATCACCTCTGCGGTTTTTATTTCTTGCGCTATGAACAAATTAAGAGGGACAAGTTTGAAAAAACATAATATTTTTTACTTTTTATTATAGAAAATATCCAATTTTTTTATTTTTTTTTTAACAAATGTTTTCCTCAGTTTAGGCCAATACGTATTCTTCTACATATTTTTGGTAAAAAAAAATCGCAATAAGCGGATATTGATTCGTTTGCGCAAAAGTTATAGCGTCTACAAAATAGGGGATAGATTTATGACATTTTTATTATTATTTTTTTTTTTACTAGTAATGGCGGCGATCTGCGATTTTTATCATGACTGCGACATTGCGGCGGACATATCGGACACTTTTGACACATTTTTGGGACCATTCATATTTATACAGCGATCCGTGCTATAAAAATGCATTGATTACTGTATAAATGTGACTGGCAGGGAAGGGGTTAACACTAGGGGGCGCTGCAGGGGCTAATATGTTCCCTATATTAGTGATTCTAACTGTGGGGGGAGGGGGACTGACTGGGGGAAGGGACCGATCGGTGTCGCTATGTACAAGGGACACACCATCGGTCTCCTCTCCAGTGACAGGACGTCGATCTGTGTGTTTACATACACAGATCCACGTCCTGCTCAGTTACTGGGCAATTGCGGGTGCCCGGCGGACATCGGTCCCCAGCGACGCGGGCCCCCTAGTGGCCAAAATGGTAGTGCCGTCATATGACGGCGACCCGCCACAAGAGCCGCACCGCTCCGCCGTCTTTTGACAGTGGGCGGTCGGCAAGAAGTTAAAGAAGAAGTATGGCCAAAGCTTTTGGCCCTACTGCTCCTATGAATCACAGGAGTACAGTTGGTTCTGCACTCCTGTGACCCATTTTCAGCGGATGTCACTCAGCCAGTCCAGGCTCTGGATCAGTCCTGCCTTTACAGAGTCCACCTAGATGCCTGGACTGGCAACTGGCTCAGCTCTCAGTGCACCGCTGGGAGACTAAAGCAGCTGCTCCCGTCCCCTGCACAGCCCGGTGGTCCAGTGATCGCTGGAAGGGCAGAGCAGAGAGCCAATGACTGACAGTCACCGTCCCTCTGCAGGCTGAATATCGAGAACTGAGCAATTTGCGTTTTTAGATCGCTCAGATCTTGGTGAAGAGCGAGCAGGGGACATATGCAGCATTGGAGTGACGGTGCATCCAGCTTGTGTGCTACTTTAACTGGCAATTACTCGGTCATGAAACGCAGTACCAAAATTAAATTTATATTGTTTTTTTTCACACAAATGGAGCTTTCTTTTGGTGGTTTTTGAAATTGTCGTTTATTATATAAAATACAATTTAGAAAAAAACAAACAATATTTTCTGTTATAAAATATATCCAATAAAATCTAATTTCTTCACGAATTTAGGCCAAAATGTATTCTGCTACATGTCTTTGGTAAAATAAATTCCAATCATAGCGATCTGATGATACTCGGTTACTGATTACGGTAACTGTAATCTGCTGTGTTCGGTGGACATAGCGCTCATAGAAGGGGCTCGCTGGACGCACCTTACCCGGAGCAGGCTCAATGACGTACATGTACGTGATTATGCCTGCACGTGTCACCCAGCCACAGTATAATTACTGTGGCAGGCCATGCGTCTCATTTTATGCAAGGCAAGGCATAACGTACATCAGCCCATGGCGATAGCGTGAATGGGCCCATGCTGTAAAGAATCCCTTCCTAAGCTAAGTATTATATCTTTTTTTCTTCTGTACCCATTTGGTGTCTTCTTGATCAGTTGTCAAATGTCTATGCTTTTACCTTGGGGTTGTAAAAATGGATCCAAACTGGAAGACCATTGTTGGCTAAAGCACCTCATCTTTGCATCTCAATGCGGTTCTCCTGCTGACTCTTCCAGTCTACATGCACTCACTCCAGCATCATCATTGCTCTGGAGACTTCCTTATGGTCAACAGTCATGACGACTGTTGACCATGCATGTGCAATGAGGGCTAAAATAGCCATTATTTGGTTTGATTTAATAAACAGTAATAGGCTTTTCACTTTGCAAGAGAAGTTGTATTTTAAAAGGCCCCTAGCTAGTTACAGTGTATGTGAGCCCCAACAAAAAACTTCTCTCATGCTGCGTACACACGGTCGGATTTCCCGACTGGAAATGTTGGATGTGAGCTTGTTGTCGGAAAGTCCGACCGTGTGTATGTTCCATCGAACATTTGCTGTCGGCCTTTCCACCAACAAATGTTTGATAGCAGGTTCTCAAATTTTCCACCAACAAAACTTTGTTGTCAGAAAGTCTGATCGTGTGTACACAAGTCCGTCGCACAAAATTTCACGCATGCTCGAATCAAGCAGAAGGAGCCGCACTGGCTATTGAACTTCCTTTTTCTCAGCTCGTCTTACTTCTTGTACATCACCACGTTCCCACATTCATAATTGTTGGCCAACATTTGTGTGACCGTGTGTATGCAAGACAAGTTTGAGCCAACAACCTCTGAACAAAAATTGAAAGTCCGATCGTGTGTACGGGGCATTACTTACTTCCTTTTGGTCTGTTAAATTTAGCATGGGAAGTCTTTTGGGAAGTCTTTTGTTATATTTGATCCTGACAGAAATCCAGTGATGTAGAGAGTTCTCTGCATGCTGCAGTCTTATCCATAGCAGTTGTATCAGCCCTGTCCAAGTCTCTCTGTAAACTACAGAACACCTTCTATCTATCTATCTATCTATCTATCTATCTATCTATCTATCTATCTATCTATCTCTATCTATCTATCTATCTATCTATTTATCTATCTAACTAAAGAGGAGGAAAAGGTGGTGTCCTTTAGTTCTAACACACTTCCTGTTTACTCCTTCATAGATACAGTGCTATGACTGTGTTGTCATCCTGGGCCAGGAAATGCCTTACCGACAACATCACAAGGTGATCACTAGAAAAAGAAAACTAATACAGCTGCCACATCTAAGGGCTGATAAGCTGCAATACATTCCATTTGTGTTCCTTGGATTTAGATGCCCTTTTAATTTTGAATGAGAGTAAAAAGTATAGTATTCATAAATGCGAATGCAGCAGTGCTGAGCTGGGCTGATGTTGCCAAGGAAGGTGCCGCAATAAATATTCATTGAACCAAATCGGCATCTATGACGGCTTCTAACCTTACAACATCAGCTTAGGAACACAGCTTACTTCTGAATAAAGGCTTTTGCTTCATACAGCCCCAGGCTTTCCTCCTCTATGAAAGCTGACAGCTGTACATCACTGATCAACCCCTTTCATCAAGTAAATAGAAATATCCTCTTGTGCGGATCACTCATGTCCTATTAGCATTTGTGCAGTGCATTAATGCGCGCATGCTAATGCCCGTAATGTCATGTGTTAACCTGTGTTGTATTGAGGCTTTGCATTGAAATAATGGAGCTTTTGATGCACCAAAATTAGGGCTGTTACTGATTAAAATTTTCGTGTTCGAAAAAATCTATTTATTTTAATCGATTAATCGACTAATTTCGATTAATTATAACGCACATACAGATCCAACTACTTTTAGCTGATCTCGTTGCATTGCAACTCTGCATTAGTCAGTGGTAAATGTGGTATACACTATATACAATCACCCGACACTAGTTGGTTTCCACAATCCATGACTTAACTTCACAGTTCACACAAATACGTTTTAAATTCAAACTGTAGCACTGACGTAAGTCATTTTTTTTCCCACAGTAGCGTGACAATCCCTCAACCTCCGGTCTAACTAATCACTCTCACCTTATGGCATGGACCCCTGTGCAAACAGGTGGTCATGCAAGTGGGTATCAAAAGGGTTAACACGGACCATAAACTTCTCTCACGTCTCCTCAGATCGCAGCAAGGACGCCAGGTCATGGGTAGAAAGAAAAGATCATTGCTTAAGTATAAGATTAAATTTTTGTGTTCAAACACAAACTACTCACATAAAGATGATAAAAACACAGCATGTAAAGCCGACAATCGCGTTAGTTCCGTAGGGCAGCAGCGGGTGACATCATGCGTAGCTCCTCCCCCGTACGTGTTACGTTCAATCAGAACTTCAACGTCACTGGACTCCACCCCCCTTCCCTTCGTTAGATGGAGGCACTTGAGTAAGGGGGGAGGAGTCCGGTGACGTCAATCTCTGTGACGTCACTGGATCTCTGACTGAACTCCCTGAAGACCCGGAAGCCGGCAGAGAGGTGAGTACCGATCAAAAGAATTTTGATCGATCAAAAAAATGAATCGATTAATCGAAGAATTAATCTTTAATTTCCACAGCCCTAACCAAAATGTATCAAAAACTGGACATGTCCCAATAATTTTGCTGTAGCAAACTATAGGATATTGCCATGCATTGCAGGTCATTGCAACACATGTGCTTTGCCTCAAGACCCATCCACACTGGCACATTTGCCTGTATAGCATACAAACTGTGAGTATTCCAGGGCCCAGAAGGCACAGGTGCAACGTACAGCCCACTCCCAGCAGCCCTATTAAAATGAATGCTTAAAGGGTAACGCCACTTTAGTAGGGAAAAAGATAGCAACAATTGCGATACAAGTCATATTGTAATTGAATGTTTTTAAAAATTACCTTTTCTTTTCGATCTGCAGCCTCTGTAATTTTCTTTAAATGCAATATGGCTACCTGGAGTTGTTCTGTACACAGATCTTGTACTGACCACTCCCCAGAAACATAATTTCCTGCTTGTGTGATTGGCTCACCAATGTTCCCAGAAGTCTGCCTAATGCCGCGTACACACGAAGGGACAATCCCGCGGGATTATCCTCTGGACTGAAGTCCAGCGGATAATCCCCTCGTGTGTGGGCGCCGGCGGACTTTTTGGCGCCAAAGTCCGGCGGACCAAAGTTTTAAGTTTTGTTTTAAAATTATCCGCTGGACTTGGCAGTCCAGCGGACAATCCCGCCGTTAGTGGGCAAGTCCGCGGGACTTTTGAAATGAAGGGACTTGCCGCTCATCGGCAAATCCGTTCATTTAGCACGTGACTTCAGGTTACTTGGCTAGCGTAGGCAGTTACTGCCGCCGCGCTAGCTCCGTGACCTGGCATGGATTTAAAGGGAATCCCCACGCCGAAAAAACGGCGTGGGGGTTCCCCCCAAATCCATGTCAGACCCTCATCCGAGCACGCAGCCTGGCAGGCCAGGAAAGGGGTGGGGACGAACGAGCGCCCCCCCCTCCTGAGCCGTACCAGGCCGCGTGCCCTCAACATGGGGGGTGCCCTGGGGAAAGGGGGGCCGTGCGGCCCCCCCCCCCACCCCAAAGCACCTTGTCCCCATGTTGATGAGGACAAGGGCCTCTTCCCGACAACCCTGGCCGTTGGTTGTCGGGGTCTGCGGGCGGGGGCTTATCGGAATCTGGGAGCCCCCTTTAATAAGGGGGCCCCCAGATACCGGCCCCCCACCCTATGTGAATGAGTATGGGGTACGATGTACCCCTACCCATTCACCTAAGGTGTAAAATGTAAAGTACAAAAACACACACACTTTTGAAAAAATATTTTATTGCACTGCTCCGGGGGTCTTCTTCCGTCTTGGGGGTCTTCTCGCCGGACTCCTCCGCTCTCTTCTGCTCTTTTACCTAGCTCTTTCACGAGCGGGGGGAGTCCGGCTACCTTCTTCGTCGTCGCCGCCGTCGTCTGGGGGTCTCGATCCGCCTTCGGGGGTCTTCCGGGGGTCTCTTCTGTTCTTGCGGCGGTCGTCGTCTTCCGCGCCGCCGGCGCCGCCTTCTTCTTCTTCTTGTCCTTCTTCTTGTTCTTCTTCTTCTTCCGATGTTGACCCGTCGCTGTCTCTACCCGGAATGCCTGTGCCGCTCTGCGCTCGGACTTATATAGGGACATGGGGGACAGGGTCACATGTTCATGTCACATGGTGACCCCGCCCCCTTGTGTTGTCACAGTCCCGGAGGATGCTGGGACTGTGACATCGCAAGGGGGCGGGGTCACCATGTGACATGAACATGTGACCCTGTCCCCCATGTCCCTATATAAGTCCGAGCGCAGAGCGGCACAGGCATTCCGGGCAGAGACAGCGACGGGTCAACATCGGAAGAAGAAGAAGAACAAGAAGAAGGACAAGAAGAAGAAGAAGGCGGCGCCGGTGGCGCGGAAGACGAACACCGCCGCAAGAACAGAAGAGACCCCCGGAAGACCCCCGAAGGCGGATCGAGACCCCCAGACGACGGCGGCGACGACGAAGAAGGTAGCCGGACTCCCCCCGCTCGTGAAAGAGCTAGGTAAAAGAGCAGAAGAGAGCGGAGGAGTCCGGCGAGAAGACCCCCAAGACGGAAGAAGACCCCCGGAGCAGTGCAATAAAATATTTTTTCAAAAGTGTGTGTGTTTTTGTACTTTACATTTTACACCTTAGGAGAATGGGTAGGGGTACAACGTACCCCATACTCATTCACATAGGGTGGGGGGCCGGTATCTGGGGGCCCCCTTATTAAAGGGGGCTCCCAGATTCCGATAAGCCCCCGCCCGCAGACCCCGACAACCAACGGCCAGGGTTGTCGGGAAGAGGCCCTTGTCCTCATCAACATGGGGACAAGGTGCTTTGGGGTGGGGGGCCGCACGGCCCCCCTTTCCCCAGGGCACCCCCCATGTTGAGGGCACGCGGCCTGGTACGACTCAGGAGGGGGGGCGCTCGTTCGTCCCCACCCCTTTCCTGGCCTGCCAGGCTCCGTGCTCGGATGAGGGTCTGACTTGGATTTGGGGGGAACCCCCACGCCGTTTTTTCGGCGTGGGGATTCCCTTTAAATCCATGCCAGCTTGCGGAGCTAGCGCGGAGGCATTTACTGCCTACGCTAGCTACGTAACCTGAAGTTACGTTCGAAATGAACGGACTGCTCCGTGTGTGGGCAAGTCCGTTCATTTTCAAAAGTCCCGCGGACTTTTGGCCGGCGGATTATCCGCTGGAGAAGTCCGTGCGTGTGTGGGCAAGTCCACACGCTCGGAAAGTCCAGCGGACCTAGCTGGAAAGTCCCGCGGGATTGTCCGCTGGACTAGGTCCGCCGGCAAAAGTCCGCACGTGTGTACGCGGCATAAGATACACGTCAGATTTCAGGCATCCCCTGCAACAAAAAATTTATTTTTGGTGAAATATTTCCAATAGGAACACGTCTAAAGGGATGCAGGCTCAGCAGATTTCCTCATTAGTGCTCTGCAGTTGCAACAGCTGACTGATGATTATGAAACCACTCCCATTAGACCCACTCAGTACAGCGGACATTCCAACAACAAAACCGTGCCTTTTTTGGCTCAAACTTGTCTTGCATACACACGGTCACACAAATGTTGTCAAATTCCGAACGTCAAGAACGCGGTGACGTACAACACGTACGATGAGCCAAGAAAAATGAAGTTCAATAGCCAGTGCGGCTCTTCTGCTTGATTCCGAGCATGCATGGAATTTTGTGCGTCGGAATTGTGTACAAACGCACAGAATTTCCGACAACAAGTTTTGCATATATATATATATATATATATATATATATATATATATATATATATATATATGTATATAAAATATACACACACATATATATTATATACATGTGTATGCCCACTCAAGCGTATGACTTTCTTTACTTTGCTGCTGTGGGCTCTAGCCCCAGATCCCCAAATCAACTTTAACATGAAAAAGAGAACAAAAACAAGAATTAGCAATATATATATACAACGGGATTATATACAAACTATAAGATATACACATGGTTGCAGTCAGACACATGGCGCGCATCCCCATACGTTGGTTCCTACCTCATTGACTGAGCGTGGGAGCCAGATTGAAATAAAAAAATGAATAAGGAGTGAGAACCAGTGATCCCATGCATCCGATCAGCCATAGTTGCCCAAATATGCCTGGTCTCCCGTAGGGAGGGGTATGAGTGGATAAAGTCGAGTACAGCTCAGATTGTAACCTGTCAATCCAAACATAAGATAACCCTATAAATTCTCCTTAACTCATCCCAACATGGATGGTAGAGACAAAGAAGAAAAAATGGAGAAATTATGAAATCATCTTACTCCAAGTTGATTGTAGGTTACAATCAAACTTATGCCGCGTACACACGTGCAGACTTTTGCCGGCGGACCTAGTCCAGCGGACAATCCCGCGGGACTTTCCAGCTGGGTCCGCTGGACTTTCCGAGCGTGTGGACTTGCCCACACACGCACGGACTTCTCCAGCGGATAATCCGCCGGCCAAAAGTCCGCGGGACTTTTGAAAATGAACGGACTTGCCCACACACGGAGCAGTCCGTTCATTTCGAACGTAACTTCAGGTTACGTAGCTAGCGTAGGCAGTAAATGCCGCCGCGCTAGCTCCGCAAGCTGGCATGGATTTAAAGGGAATATGAAATGAAATAGTCTGGGTTGCAAGCTTTTAGGGCATGCCAGCCTCTTCTTCAACCAGCTGCCCAAAGAAGAGGTCACCATGCATCCAAAGCTTGCACTACAATCTATTTTGTTGGCCAATAAATGGTGTCAACCCAAATCCAAACTTTTACTTTGTTTAATGGGAGAGGCAAAATTGAAGTATAAGTTTGGATTTGGGGTGACAATGTTTATTTGCTAATGAAATAGACTGGTGTGCAAGCTTTCAAGTCATGCTAGCCTCTACTTCAACCAGCTGACCAAAGAAGAGGTCACCATGCATCCAAAGCTTGCACTAAAATCTATTTTGTTGGCCAATAAATGTTGTCACACCAAATACAAACTTCTACTTCGTTTAATGGGAGAACCAAAATTTAAGTATAAGTTTGGATTTGGGGTGACAGAATCTATTGGTCAATGAAATAGACTGGGGTGCAAGCTTTTAAGGCACTTGTAGTGCAAGCTAAAGAGACATTGTGGCCTCTTCATTGAGTAGCTGGTTGAAGAAGAGGCAGGCATGCCTTAAAAGCTTGCACCACAGTCTATTTCTTTGACCAATAAATGTTGTCACCCCAAATCCAAACTTATACTTAAGTTTTGCCTCTCCCATTAAATGAAGTCGAAGTTTGGATTTAGGGGGGGCACCATTTATTGGCTATAAAAGTATGATAATCTTTTATTTGGGGAATTGGTGGAAGAAGAGGCTGGAGTGCCTTAAAAGCTTGCACTGCAGTCTATTTCGTTGGCCAATAAATGGCATCACTCCGAATCCAAACTTATATTTCAATTTTGCTTCTCCCATTTAAAGAAGTAGAATTTGGATTTGGTGTGACACATTTATTAGACTGTGGTGCAAACTTTCAAGGAACGCTGGCCTCTTCTTCAACCAACTGCTCAAAGAAGAAGCCACCATGCCTTGATAGCTTGCACTACAATCTATTTTGTTAGCCAATAAATGGTGTCACCCAAAATCCAGACCTTTACTGTGTTTAGCGGGAGAGGCAAACTTGAAATATAAGTTTGGATTTGGCGTGACAGCATTTATTGGCCAACGCAAAAGACTGTGCAAGCTTTCCAGGTACGCAGGCCTCCTCTTCAACCAACAGCTACAATCTATTTTGTTGGCCTATAAATGGTGTCACCCCAAATCCATACTTTTACTTTGCTTGGTGGTATTCAAAGTAAACAGTGGCTGAACACTCAGTGGATTTTTCTTTTGCCATTAAAGTGGAGGAAGATGACATGAAGAAGTAAGAACGAATGTATCCTTTATCACAATTTTCTTTGAAGTAGAGGAGGTCATAAGTCATTTTGCAGGCTAAATGGAAATCGAACTGGGAAACATCATTAAAGCAGAAAACCCCTTTAAGTTGTGTTTTCCTACCCATAGTAAACTAATGCAAAACATTATTTAATGTTCTCTCATTATATTATTTCCTTTGAGAACTATATCATTTGAATAGAGTTCCTCAACCTTTTGCTATCTTGTTCTGATGTATTTTTAGTAAAATTACATGTGACGGGAAAATGATCCAACGTCAGTTTTTTTTTTTTTTTTTTAATGTATACATGCGTATATTTTTTTGCTTGCTTAAGTTAATCTTTTCAGCTATAATGAGACCTCCATATACCACGTCTTGCTGTGTCGGGGTATGGTTCTTGCCTGCTTTTGATGTATCATGAAAGTAACATCGTGTCATATATCTTTGCGGAGGTCGATGCAAAAGAGTGCATATATTACCAGAGTTGCCAAGCAAATTACCTGTGGGAAAAGAGACACCTTTTTAACTCGGACGCCTTGCCACCTCCTTTGATTGCAGTTGTTTGTAATTAAAACACCTCTGCTAGATGTGTTTACTCCAGCATGGCTTTTGTGCAAATGATGAGGTTGAACAAAATTACAAAACAAAAAGAAACAAAGTCAAATCAAAGGGGGCTATTGGTAGTTTGGATTTTTTTATTTTTTTGGGGAAAATTAAGACCACCATGCAAGGATGTTCATTACAAAATGACTGACGAGGCTAAAATATTTCAGAAAATATATGTTAGACAAGAGCCATTTTTTCCTGTCCTGATGGTTTTAATACAAGTGAGTTAAAATGAATACTAACCCTATGAACAAAAATGTAATATATGGCGGTTTACCAGTCCAGAGATGTGATGGCTGTATTTTTTTTTCTGACTTTTTTTTTACCTAGTTCTCCTGCCAGTAACACACTTACATTGACAACCCTCACTCACTGTACTGTATACCCCCGTACACACGGTCGGAAATTCCGACCACAAAATCCGTCCTTTTTTTCCAACGGATTTTGTCTGAAACTGGTGTTGCATACACACGGTCGTACAAAGTTGCCCGAGAATCCGATCGTTCTGAACGTGGTGACGTTCGTTGCGTATGACAGAACTATGTAGAGGCTAGTAGCCAATAGAGTTGGTCTCCTAATTTGATCTGAGCATGCGTGGCACTTTGTCCGTCGGAATTCTCTACACACGATCTGAAAAAGTCAGATCGGATTTTGTTGTCAGAAAATTTGAGATTCTGCTCTCAATTTTTTTTACGGCGGAAATTCCGATGGAAAAAGTCCGCTAGAGCCCACACACGATCGGATTTTCCGACAACATAATCCGATCAGACTTTTTCCATCGGCATATCCGACAGTGTGTACGGGGCATAACTGTGGAGGGGCAGCACTGTCCCCTTATAACAAGAAGTATGTTATGATTACATAAAACCTTCCCCTCTCTTCCCAGATAGCAAGCAATTATGCTGCAAGGTTGAAAATGACTTGCTAAGCTATTCCTAGACTTGCCAGGCTTTACAAGTTTGTTGCACAATTGCAGCAAGTCCACATTGCATGACTCCAAATCAACTTCCTTTCCAACATTCTGTAAGTTTGCTGCAAGTTCTGGTTCAGTTATGCTGTGCAATAGTCATCCCACCACAGGGGGCACTGTGACTGAATTTCCATGCTGTAGACTTGCAGAGCTCTTGCTGTAGACTCACCACTGCAACTTTGCTTGTGCTAGAGACATGCTACGCAAATTTGCTACAAATTGTAAAAGTGTCAACTAGAACTTGTGCTTCAAGTGCTGTGCAAGTGTACAACTTGCCAGTGAAAATGTGCAGCAAGTTAACAGACCTACAATTAAATACTGCCACAAATATGTGGCAAACTATCTTTGCTATCTGGATTCTAATCCATAGCATAGGAGATGGAGGTTCAAATCTGGTAGGGGTTTTTACACTAACAACTTATAGCAATGCAGTACAGGCAGCAAGCGCAGGGAGTTATCAGCCTATTGTATTTCTGGCAGGATCAAATGCATCTTATCGAACAGATATAACAAAATGCCTTCAATAGTATATTTAAAGTAGAACTACATAAAAAGCTTAAATGAGCCATAAGGGAATAGATACAATAAAACAAATGTATTTAAATATACAGTGTCAGTCCAGAGATATACTTTTTTCTGCCACTAGATGTCCTTGGCCTGATGGCCAGCATTATTCATCCACTTTTCCTGAGCCTAGGACTTCCTGGACCTGCCCCCAGGCTGTGACTGGACAGTGAAAGGAGAAGCAGCACATTTACTAAAGCCATTAAATGGTATGGTAGATTCATAGATGACCTTATACTCATTTGGGACAGTGATGCGGGAGATGTTTTCGGATTTATTAGTGTACTTAAACCTGGAATTTACCTATGAGAGCCACACTAACAACATTAATTATTTAGACATCCCTTTGAAGGGTGACCATATTATAGGCAATGTTGAAATGTTCACTTTCCATAAACCCTGGCCAACTCTCTCATGTTGGCCAGAAGCTTTCACCCGACACATACTATTCGATCTATCTCGGTGGGGTAACCGCAACAACCCGGTTACACTTGTTACTTCTTTTTCACAAGAATTTACCAAGGGAATTGTGTTAAAATATCTCCCTGTTTTGACTTTTTTTTTGTAGATTTCCCAGCAGACATGCTGGTACTTTAGGAAGTATTTTATCTCCAAGTCTTTTTCAGTCACCACCCCCTTGGCATACTTGGCTTAGAACTACTGGGTCCTTCTGCTGTGGTACAAACAAATGCCGCTACTGCGACAAACATGATGGCGATACCAAAACTATTGTGTCTTGTTCCACAGGGAAGGAGGATAATATCCGAGGGTTCGTGAACTGTAACACCAAATACGTGGTGTATGTTGTGGAATGCACTGCATGTGCTTTAAAATATGTAGGTCTCTGAGAGTTAGAATCAGCGAACACTATAATGGAGCGCCTTATTCCAGTGATCGGAACCTCTCGAATGTGTCTAAACACTTCAAACATGTACATGCAGACGTGTTTCTTGCTTATTCTAGGCATTTTGGAGGAAGACTCATTCATTCTATTACATAATGCAGAATGTCTGTAGGGTCCATGCCTGTGAATGTTCTCATTTGTCCAGGTCATGGAAGATCTAGTAGTAGTTAGTCATATTTAATTGGACTTGTTCTGTAATGTTTGTATCTTAATGCATAGATAGCATTGCATTGCATATTCAATTCACTTCTTCCACTCCAATATGTGTAAGGAACATACTCTAGCAATTCTCTCCACACAGATAGCACAAACACCTTAATCTAATCACCATGGAATGTGTTAATTCAGATGTTAATTGTCCAAGAACAGGATGGGAGGTGTGAAAGTTGTGGAACCTTTCTGTTCTACAACATAGTTACATAATCACAACCTTGATATTAAAAGGTCTACACAGGTATTATTAATTCGATACACATTGCTGAAAGCTTAATTTGTTATCAAATTGTCAAGATAGAGATGATAAAATGGTGTTTTATGTGGAAGACAGACGTGTCCACATTCCACACCCTTTTCAACCATGTTTGTTCCAGTGTGATGCAAATGGCCTCTTTCATTCTTCTTTCAATTCAGTTGTCTTCTCTGTCCAAAATGTGCACCTTCAGCCATGTGATTCAGAGAATTAACACATGTGCAGACTCCATGGCACCAAGGATGGGATTAGGTAACTCAAGCAGGGTAGGTCCACAAGTAGTTAAAACCTCCCAAAACGTGTTGCACTGCTCAAGACCTAAGCCTTACTCGCTTTCTGGGTCGGCTTGTAAAGCTCCTCTCCACGTTACCACGTATCATCTAAGCATATTGGTAAATGGAAGCCACACACCAGAATCTCTTTCCTCAAAAGCTCTTTATTTAGCTATCAGTAATGCAAGTACAACCATATTGTACCTGCCCAGGAACTGCCCCTCCTTAACTTGTTTCACCAATGAAAGCTTGATCACGAGGTTGTTCCACACACCAGAATCTCCGTAACTCGTTTCTCCAATGAATGCTTGATCACAAGGTTGTTCCACACACCAGAATCTCCGTAACTCCGTAACTCGTTTCACCAATGAATGCTTGATCACAAGGTTGTTCTACACACCAGAATATCTTTTCCTCAAAGCTCTTTATTTAACTATTAGTAATACAAGTTCAACCATATTGTCCCTGCCCAAGGACTGCCCCTCTGTAACTCGTTTCACCAATGAATGCTTGATCACAAGGTTGTTCTACACACCAGAATCTCCGTAACTCGTTTCACCAATGAATGCTTGATCACAATGTTGTTCCACACACCAGAATCTCCGTAACTCGTTTCACCAATGAATGCTTGATCACAAGGTTGTTCTACACACCAGAATCTCTTTTCCTCAAAGCTCTTTATTTAACTATCAGTAATACAAGTTTAACCATATTGTCCCTGCCCAAGGACTGCCCCTCTGTAACTCGTTTCACCAATGAAGGCTTTATCACAAGGTAGTTCCACAATTTTCCCACTTCCCATCCTCTTCTTCAACAATTAACATCTGTCTTGACATATTCCATGGTGATTGGTTGAAAGTGTCTGTGCTACCTGTGTGGATATAAATGCTGAGGTATGTTTAGATGTAGAATGGTCTTCTACAGCAGCATTGCTTCCACCAAGGCATTTGCAGAAGATCGAACAATACGTCTATCTGTTTGCTGCTGAATTTCATAGTTACATTGAATGAATCATGCAGTAAAGGAGGGATATGCAATTAGCGGACCTCCAGCTGTTGCAGAAATACAAGTCCCATGAGGCATAGCAAGACTCTGACAGCTACAAGCATGACACCTAGAGGCAGAGGCATGATGAGACTTGTAGTTTTGGAACAGCTGGAGGTCCGCTAATTGCATATGCCTGCAGTAGAGAATCAAGCCTGACTCAAGCCATATTTCTTTTGGTGGAATGGTTAAGAGTCAGTATTTTTGTGAGTTTTGATTGCTGTCTTTGCCCGCATAGGTGTAAGGATTATTTCCAGAACATGAAAGTTTTGCATTTAGGTACATAGTACACATAGGTAAGCGTTGATGTACAGAAGCTTTGGCATTTACAAGAATATGGCTGCTTGCAGCCATTCAATTTTATGGCAGGTTGTGCATGGTGCCTACAGTTCTAGCATATTTTTAACCTCTCACAATTCATGTCCAAGAAGCCTAATGCCCCGTACACACGGATGGAAATTCAGACGGGAAAAGTCAGATCGGATTATGTTGACTGAAAATCCGATCGTGTGTGGGCTCTAGCGGACTTTTTCTGACGGAAATTTCAGACGGAAAAAATTTGAGAGCAGGACGTTTCCGATCGTGCGTATAGAATTCCGACGCACAATGTGCCACGCATGATCAGAATAAATTTGGGGACAAAAGCTATTGGCTACTGGCCTCTACGTAGTCCTATCATACGTTTTGTATGTTTTGTACGTCACCTCATTCTGAAAGATCGGATTTTCCGACAACTTTGTATGCAACACAAGTTTCGGACAAAATCCGTCGGAAAAAATCCAACAGATTTTGTGGTCGGAATGTCCGACCATGTGTATGGGGCATTAGAGTTAGACTATTTGTCTTGGGATTTTAAAAAACACGCTAAAAAACTCTAAAGTGGAAAAACGCTAATAAACGCAATTGCAAAAATGTTAAAAAATGTTGAAAGACTCACTGCAAAGCTACTGTCATTTTTATAACCTTACTTTAATGTCCAGTGTGCATGGAGCCTAAATGGTTTATTGTTCATCATTATTGTATTAAATTTATATTTAGTAGTGAAGAAGGAAGTACCTGTGAAGTTGTCCATAGTATATTTCAAAGTTTAAAAATGCTTTAAAAAAAAAGTTTGCTATTAACAGTTTTAAAAGCAAATTTTTCTAGTACTAGAATTATTGCTCTCTCTCTAACGTTTGTGAGGATACCTCACATGTGTGGTGCGAATACCATTTACATATGCGTGTGCGACTTAGGTGTGTATTCGCTTTTGCGTACAAGTACGGAGGGATGGAGGCACTTTACATTTTCTTTTTTCTTTTACTTTTCCTTTTTTTATTTTTACACTGTCCTTTTAATGTTTTTTTTTTTATTATTATTTATTATTTATTTTATTCCTATTACAAGAAATAAGAATGACAGGTCTTCTTTATGGAGAGATCTGGGGTCAAAAAGACCCCAAATCTCTTCTTTACCTGTAAAAGCAAAAGATCAAAAAAAACATTTTTGATCTTTTGCTTAAAAAAAAATTGTTTACTTTCACCCTGGAGCGTAAGTGACGTCCCCTCCCACCACTTCTGAAAGAGTTCCAGCGGCTCATGAGCTGCTCAAAACACTTTCATAAAAAAATAAAATACTGGGGTTGTGACTGATAGCTTCAGCCCCAATCTCTGTATTTGCGGACGTTACTAAGCTAAGCAGGGCAATAACTTCTCTGCAGGATGTGGAAACCTTGCAAAAAGATCTGAACAAATGAATGGGGTGGGCAACTACATGGAAAATTAGGTTCAATGTAGAAAAATTTAAAATAATGCATTTGGGTGGCAAAAATCTGAATGTAATCTATACACTGGGGGGAGAACCTCTGGGGGAATCTAGGATGGAAAAGGACCTGGGGGTCCTAGTAGATGATAGGCTCAGCAATGGCATGCAATGCCAAGCTGCTGCTAACAAAGAAAACAGAATATTGGCATGCATTAAAAAGGGGATCAACCCCAGAGATAAAACGATAATTCTCCCGGTCTACAAGACTCTGGTCCGGCTGCACCTGGAGTATGCTGTCCAGTTCTGGGCACCAGTCCTCAGGAAGGATGTACTGGAAATGGAGCGAGTACAAAGAAGGGCAACAAAGCTAATAAAGGGTCTGGAGGATATGAGTTATGAGGAAAGGTTGCGAGCACTGAACTTATTCTCTCTGGAGAAGAGATGCTTGAGAGGGGATATGATTTCAATATACAAATACCGTACTGGTGACCCCACAATAGGGATACAACTTTTTTGCAGAAGAGAGTTTAACAAGACAAGTGGCCACTCATTAAAATTAGAAGAAAAGAGGTTTAACCTTAAACTACGTAGAGGGTTCTTTACTGTAAGAGCGGCAAGGATGTGGAATTCCCTTCCACAGGCGGTGGTCTCAGCGGGGGGGGGGGGGGGGGGGGGGGGGGGGGGTGGCATCGATAGTTTCAAGAAACTATTAGATAAACACCTGAACGATCGCAACATACAGGGATGTACAATGTAATACTGACATATAATCACACACATAGGTTGGACTTGATGGACTTTGAAATTCAAATTAAAATTTTTCAAATTCACCTACTATGTAACTATGTAACCCTGGTAAATCAAATTTGGACACTGGCTTCTGTAAGAGTCCATTCACACAGGGGCAACTTTGGATCCGACTTGAAGTCGCCCCAAGTTGCCTCAAGTCGTGCGACATGATAAAATCAATGTGAGTGAATGGAGCCGTCTTAATGCAAACTCCTACAGTCGCTCCGACTTCAGAAAAGGTTCCTGTACTACTTCAATCCGACTTCTAGGCAACTTGTCTTAACTGAAGCAACTTTCCAGGAAGTAAAAATAGTTTTCTAGGCAAACCCCTCCCTCCCACAGAGCTGATAGTTATGTGATTGGCCACTGGCAAAGTCCCCGGTCTTGGAGGCAACTTCAAGTTGCCTTGTAAGTTGCCTCAAGTCGCTCTGTGATTCATACTCAAGTCGTGTCCAAGTTGTCTCCCAAAGTCGTGCTGGAAGTCATGTTGCCCCTGTGTGAATGGACTCTTATGCCCCGTACACACGGTCGGAAATTCCGACCACAAATGCTGTCGGATTTTTTCTGACGGATTTTGTCCGACACTGGTGTTGCATACACACGTTCAGACAAAGTTGTCGGAAAATCCGATCATTCTGAACGTGGTGACGTTCATTGCGTACGACGGAACTACGTAGAGGCTAGTAGCCAATAGCTTTGGTCTCGTAATTTGATCTGAGCATGCGTGGCACTTTGTCCGTCCAAATTCTCTACACACGATCGGAAAAAGTCTGATCGGATTTTGTTGTCGGAAAATTTGAGAGCAGGATCTCAATTTTCAAAACACACGATCGGATTTTCCGACAACATGGTCCGATCGGACATTTTCCGCCTGAATTTCTGACCATGTGTATGGGGCATTAGAGCGGCAAGGGTGTGGAATTCCCTTCCACAGGCGGTGGTCTCAGCGGGGGGCATTGATAGTTTCAAGAAACTATTAGATAAGCACCTGAACGACCACAACATACAGGGATATACAATGTAATACTGACATATAATCACACACATAGGTTGGACTTGATGGACTTGTGTCTTTTTTCGACCTCACCTACTATGTAACTATGTAATCCTGGTAAATCAAATTTGGACACTGGCTTCTGTTAGCCACAAGGGTACTACCTGTAATGTGTTACAAATGATCCAGTCTTGATTACTATACCCCTACTTTTACTTTGTAAAAACTGAAAATAATTAATTTAGTGCAGTTGCCTTCTCCGTTGTAACCAACTTCTCTTTTTGGGTGCTAAATTTTTCATATAATTTATTGCATTTTCCGTAAAGAAAAGTACGTCATCTTTAAATCATACGTGAGGGAAAAAAGTAATCACTCGAACCTGGTGGAAGAAGTCATGGCAAGTTTGTCAGTACTTAGATGTGAAGTCCAAGCAGAAATCTTGAATCATAGGATGAGAGTTGTGTTGTTTTGTGGCAAAACAACACAAAATCCATTAAATCTTGTTCTTCAGAGAGCAAAACACGCATGAACAAGCCCTAAAAGCTGAAGGGCCAGGCGTCTATTGCACATCTGTGTAGACTTTAGTAAATGATGGGTTTTCAAATATAGTACAGCACAATAGAAGGCAGTGTCTTCATCAAATATAAAGTACCGTCAAGTGTTGCCCAGGCCTTTGGGCTCTGCCGTCATTCGCACATAATAATGTAATTGCATGCCTTTTGCTTGTCATCCTAAATAACAGCGCAAACAGCAATCATTTCCACTAATGAAACTTAAAATCACAGCAGCAACAATTTTTTATCTCAAAGTTGCATTGTTGAGAATTACTAGAGAACGAACGGCTTTTTGTGTCAACATCTTTCAGTTATGCTCCCCTTGGAGACAGTTTTACTGAATCTTTATTATGACTTTATATATTTGTTGCCAAACTCTTCCCATCAACTCTTATTAAAAAAGAAACAAAAAAAAAAAAAAAAATGTACATGTATTGAAAGCCAAAAGGGATTTTGCCATAGGTGAAACGGGGTATAAAAATTAAAGTATATGTCTGAGCAAAATAAAAAAACATATTCAGGATATCTCTCCAATACAAACACAAAAGCTCCCTGCAACATAAGAGCTCTAATAGTCATCTCTCTGATGGTCTGTGTGTCCCACATTCCCTCCACTCCAGCACTGCAGTCTCTTTCACATTTGACACATCTAGAAATATTGGATGCCTGCGTCTACCAATGCATATCATGGCACCATCCTCTGACCCCAATGTCACTACAGGACTTAAAAACGATGAAGGATTATTATTATTATTATTATACAGGATTTGTATAGCGCCAACCATTTATGCAGGGCTTTACAATAAAAAGGGGGACAGTACAATTAAAATACAGTTTAATGCAGAAGGAGAGCCATGCTCCTGGAGCTTAAAATCTAAAAGGATGGGAAGTGGTACAAAAGGTAATGGCTGAAGTGATGATCTGATGGAGGGGACTCAAGTACAGTTCTTAGGTAGCGGTGGGGTAGACTTCCTTAAAAAAGGGAGTTTTCAAGGATCACCTAAAGGTGGACAGGGTAGGAGCTGACCGGACATACTGGGGCAGAGAGTTCCAGAGGATGGGAGAGGCTCTGGAGAAGTCCTGTAGGCGAGCATGAGAGGAGGTAACAAGGGAGCTAGAGAGCAGGAGGACCTGGGAGGAGCAGAGGGGACAATTTGGGCGATATCTGCAGATGAAACTGGTGATGCATCTGGGGGTGATGTTGTGTATGGCCTGGTATGGTGTAGTTAGTATTTTGGAATTTATACGGAAGGGTAGGGGAAGCCAGTGGAGAGATTAGCAGAGAGTGGCAGCAGTCATGGATCGGTTAGTGAGGTGTATTAGTCTGGCAGCATCATTCATAATAGACTGAAGGGGGGATAGCCTGTGTAAAGGTAGGCCAGTGAGGAGGGAGTTGCAGTAGTCAAGCCGGTAAATAACCAAGGAATGATTAAGTTGTTTTGTGGTGTCGTTAGTCAGGAAGGAGCGAATTCTGGAGATGTTGCGGATGTGAAGGCAGCAAGATTTAGCCGGTGATTGGATGTGGGGGCTGAAGGAGAGGTCAGACTCTAGGAACACACTCAGCACCCTGGCATGTCTAGAAGGACCAATGGTTGTTCTGATATGATCTCATACTGATATGTCCCTCAGTAGGTTTGTGATGCAAGATGCAGTGACACATCATGGTTCCACTGACGCAGTGACAGTGGAACCATGGTGCGAAGCGGGGGGGGGGCACTGAAATCCAATACACCTGAAATAGTCAAATGCCAAAGAGACTGAGAGTGGCTATAGTGCTAAAAACCGATGGAGGTCAAAGACACAGATCACCAGCGAGGTGCAAATAAAGCTGGGACCAATGTTCTCTTGCAATGAAAAGTTTATCTTTTTGGTTGTGTGTATACAAGCGTAACTCCTCTGCTCCTGCTTCTCATGCTTTAACCTGCCATAAAGGTACATTGCACTGCATCTTGTTCCTGAGATGCCAATTCTGGGATGGCACAGTCATATAAATCGAGAAGCATGTGCTGTTCTCGGTTGGGTTTAAAAAAATGTCCATCACAGTTCACCCGCTGCTGCAGCCTCTCACCCTGTGACATGCTACAAGGTTTCAATATTGCAGTATGATCACAAGGGGTGAGGAGACTGAGACAATACTTTGTCCTACTTGCAGCAGACTAAGGACATCATCTCAGCCAAAGAAAAGTTCTCTGGATTTCAAGGATGGCTGTTTAATAATAAAGTCTCACGCTTTTGGAATAAATGATAGACTCCTTCAAGAATTTGTTTTAGACCGTCCAGTAGATTGCTTTATAAAAGAGCTGGATGAATTCCCGAATGCACAAAAAGTAACTGGATATTAATATTTAGAGGTTATAACCCAGAGATTGTTGGTCCAGGGAATATGTGATTGCCTTCTGGGAAGAAACCTATTTTTTCCCTACTGGAGTAAATTGGACCATGTGGGTATAGGCAGGACCAGGATTAGGAGGGGGAAGAAGGGGCACTTACACTGGGCACAGGCTATGACCCCAGATAGCAAGGATAACTTGCCACACATTTGTGGCAGTATTGAATTGTTAGTCTTGTGAACTTGCTGCACATATTCCCTGGCAAGTTGTACACTTGCAGAGCACTTGAAGCACAAGTTCTAGATGACACTTTTCCAATTTGTAGCAAATTTGCGTAGTAAGTCTCCAGCAAGAGCAAATTTGCAGTGGTAAGTCTACAGCAAGAGCTCTGTAAGTCTACAGCACGAGCCCCGCAAGTCTACAGCACGAGCCCCGTAAGTCTACAGCACGAGGTCCGCAAGTCTACAGCACGAGGTCCGCAAGTCTACAGCACGAGCCCCGCAAGTCTACAGCACGAGGTCCGCAAGTCTACAGCACGAGGTCCGCAAGTCTACAGCACGAGCCCCGCAAGTCTACAGCACGAGGTCCGCAAGTCTACAGCACGAGCCCTGCAAGTCTACATTCAACCCATTGCACAAAATAATTCATATATCATACACAAAAACACACAGACCCACGTCCTGTCAGGGGAGAGGAGACAGATCGTGTGTTCCTAGTATATAGGAACACCGATCGGTCTCCTCCCCAGTCAGTCCCATCCCCCCACAGTTAGAATCACTCCCTAGGTAACACATTTAACCCCATTGATCACCCCCTAGTGTTAACTCCTTCCCTGCCAGTGACATTTATACATAAATCAGTATTTGAAATCATATTTATAGCACTGATCGCTGTATAGATGTCAATGGTCCCAAAATAGTGTCAAAAGTGTCCAATCTGTCCGCCCCAATATCATAATAGGTTATGGGTCCGGTGTTTGCATACGTTACATGCTTTTATTGGTATACTGGCTTGGTACACTGTGCTGGTAATGACAGGTGAATGCTCTAGGCCTCCGCACATCGTTCCATGGTTACAGCAGGTTTGGCGTTGCTGGGGACCATTTCTGAAGGGACTGGTTATATGAACAGCAGGATACCTGAGTGACTGGAGGTTATCTGGCAGCTCTGTGTGTGCCTAACATTGCTTCTGGAGTCACATTGATACGCAATAAGCAAAACGAGTGGACGATCACTATTAACCCCTGGAGTGGGAAAAAACGCTACAGCCAAACACGAGAGTGGGAGGCATTGTGAGCTGGTGAGTTTCCTCTTCAGAGGGTGAGGTGTCACAGAGCACGTATTGTGGTGGCTGATTCAAGATTATTTGAAGATTGTTTGAATTGAAGACACAATTTGAAGATATATTTTGCTTATTTTTTCTCACTGTATTTTGTACAAGTTTGGACTATTTTTTATCACTACTTTTTATCTTATCACTTTTTCACTGGGTGAATTATATGTATTCTGCTTTTAATGGTTTTACTGATTATATGAAACTATTTGTATATCACTTGTTTGTACTTTGAAATTTGTATGAGTTTTTCTCACATAAGCACAACTAGTTTTTCCTAGATATATTAAGATATTAGGGTTAGTCACTCCTTGATTTTCTACCTTTCTGAACTCCATATCCGATCTCATGGATACCACTCACCTCTCTGCACACCACGCCCCAGCACCAATTGAATAAAAACCTTACACACAGCAAGGAGCAATGATGAAAATTCAGCCACAGTGACCCCTGTGGTGGGATGACTATTACACAACATAGCTGAGCCAGAACTTGCAGCAGACTTGCAGAATGTTTGCAAAGAAAGTTGATCTGGAGTCTTGCATTGCAGACTTGATTCAATTGTGCAACAACCTTGTGAAGCTTGGCAAGTCTAGCAAGAGCTTAGGAAGTCATTTTCAAACTTGCAGCACAATCACTTGCTATCTGGGGCAGTACCGCCACTCCAGACGAGTTTTGTGTTCCCTGCTGTCACTTGTAAACACAAGCTGGTTTCCTGTGCCAGTTTTTGTGTTTACAAGTGACAGTGTGCCCTTGGTGCATAAGGAGTGGCTGCCAGGAGGTTGGGCTGTCGTGCTCCAGAGTAAGGGGGTGCTCACACAAGATACAGTGGTGCCACCATTCCACACTAGCCCTGTGTTTCCTGCTGTCACTTGTAAACACAGAAGCTGGTTTCCTGTGCCAGTTTTTGTGTTTACAAGTGACAGAATGCCCTTGGTGCAGAAGGATCGGCTGCTAGGAGGTTGGGCTGTTGTGCTCCAGAGCAGGGGGTGCTCACACAGGATACAGTGGTGCCACCATTCCACACTAGCCCTGTGTCTCCTGCTGTCACTTGTAAACACAGAAGCTGGTTTCCTGTGCCTGTTTTTGTGTTTACAAGTGACAGCGTGTCCTTGGTGCAGAAGGAGCGGCTGCCAGGAAGTTGGGCTGTCGTGCTCCAGAGCAGGGGGTGCTCACACAAGATACAGTGGTGCCACCATTCCAGACTAGCCCTGCTGTCACTTGTAAACACAGAAGCTGGCTTCCTGTGCCAGCTTTTGTGTTTACAAGTGACAGCACACCCTCAGTGCAGAAGGAGCGTCTGCCAGGAGGCTGAGCTGCCATGCTCCAGGTAAGGGGGTGCTCACACATAGCAAGGAGGTGCAGTTTCCCATCTTTTGCCTTGAGCACTGGTTGACCTTGTCCCGAAACTAGGTAAAGAATTCTGTATATGGAGGTTTTCTATTTATTTCTATTGTATTATTTATTTATTCTATTTATTTATTTTTTCCATTGGTTGAACTAGGTGGACTAATGTCTTTTTTCAACCAGCCTTCCTATGTAACTATTCTGTATATTGTTACATATGCGGAATACATTCTTGCAGACTTGTAAAACATAATGAAAGGTCCACTTTGAGCAAGTCAAAGCCTGATGCCTTCCTGCTGAAATGTTGTCACCTAAGACCCACATGTCCATTACGCACGCCTGTCAATATTGCATATAATTGCACGTTGTTTATTTGTCCTGTTATTGAGCTGTGTGTCACTTTTGTCATTTGTGTTACAGGGACTCCTCCTTCCACCCTCCATCCAGACAGCTTCAGGAACGCTCAATACTCACCAATGTGCCTACAAGGAGATACATTGCTTGGAAAAGACGCATCATTATTTTCTTCCAGCGTAAAGGGATCTCAGATCTGTGCGTTATAAATAAGATGTTGCCAATGATTTCTCTTCTAAGAATTATTAAATATCCTCTTTTCAATAACTTTCTATTCAGAATTCAAATTATGTGTTTCTGTCTGGTTTCGTGTGTGATACATGTAACAGTCCTACATTGCAATTTAACATTCCTTTGTGGGTTTTTTTTTTACCTAAAAAAAATATATATACAGTATCTCACAAAAGTGAGTACACCCCTTACATTTTTATAAATATTTTATTTTATCTTTTCATGTGACAACACTGAAGAAATTACACTTTGCTACACTTTGCTACAATGTAAAGTAGTGAGTGTAACAGTGTAAATTTGTTGTCCCCTTAAAATAACTCAACACACAGCCATTAATGTATAAACCTCTGGCAACAAAAGTGAGTACACCCCTAAGTAAAAATTTCCAAATTGGGCCCAATTAGCCATTTTCCCTCCCCGGTGTCTTGTGACTCGTTAGTATTACAAGGTCTCAGGTGTGAATGGGGAGCAGGTATGTTAAATGTGGTGTTATCGCTCTCACTCTCTCATACTAGTCACTAGAAGTTCAACATGGCACCTCATGGCAAAGAAATCTCTGAGGATCTGAAAAAAAGAATTGTTGCTCTACATAAAGATGGCATAGGGTATAAGAAGGTTGCTAAGACCCTGAAATTGAGTTGCAGCCCGGTGGCCAAGACCATATAGCAGTTTAACAGGACAGGTTCCACTCAGAACAGGCCTCACCATGGTTGACCAAAGAAGTTGAGTGCACGTGCTCAGCGTCATATCCAGAGGTTGTCTTTGGGAAATAGACGTATGAGTGCTGCCAGCATTGCTGCAGAGGTTGAAGGGGTTGGGGGGGGTAAGCCTGTCAGTGCTCAGACCATATGCTGCACACTGCATCAAATTGGTCTGCATGGCTGTCGTCCCAGAAGGAAGCCACTTCTAAAGATGATGCACAAGAAAGCCTACAAACAGTTTGCTGAAGACAAGCAGACTATGGACATGGATTACTGGAACCATGTCCTGTGGTCTGATGAGACCAAGATAAACTTATTTGGTTCAGATGGTGTCAAGCGTGTGTGGCAGCAACCAGGTGAGGAGTACAAAAACAAGTGTGTCTTGCCTACAGTCAAGCATGGTGGTGGGAGTGTCATGATCTGGGGCTGCATGAGTCCTGCTGGTGTCCTGTCGAGAAATGTCCCCCATCGGATAGTGTCCACCCTATACTGTGCAGGCGCAGTGCTTGCGCAGTACGGAGGACGGAGACGCGAAAAGTCTCCGAACATGAACAGCTGTTCATGAGCTCTACACTGTGCCTACGCAATTAATAGTACATTCTGTCACACGCTCCCGCACGCTTCCGATGCTCGTACAACTCTGCAAGGGGCTTTACACAACTGAAGGAGTTTAACCCGCCCATCAACTTCGCTAATCCCACCCTTCAGTTGTGTAAACACGCCCCGCAAAGATCTGCCCATTTGAGACATCCATTCCCACGAGTATCGGGAGCGTGGGGCAGCGTGTGACAGAATGTACTATTAATTGTGCAGGCACCGTGTACAGCTCATGAATAGCTGTTCATGTTCGGAGACTTTCAGAGTCTCCTTGTCCTCTGTACTGCACAAGCGCTGCGCCTTTCTCGTCAGAACACCGACACTGGAGAGCTACAGTTCGTTGAGGGAACCATGAATGCCAACATGTACTGTGACATACTGAAGCAGAGCATGATCCCCCTCCATTCGAAGACTGGGACACAGGGCAGTATTCCAACATGATGACCCAAAACACACCTCCAATACGACCACTACCTTGCTAAAAAAGGTGAGGGTAAAGGTGATAGACTGGCCAAGCATGTCTCCAGACCAAAACCCTATTGAGCATCTGTGAGACATCCTCAAACGGAAGGTGGAGGAGCCCAAGGTCTCTAACATCCACCAGCTCCGTGATGTTGTCATGGAGGACTCCAGTGGCAACCTGTGAAGCTCTGGTGAACTCCATGCCCAAGAGGGTTTAGGCAGTGCTGGAAAATAATGGTGGCCACACAAAATATTGAAAATTTGGACCCACTTTTTCACTTAGGGGTGTACTCACTATTGTTGTCAGCGGTTTAAACCTTAATGGCTGTGTGTTGCATTATTTTGAGGGGACAGCAAATTTACACTGTTATACAAGCTGTACACGTCAATTTTTTGTTTTGGAAGGCAAACAAGCTGGAATAAATTATGGAATTTTATTTTTGAACTCACTAATGATTTCAAGTGAGGCTGTCACTTAAATATAATGCAAGTAGAGAGGTTAGATGGTATACTTATTCATTTACATTATTTTCACAATTGTTGTACTGCTTTACAGAATATACAAACCATTCATATTTTCCCAGCACAGCATACAGCAGCTTTTCTCAATCTTTTAAATACAGAGGACCCCTTGAAATAACTTTCCGGTCTCAGGGAACCCTTGCTAAATTATGGAGTTCAGCTGTTTCAAGTGATAGATACAGTTAGTACTAAAGTATACAAAAAACACATTTAAAACAGTTATAGACTTCAAATCTTGGAGCAACAGTTTGGTGAAGTTCCGTTTGTGTTCTGACATGACTGTGCCCCTGTGTACAAAGCCAGCTCCATAAAGACACAGTTTGATGAGCTTGATGTGAAGTAACTCTAGTGGCCTACATAGAGCCCTGTCCTTCACCCTACTGAACACCTTTGTGATGAATTGGAATGCCATATATGAGTCAGGTCTTCTCATCTAACATCAGTATATGGATCAAAAATGCACCTTTGACTGAATGGGCACAAATTTCCCTGGGCTCACTCCAAAATATTGTGGAAAGGCCTCCTTGAAGAGTAGAGGTGAAGGAGAGTGTAGAAGAGTTGTAGCCTCAAAGAGAGAGAACAACTACATATTAGTACCCATGGTTTTGGAATGAGATGTTCAACAAGCTCGTACAGGCTGTGTTGGTCAGGTGTCCACCAAATGTTTGCCATATAGTCAATACGTTTTTAGAATTTTAGGTGTAGCACTGACCCCCGATGGAGCTGCTAGTTTGAATTGGGCCTGCACTCTTCTGAGAAACCCCACTAACTTAAATCAATCCCCTTGACACAGCTGTGGTGCAATGCAATACAGTACAATTTAAAACAATGTAAAGTACCTGTATAATACCCTCAGGATCCTCTGGCTCCACCTAGTGGGGAAAACAGCACGCCACACAACTGAATACTTAACCAGAAATATTTTTACTGCAAAATATTTAAACAGGCGGTTACAGAGATTGCGCTGTCATCCCAACGTAGGATGACAGCACAATATATATCAACAGACAAATACAATATGAAAGATGTATTTATGTATATAAACCTGGGAGCTCCCCCTACTTTAAAAGTTATACGTGAGGCCTCACTTAAAGTACTTTCTCCCCTATCTTCTTTCTTCGCTAGCTTAGAATGACTCCTCTGATATTTGTAATCCAAGGAGTGAAAAAGAGTTAACTCAGGGTGCTCCAGGTGTAACTCCAAGAACTTATGTACAACGCTTGAGCACTAAAGTGCCATAGGCCTCAAGCCTGCTCAGTGTCAGTTGTTCTATTTCTCCTCCGTGGAACTACTGATTCCAGTGGAGCCTGTAAGTGAGTCTAACTGCGTGTAACAAATCAACAAACGGTGGGCCGTAACCCACTCACCAACTTGATCGGAGTTCTGTGTGATGACTTTGATCCAGTTACTGCAGCTTGCTTTTCAGTCGGCTGGGCCAGACGCTCTGTACCACTCTGCTGGATGGATCCAGTCCTCCGATACTTCGATGAGTGTCTCTGGGCCTTGTCAATCCGATCACCATCTCTCAGGCTCCGTCAGGTCACTTCGCAAACAAGCAGGTTTGCACTCCGTGGTGACTGTCTGCCGCTGTCTCCGGGAAGCCTCCTCACTGATCCGCACAGGCAGGCAACGTGATCCCAAGAGGCCTAATATGGCCGCTCTGGTTCTTTTTATACCCTACCCAGCATGCACTCTATAAGAGAGTGTTCATGGGTAGGTCACACAGACTCCTGGGTAGAAAAGGTAAATCTTCCAAATCAAAACACAGTCACTTCCTGTACAAGTCTTTAGGTTTGTTCAGAGATAATAACACACCAGTGCATTACCCATTTTTGGTCACTAGATGGCTCTAAGCGCAGAACCACATTAATGTCCACAGACTTAACATTGACATATACATAGCTACATCAATAGACAAAGATGTCAGCGCTACATAGGTAATAACCAAAGCAAACCACACAAACATGGAAAGAATATTCTGACTTCATAAAGATTGTGTTCCTGGTGGGTGTTGAACTATGGACCTCAGAGTTGCAAGGCAGGTGTACCAAAAAACACTTGACCGTAATAATGTTATTAAAGTCCAACTCCAGACAAAACACAGCTAAAGTAACCTGACTGATCATCTGTCCAATTCTCTTTTGCTATCCAAAGCAAGAAAAAAAAAAAAAAAAAACACATTTTGGCTGAGGTTTGACCATAGATACAGTTAATCAATTCAATAAAAACTAAAGCCATGTACCTTAAAGATACATTCCAATCAGGATCATTTAAGAAGTGGATAGTGAACACAGTCTACCTGCTCAGATTCTTAGCATCAGTCATTGCTTTAGTGCACTAGTCCACCCTACTACCATTTATGTTAACGGGTGATCTGGGAACCCCTTTGGCTTGCCTGTTTGTAATGCAAAAAACCTATTCCCACCCATAAACTGCAGACTAATTATCATCACTTACATGCAGAAGTCTAAAGTCTAATGCCCCGTACACACGGTTGGAATTTCCGACGGAAAATGTCCTATCGGACCATGTTGTCGAAAAATCCGACCGTGTGTGAGCGCCATCGGACTTTTTCCGTCGGAAATTTTTTTTCCGATTGTGTGTATCGAATTCCGACGGACAAAGTGCCATGCATGCTCAGATCAAATTACAAGACCAAAGCTATTGGCTACTAGCCTCTACGTAGTTCCGTCGTACACAACGAACGTCACCACGTTCAGAATGATCGGATTTTCCGACAACTTTGTCCGACCGTGTGTATGCAACACCAGTGTCGGACAAAATCCATCAGAAAAAATCTGACGGATTTTGTGGTCGGAATTTCCAACCGTGTGTATGGGGCATAAGAGTGCATTTTCTACCAAACATACCCATGCAAGGGCAGAACTATAGCCACAGCTGACCATGAAACTGCTATGAAGCCAAGAAGCACAGGCTCCAGATTTGTCTAGCTATACGGTAAATTACGCAGGTATTAATTTATTTGATGGCTACCTTTGTAAAAATGTAACTCATATATAGTTTGGTAAGCTCTGTTCCACTAAGGAATTGCCTTTGAGACCCCCTTAACAGTTTTGCTATGGGGCCTCATCATACTTAGTTCCGGTTCTGCCATTATGTCTCTGCTTTGGTTTAGGTTTAAATTCTATTTGGTGGCATAGTACAAGCAGGAAGTCCATTGATTGCAAACATACAAAAAAATTAACTCAGCACTCGTTTGAGGAGAGACCCTGGAGGTGTACACAGATCAAATAAATGTGATTAAAAGAGTCTATCAATAGGAGGGACAACGTCCATAGCAACAGTCCCTAAGATGAAGAGGGAGAGAAATCCATGTACCAGCACTAAGGGCAGTCAGTGTGAAGAGCTATAACACGCAATGCAACACAGGAAAAGAAACACAGCGCCTCTAAGTGCAGCATTGGTAAACCATTTAATGATAAGTCAAAAGTGAAACTACTCACAAAGGGAGCATAGACACAAGCATGATAGTAATCCTGCAGCAAAATCCAAGGGGTGGTTTTCTCCTAAACGTCCGTGTCTCTGAAGTGCAGCTGACAGGTGGATTCCAGCATTCGCAGCCTATGGGAACAGCAGGGAACACAGGAGATGATGTAACTTCCGGGTGCAGGGGGAGAGGAGGTGGTTACCATGTTTTTATTTTCCTTATTCCATTGATTACAGCCTAAGTTTAGATGAAAAAAATATGTGAACCCTCATTTTGTAAAACAACCCATTCAGTTTAAAATAGAAGAGAAAGGCAAAACATTTGTGTATAGATAAAAGAGATCACATACCCTCTCTTCTCAGGAGCTCAGAGAGCTGGGGGGGGGGGGGGGGGGGGGGATGAGCAGCATACTGACCTTCTCAGTGAATGGCTGCGCCATGGTAGGGGCCGGGCCAGCAGAAGGCTGTTCAATGGAGGGGAGTAGTTCTCAATATAGCCAGAAACTGACCACACTGTGTTCTCCTACCTAGTGTGGTCAGTTTGTAATATGAAAGCAGAGGGACTGGCAGGATCACCAGAATTTTCACACAAAGGAAGCAATACAAAGAGAACAGGATACTTTTTCATGCAAGTACATGGTACAGCAGGCACATATCAGGAATATGAAATGTCGGGTTAACATTTTTATTTAAATAAAAAAACAAGCACAAGTGACATTACTTACCATATGTGTGATGGGTACCTTGTGCTGCAGGCTCCTCTATTAGGTGAGATCCTCCTCCATTCACCCCCGCTACAATATTCTTCTGGTGCAGCAGGGGTTAAAAAAGTGCCTGACTATGCCTGCCCCTTCTGCCCAGCACCTCCATTCAAAGAAGCTGTATTATTGCTATTATAAATGAAACATTATCTCTGAATAGAGGGGGTGGGCCTTTCAATCTTCTGCCCATCCTCCATCCATAGATCACATGTCAGTCAAAGTAGCTGTAGTGTGGCTTCTATGAATGGAGGAGGTGGACCTTTCAGTCTTCTGCCCATACTCCATCCATAGATCACGTGTCATTTATAGTAGATGTAGTGTGGCTTCTATGAATGGAGGAGGTGGACCTTTCAGTCTTCTGCCTATACTCCATCCATAGATCACGTGTCAGTCATAGTAGATGTAGTGTGGCTTCTATGAATGGAGGAGGTGGACCTTTTAGTCTTCTGCCCATACTCCATCCATAGATCACCTGTCAGTCATAGTAGCTGTAGTCTGGATTCTATGAATGGAGGAGGTGGACCTTTCAGTCTTCTGCCTATACTCCATCCATAGATCACGTGTCAGTCATAGTAGATGTAGTGTGGCTTCTATGAATGGAGGAGGTGGACCTTTCAGTCTTCTGCCCATACTCCATCCATAGATCACATGTCAGTCATAGTAGATGTAGTGTGGCTTCTATGAATGGAGGCGGTGGACCTTTCAGTCTTCTGCCCATGCTCCATCCATAGATCACGTGTCAGTCATAGTAGATGTAGTGTGGCTTCTATGAATGGAGGAGGTGGACCTTTCAGTCTTCTGCCCATACTCCATCCATAGATCACGTGTCAGTCATAGTAGATGTAGTGTGGCTTCTATGAATGGAGGCGGTGGACCTTTCAGTCTTCTGCCCATACTCTATCCATAGATCACGTGTCAGTCATAGTAGATGTAGTGTGGCTTCTATGAATGGAGGAGGTGGACCTTTCAGTCTTCTGCTCATACTCCATCCATAGATCATGTGTCAGTCATAGTAGATGTAGTGTGGCTTCTATGAATGGAGGCGGTGGACCTTTCAGTCTTCTGCCCATACTCCATCCATAGATCACCTGTCAGTCATAGTAGCTGTAGTGTGGCTTCTATGAATGGAGGAGGTGGACCTTTCAGTCTTCTACCCATACTCCATCCATAGATCACGTGTCAGTCATAGTAGCTGTAGTGTGGATTCTATGAATGGAGGCGGTGGACAGAAAAGGCAGGCATAGTCCTCTTGATGAGTGCCTGTCACTGCTCTGTAGGCTCTATTACCCCCTGCCACACCAAAAGATTACGACTGTGGGAGTCAAGGTATGGGATCAATAGATGAAGATTTCACCTAATAGAGGAGTCGGCAGCTCAAGAGACACATCACACTGATGGTAAGTAATGTCTCTATTTATTTATTTATTTTTAAGTAAACTCTTGCTTGTTGCCTAAGATGGGTCTTTACATTAATGTGGTATGGGCCCTACTATTCTAATAGAAGAAGATGAGTGGTACTTTCAATTTGAACTTACTGAAACACTGCTGTGATGAAGCCTATTTGGGAGTGCTGGTGGTCTATTCCGATATCATGGACTACTTATGATGGCTTCAGCAAGCACATCTGCGTCTTGCACTAGTTTAACGGTTTAGCAAATGATTCTTCATCTTCACATAATACATAAAACAAACATCATGAATATTTTTTTTAATAGAATGTATAACCCAGAAGGTTATGGTTAAGAAGGACTAAAGGAATCGAAAAGCCCACCATTAGAGCAGTGCAAAGCACCTTAGAACAAAAGGTATATACTTGTCTGATTTCATCATATAGTCCAAAATTGAGGTTTAAATCTCCTTGCAGGACAGTGGGCGGAGCTAATTTATTTATACCCCCATAGCTGCATATAGCTACAGCTTTTTCATACAACGTGTCAGGTGCTGCTACCCTTGAATCCAATGCCAAAGAGGATACCAAATATCCAGTACCTGACGTCAGCCTCTACAAGCTACTTACAAACACCACCAAACCAAAGATACGGTCGGCAAAACCGGGGAATGAACAGCATAAAAGTCCTTTATTATTTATTAGTGGTTAAAAGCTTCCAAAAATACAAAGAAAACACTGAAGCGTGTCTGCCCCTGGGGGCCTTAGTCATAGCTGACAACATTTACACATCACTACAATAAATAGTTGGGGTGGTGAGGGCGGGGGCCAAAAGAATGTTAACCCTTTTAAAGCAGTATTAAAGGTTCAGATTTTTTTTTTTCAAGCAATATTAACCGCTTCAGCACCGGGCCATTTTACACCCTTCCTTACCAGAGCACTTTTTGCGATTCGGCACTGCGCCGCTTTAACTAACAATTGCGCGGTCGTGCGACGTTACACCCAAACAAAATTGACGTCCTTTTTTTCCCACAAATAGAGATTTCTTTTGGTGGTATTTTATCACCTCTGTGGTTTTTATTTTTTGCGCTATAAACAAAAGAAGAGCGACAATTTTGAAAAAAAACATAATATTTTTTACTTTTTGCTATAATAAATATCCCATTTTTTTTTTAAAAAACTATTTTTTTACTCAGTTTAGGCCGATACGTATTCTTCTACATATTTTTGGTAAAAAAAATCGCAATAAGCGTATATTGATCGGTTTCCGCAAAAGTTATAGCGTCTACAAAATAGGGGATAGATTTATTGCATTTTTTTTTTTTACTAGTAATGGCGGCGATCTGCGATTTTTTTTCGTGACTGCGACATTGCGGCGGACACTTCGGACACTTTTGACACATTTTTGGGACCATTCACATTTACACAGCGATCGTTGCTATAAAATTGCATTGATTACTGTGTAAATGTGACTGGCAGGGAAGGGGTTAACACTAGGGGGCGCTGCAGGGGTTAATGTGTTCCCTATAGGAGTGATTCTAACTGTGGGGGGAGGGACTCACAAGGGGAGGAGACCGATCGGTGTTCCTCCGTACTGGGATCACATGATCGGTCTCCTCGCCACTGACAGGACGTGGAGCTGTGTGTTTACACACACAGCTCCACGGTCCCGCATGGTCCCGTTGTTTTAAACGGGCAATCGCGGGTGCCCGGCGGACAACGCGGCCGCCGGGCACTCGCACCGGGTCCCGAGCGACGCCGCGCGCGCCCCCCAGGCGGCCGGGAATGGGAGGACGTCATATGACGCCCACCCAGGATGGGAGATCCACCTTGTGGGCGTCATATGACTATACACGGGTATTGAAGTGGTTAAACATGGTATACTTACCTGCTCTGTGTAATGCCCTGTACACACGATCGGATTTTCCGACAACAAATGTTGGATGTGAGCTTGCTGGTGGAAAGTACGACTGTGTGCAGGCTCCATCGAACATTTGTTGTTGGACTTTCCGCCAACAAATGTTAGTTGTTAGACTTTCCAATCGTGTGTACACAAGTCCGTTGGACAAAAGTCCACTCATGCTCGGAATTATGTACGAACTGGAGATATAACTAGCATTCGTAATGGAGATATCACGTATGTCTTGTACGTCACTACGTTCGTAATTGTTGGCCAACATTTGTGTGACCGTGTGTATGCAAGACAAGTTAGAGCCAACATCCTTCGAGCAAAAATCCACGGTTTTGTTGTCAGAAAGTCCGGTCGTGTGTACGGGGCATAATAGTTTTGCACAGAGCAGCCCAGATCCTCTTCTTCTCGGGTCCCCCTCTGACACTCCTGGCTCCTCCCCCTTGACCAGTGCCCCCTATAGAAAGCCGCTTGCTATGACATGTAGAGCCGCGGCTTGATCCTGCCCCCGCTCTGCTCATTGGCTCACTGGCTGTGATTGACATCAGTGCCAATGGTTCCTGCTGCTGTCTCAGCCAATGAGGAGAGAGAGTCCCGGGACAGCCTAGGCTCTTGTGCACTTCACTGGATCGAGAGGGGGCTCAGGTGAGTATTAGGGGGGCTGTGGGGGAAGCAGCACACACAAGGTTTTTTACCTTCATGGATAGAATCCATGAAGGTAAAAAACCTTCAGCCTTTACAACCACTTTAATGCCGAATAATACTAGACCAAAGCAACTGTCCAACTCACCAAAAGGGACGTTCTCTAAAGAGAGACAAATACAAACAAAAGATAGAAAAAATTATAGAAAATAACATGAATACTCTCTCTAATCCACTTTATCCTCCTGGGAGCCAAGATTACACTGGCACACTCGTGGAAATCCCCCTCGGTCTCTTTCCGCCAGACCAAACAAAAGATCTCCTGGATAATGGCGCATGAAAAAATAGTCAGTGCGATCATGGACACCTCAGAAAAGACTCATATAGGAGCCCTGGGCTAAGTATATAGGAATATCCCTACTACCCTGAAATAGAAGCCAGGGTATGCCCCCACTAGGGATGAGCCGAACACCCCCGGGTTCGGTTCGAACCAGAACCTTCGAACCGACCGAAAGTTCGCGCGAATTTTCGAACCCTATACGTTATAATGGACGCGAACGTTCGAAATCAAAAGTGCTAATTACAACGGCCAATATGCATGTTAATGTCATAAAACAGGTTTGGGGACCCGGGTCCTGCCCCAGGGGACATATATCAATGCAAAAAAAACTTTTAAAAACTAACGTTTTTTCGGGAGCAGTCATTTTAATGATGCATAAAGTGAAAAAAAAAAAGTGAAATTTTCCTTTAAATATGGTACCTGGGGGGTGTCTAAAGTATGCCTGTGAAGTGGCATGTGTTTCCCGTGTTTAGAACTGTCCTTGCACAAAATGACATTTGTAAAGGAAAAAAAGAAGCCATTTAAAAACACTTGCGGCTTTAATGGCATGTCTTGTCCTTGAGAAAAATGGCATGGCTACCCATCACCCCCCCCCCCCCCCACCCCAGCCACCTTTGGGTCTTGTATGGATATTAAGGGGGACCCCGCACCCAAAATAAAACCCTATACCTACAACCCTATATACTCTGAACAGCAGTATATAGGTGGTGCAAACAAGACACGGACTGTAGGTTTGTTCTTAAGGAGAATCTGAACAGGTACATTATGAAGTGTAGCTCCATCCCAAAAAAATCTATTTTTAAGCTTTTTGGAGAACATAGGGAGGGGTTATCACCCCTGTAACATTTGCTGTCTTTGCACATCTGTTCAGAACATGTCACCTCACTTTCTGTCCCAATGACAAATGTTTTTGGAAAAGTGGGGTTTGAATTGAAACAAGGATTGGTGATAAAACATCAGTAGAGAGAAGATACCTTTTTCCCAAATTAAATCTAACAGCATAGAATTTCCCTTCCTAGGGGTAGATTTCCTCTCACTTCCTGTTTTCTCTTTCCGTTTGCAAGTAGGAGTCGTTTGTAAGTTGGATGTTTGAAAGTAGGGGCCTGGCGTATATACTCTGCAGACATTTGCCCTATTAGATGTTGGTGTAGCCACAAGACTGGTGGGCACAGGAATGGGCCCTGCTGTGAGTTAATAGATCAAGATTTGTACTTGCATGCACCTGTTGAACCGGGCAGAAAAATGGGGCCTTTGGTGGTGGTGGTGGTGGACGGTGTTGCCACAAGACTGTAAGCTCTCACAGTTACTCTTGGTGGGCGCAGGAATGGGCCCCGCTGTGAGTTATTAGATCAAGATTTGTAATTGCATGCACCTGTTGAACAGGGCAGAAAAATTGGGCCTTTGGTGGTGGTGGACGGTGTTGCCACAAGACTGTAAGCCCTCACAGTTACTCTTGGTGGGCGTAGGAATGGGCCCTGCTGTGAGTTATTAGATCAAGATTTGTAATTGCATGCACCTGTTGAACAGGGCAGAAAAATTGGGCCTTTGGCGGTGGTGGTGGACGGTGTTGCCACAAGACTGTAGGCCCTCATAGTTACTCTTGGTGGGCGCAGGAATGGGCCCTGCTGTGAACTATTAGATCAAGATTTGTAATTACACGCCCCTGTTAAACAGGGGCTGAAAAATTGTGCCTTAGACATTGGTGCTGGTGCCACAACATTGCAACCCCTCACAGATACTGTACTCTTAGCACAGCAATGAGACCTGTTGCAAAGCATTGCCTAAAAATTGTAATTACACGCCCCAACAGGGGCTGAAAAATTGTGCCTTAGGCACTGGTGCCACAACACTGCAACCCCTCACAGATACTGTACTTGGAGCACAGCAGTCACACGTGTTGCGAAGCATTTTTAAAAAAAATTGTAATTACACGCCCCTGTTAAACAGGGGCTGAAAAATTGTGCCTTAGGCACTGGTGCTGGTGCCACAACACTGCAACCCCTCACAGATACTGTACTTGGAGCACAGCAGTCACACGTGTTGCGAAGCATTTTTAAAAAAAATTGTAAGTACACGCCCCTGTTATACAGGGGCTGAAAAATTGTGCCTTAGGCACTGGTGTGGTGGCATGGATCATTGAGGAGGAGGAAGAGGATAGTCAGTGAACATAACAGGACAGTCACTCAGCATCAGCATAGGCAGTCTTGAAGGGATGTGACATTATAAATTATTCCGTTATATCCGCTTCAGGTGCCTGATAGCTGGTGGTGATCCAAGACTGATTCATTTTGATGAAGGTCAGTCGATCAACCGAGTCGGTGGACAGGCGCACCCTATGATCGGTGACAAATCCTCCAGCAGCACTGAATGTGCGTTCGGAAAGAACGCTGGAGGCAGGACAGGCCAGTAGCTCAATTGCATACTGTGCAAGCTCTGGCCAGTGATCCATCCTCAGGACCCAGTAAGCCAGAGGATTTTCGGTGGGAAAGGTGTCCAAGTCTGACCTTGCCCCAAGGTATTCCTGCACCATGTATATCAGACGCTGGCGATGGTTGCTGGAACCGATCATACCTTGGGGCTGCGGACTAAAAAATTGTCTGAACGCATCGGTCAGACGTCCACCTTCCCCACCGCTCCTTCTGCTACTGACCGAAGCCTCAGCAACTCGTCGCCCAGGACCAGGAGTTTGTAACCTCCCAGTTTCTGGGAACGCGTTGCACAGACCTTTCTGCAAGGCCTCCCTGAGATGTCTCATCCTCTGCTCCCTCTGCGACGGCAAGATAAGGTCCGCAACCTTACCCTTGTACCGTGGATCAAGGAGAGTGGCCAGCCAGTAATGGTCCCTCTCCTTGATCCAAAGAACACGAGGATCCTTCCGCAGGCTTTGCAGGATCAGGGAGGCCATGCAGAGTAGGTTAGCTGAGGCATTCGGTCCGGAGTCTTCTGGGTCACTGAGGATGACATGATCGCCAGCCACCTCCTCCCAGCCACGTACAAGTCCACTGGTTTGTTGGGACTGTACATCATCCCTAAAAGACTGCTGCTGCTGATGCTGAGTGCCAGGCTCCACCTCCATGCTCACACAATCCTCCTTCTGCTCCTCCTCCTCATCCTCATCCTCTTCCTGTGTGATGGGTGGGACAGAAGGAATATAGGAACTCTGTGTGATGCCACTAACACAGTACAAGTCCTATGGGTGCTTCTGGGAAGAAAATATAGGAACTCTGTGTGATGCCACTAACACACTAGAAGTCCTATGGGTGCTTCTGTATCAGGAACTAAAGTACTCACCGAGGCCAAGATGCCGAGAGCGGTTGCCCTTGCGACTCAGCGCCCACTGCCCCTGAAGGTGGTACAGGGGACAGTTGGCACCAAGAGGCACAAGCCACCTGTAGAGTAGTGGCTAGGCGTGGATCCAGGTATAGTAGGGTAGAAGCTGGAAGACTGGCGGAGGCTCCAACACTGATGGGTGGACAGGCAGCAGGCTGAGGATCAAACACAAGGTAAATCAGGTACAGGTTAGAGGATCAAACACTGATGGGCAAGTCCAGGTAGAATGGTCAGGCGTAAGCAGAAGGGTCAAGGCAGGCTGAGGGTCAAGCACTGAAGAAGCAGGAGCGGAAGTCCAGAATGCAGGCCGAGGGTCAAACACAGGAGAGAGAGAGACGGTAATCCGGGTACACAAGCCAAGGGTCAAGGTTGGAGAAGGCAGAGAGGTCAAAGACAATCCGGGTCGGCAACTGGTAGGCAGGTAGATACAGCAGGCACAGGTACAGGTACAAGGGAACAGCTGAGAGACGAACCAGCGTCTGTTTGGGTGCAGAGGCCTCTCTTTTATAGGCCGGCTGGAGGTCACATGGGACGTGCGCTAGTGCGCATGCGCGCGCGCCGCTCAGCTGGGCCGCGAGCGTGCGTGCGCCGCCACAGCGTCCCTCTATCTCTTACTGTGCGCCGCAGCGCCGGACCTATGCGCCTGCGCACTGGGGCGTGCGGCGGCCCAGGTCCCTGATAGTGCCCCCCCCTGAGGGGCGGACTCCGGACGCCCAGGCTATCCATTAGTTCGGGATGCTCCTGCTGGAAAATCTTAATTAGCCTTGGTGCATGGAAGTTTCCCGATGGCTCCCAGGAATTATCCTCCGGCGGGTACCCCTTCCATTTCACTAGGTATTGTAGCTGACGACCCACCTTCCTGCACCCTAGAAGTGATTCCACCTCGAATTCTTCCATACCATCGATTGTGACGGGTGGTGGAGGAGGTTCCTCCCTGTTTGGGAAGGGACTTGGAACCAAAGGTCTCAGTAGCGATGCATGAAAAACAGGATGTATTTTGTACGCCTTAGGTAGCGAAAGCTCAAAAGCCACGGGATTTACTGCCTTCTTGACCTCAAATGGCCCAATAAATTTGGGACCCAGTTTCCGTGAAGGGCAAGAGAGCCTGAGATGAGCCGTTGACAACCACACCTTTTCTCCGACTTTGAAATGAGGGTTCTCCCTCCTTCCCCTGTTGTGATACTTCTCGTACCCTTCTTGGGCCTGTTGCATGGTCTCCTGGAGCTTTTTGAAATTGGTTTGAATGGCCTCTAGACGTTCTTGTACAGCAGGAACTGGTGATTCAGGAAACGAGTTTGGGAGGAATGATGGGTGGAAGCCCGAATTTGCCCAGAAGGGAGTTTGGTTGGTGGCTGAGTGGGAAGAATTGTTGTACGCGAATTCTGCGTATGCCAGCAGGGAGGACCAGTCATCTTGTGCAGAGGAGCAGAAGCAACGTAAATATTGCTCGAGCGTTTGGTTGGTACGCTCCGTTTGGCCATTGCTCTGTGGATGGTAAGCCGAGGAAAGACAGGCCTTAATTCCTAAGGTTTTGCAGAGTTCCTTCCAAAACTTTGAGGTGAATTGAGAGCCTCTGTCAGAGACAATGCCCCTGGGGACCCCATGGAGCCTGACGACCTCTTTAATAAAAATGTTGGCAGTTTCGAGAGCAGAGGGAGTACCCACCATGGGCAGGAAATGGCCCATTTTAGACAGTCGATCAACCACTACCAGTATGGTGGAAAAGCCTTCCGAGGGGGGTAGTTCCACAATAAAGTCCATTGAAATGTCCACCCATGGACGTTCCGGAATGGGTAATGGCTTCAATAACCCCCAGGGCTTGGTTTTAGGACCCTTGTTTCGTTGGCACGGGACACAGGAAGAGATGTACGTGCGGCAGTCCTGCCTCCAGCCTGGCCACCAGAAGGTGCGTGAGATGAGTTCAGCCGTCTTTCGGTTTCCGAAGTGACCTGCCAGTTTGTGGTCATGGAGTCTTCAAGACTAAAGGTCTTACTTCTAGGGGTACAAAGATCTTATCTCGAGACCAGAATAGGTCTTCACGTTTCTCCAGGGTAGACACAATGGGATCCTGGCAATGGGCTGAGGCAGCGAGGAGAGAAGAAGATAGATCTGCTGGAGTAAGGAGCAGAAAATTTTGGGGGGCCAAAATGGTACTTGGTTCCGACACTTGAGAAGATTCCGGGGAGATTCGGGAGAGAGCATCTGCTTTGCCATTTTTGGAACCCCGGCCGGTAGGAGATGTGAAAGGTAAATCTTGAAAAAAAAAGTGCCCAGCGGGCTTGACGGGGCCTCAACCGTTTGACGGTACGTAAATATTCGAGGTTTTTATGATCGGTAAAAATAGTAATTGGGTGGGTTGCCCCCTCGAGAGGGTACCTCCATTCTTCTAAAGCGGCTTTAATGGCTAATAACTCACGATCACCGACGTCATAATTTCTTTCGGACGGGCTCAATTTCCGGGAGGCAAAGGCCACTGGGTGAAGGAGGGCTTTTGGCCCGTGACGTTGTGACAGGATGGCACCTGTGGCTGATTCCGAGGCGTCTACTTCTAGTACGAAGGGAAGTAGAGGGTCCGGATGTCGAAGAATGGGAGCAGAGGTGAAGAGGGTCTTTAGTTTGGTGAAAGCATCCTGGGCTTCCTGGGACCACTGGAAACGGCCATGTTGTTGGGTTAGGCGGGTGATGGGTGCAACAATAGTAGAGAACCCGATGATGAACCTCCGATAAAAATTAGCAAACCCAATGAAACGTTGGACGGCCTTTTTGTCCTTGGGGGCTGACCACTCTATTACTGCCTTGACCTTTTGGGGATCCATTGCAGTGCCTTTGGTAGAAATGATAAACCCCAAGAACTGTACAGTAGTCTTCTCAAATTCACACTTCTCGGCTTTAAGGTATAGTTGATGGGTTCTAAGGATGGAAAGTACTCTCCTAACGTGTTTCCGATGCAGATCCAAGGTGGCTGAGAAAATGAGGATATCATCCAGGTATACGACCAAGAAGTCGTCCAGGTGCTCCCTAAAGATGTCATTCACCAGATGTTGGAAGGTAGCTGGAGCATTGCACAGGCCAAAAGGCATCACTAAATATTCATAATGGCCAAACCTGGACCTGAAGGCTGTCTTCCACTCATCACCTGCGCGGATCCTGACAAGATTATAGGCGCCTCTTAAGTCAAGCTTGGAAAAAATTTTAGCTGATCGAAAACGTTGGAGGAGCTCAGGAATTAGAGGTAATGGGTACCGTTTTTTTACAGTGATTTTATTAAGCTCCCTATAGTCGATGCAGGGTCGGAGTGACCCATCCTTCTTCCCTACAAAAAAAATGCCAGCCCCAGCCGGAGAGGTAGAGGGCCGAATGAAGCCCTTTTCAAGGTTTTCGTCAATGTAGATTTTCAACGCCTTTAATTCAGTCTCAGATAACGGAAATATGCGCCCGAAAGGAATCACGGAGCCAGTAAATAGCTCAATGGGGCAGTCATAAGCCCGGTGAGGTGGTAGATGGTCGGCCTTCTTTTTATCGAACACATCCTTGAAATCCTGGTAGACTGGCGGAATGTGCTGGAGGTTCTCTGGTGCCGAGATGACTGCCAGGTGGCAGCTCGGAGCCGGGGAGATGCAATGTTGGTGACAGTAGGGAGAAGAGAAGGAGACCTCCTTCCGGTCCCAATGGATTTGGGGATCATGGGCCTGTAACCAGGGGAGTCCAAGTATGATGGGAAACATCGGGGAGGAGATCAGGTCAAATCGTAACAGTTCCTGGTGGCCGGAGTCTGTAGTGGTAAGGATAGGTGGAGTCTCCTGGACTACTGGTCCTGAGTGTGGAAGGGACCCGTCAAGGAATATGCCATTCGTTGGCGATGGAAATGTCCAGAAAACAACTGCAGGCGCCCGAATCAATTACGGCCGGTAGCCGAATCTTCTTTCCCGCCAGCTGTAGGGAGACAGAAAGAGTCACATAAGCCTGGACAATGTTAATGGACTGACAGTTGATAGTGGGTTGAGGTGGCAACTTACTGGGCCGGATGGGACAGTTCAGTAGGTAGTGTCCGGAACCCCCGCAGTAGAGGCACAAATTAGATCTGCGTCTGCGCTGTCTTTCTTCCTGGGAAAGCCGGGGGCGAACTAGGCCAAGTTGCATGGGCTCCCCCTCCGGAGCCGGCGTACCTGGAGAAAAGGAGGAGGCAGGGTATGCAGGCGGAGGCCTAGGGGGTACCCACACTGGTCGGGGATTTTGTAGGCGCTCGGAACGCCGTTCCCGCATGCGTCGGTCCAGTTTGGTGGCCAGTTGGATTAACTCCTCCAGGGTTGTGGGGGTCTCCACACGAGCTAACTCATCCTTCAGGGTTTCGTTCAGCCCCAGCCGATATTGATAACGGAGGGCAGCCTCATTCCAGGTAGTGTCAGCTGACCACTTGCGGAACTCTGCTGTGTAGTCCTCCACTAGCCTTTTACCCTGGGAGAGGGTATGTAGTGTGGCTTCGGCTGTGGCAGAACGCTGGGGATCATCATAAAGTTGGCCCATTGCTTCGAAGAAGGAGTCTACCGTGTTTAACAGGGGGTTCCTCTGCTCCATGAGGCCGTGGGCCCAGGTCTGGGGTTCCTCAGATAGCAATGACATGATAAATCCCACTTTTACAATTTCTGAAGAGAAGGTTCGGGGCTGTAAGGCAAGGTATAAGGTGCAGGAGTTTTTGAAAGACCTGAACTTCCTGCGATCGCCTGAAAATCGCTCAGGTACTGGTACCTTGGGTTCGGGTACAGCCATCATCATGGCAGGTGGGCCTTGGGCTGGTGGTGCAGAACCTCCACTGGCTGGTCCAGGAGCTGGGCTTGCCGGAAGGGAAGCTGCTGCCAATTGTTGGAGGCGACTGTCCACTTGTACATAGCCTTCTTGCAGTTTTTGTACAGCTTCCATGAGGGCGGATACCTGTTGGCATAGCATCTCCAGAGGAGATCCCCGCTCTGTTGGCCTCTGTCATGGCTGGTTCGTACTATCAGGAACTAAAGTACTCACCGAGGCCAAGATGCCGAGAGCGGTTGCCCTTGCGACTCAGCGCCCACTGCCCCTGAAGGTGGTACAGGGGACAGTTGGCACCAAGAGGCACAAGCCACCTGTAGAGTAGTGGCTAGGCATGGATCCAGGTATAGTAGGGTAGAAGCTGGAAGACTGGCGGAGGCTCCAACACTGATGGGTGGACAGGCAGCAGGCTGAGGATCAAACACAAGGTAAATCAGGTACAGGTTAGAGGATCAAACACTGATGGGCAAGTCCAGGTAGAATGGTCAGGCGTAAGCAGAAGGGTCAAGGCAGGCTGAGGGTCAAGCACTGAAGAAGCAGGAGCGGAAGTCCAGAATGCAGGCCGAGGGTCAAACACAGGAGAGAGAGAGACGGTAATCCGGGTACACAAGCCAAGGGTCAAGGTTGGAGAAGGCAGAGAGGTCAAAGACAATCCGGGTCGGCAACTGGTAGGCAGGTAGATACAGCAGGCACAGGTACAGGTACAAGGGAACAGCTGAGAGACGAACCAGCGTCTGTTTGGGTGCAGAGGCCTCTCTTTTATAGGCCGGCTGGAGGTCACATGGGACGTGCGCTAGTGCGCATGCGCGCGCGCCGCTCAGCCGGGCCGCGAGCGTGCGTGCGCCGCCACAGCGTCCCTCTATCTCTTACTGTGCGCCGCAGCGCCGGACCTATGCGCCTGCGCACTGGGGCGCGCGGCGGACCAGGTCCCTGATATTCTGGGAAGAAAATATAGGAACTCTGTGTGATGCCACTAACACAGTACAAGTCCTATGGGTGCTTCTGGGAAGAAAATATAGGAGCTCTGTGTGATGGGACTAACACAGTACAAGTCCTATGGGTGCTTCTGGGAAGAAAATATAGGAACTCTGTGTGATGGGACTAACACACTACAAGTCCTATGGGTGCTTCTGGGAAGAAAATATAGGAGCTCTGTGTGATGGGACTAACACAGTACAAGTCCTATGGGTGCTTCTGGGAAGAAAATATAGGAGCTCTGTGTGATGGGACTAACACACTACAAGTCCTATGGGTGCTTCTGGGAAGAAAATATAGGAACTCTGTGTGATGCCACTAACACACTAGAAGTCCTATGGGTGCTTCTGGGAAGAAAATATAGGAACTCTGTGTGATGCCACTAACACAGTACAAGTCCTATGGGTGCTTCTGGGAAGAAAATATAGGAGCTCTGTGTGATGGGACTAACACACTACAAGTCCTATGGGTGCTTCTGGGAAGAAAATATAGGAACTCTGTGTGATGCCACTAACACAGTACAAGTCCTATGGGTGCTTCTGGGAAGAAAATATAGGAACTCTGTGTGATGCCACTAACACAGTACAAGTCCTATGGGTGCTTCTGGGAAGAAAATATAGGAACTCTGTGTGATGCCACTAACACAGTACAAGACCTATGGGTGCTTCTGGGAAGAAAATATAGGAACTCTGTGTGATGCCACTAACACACTACAAGTCCTATGGGTGCTTCTGGGAAGAAAATATAGGAACTCTGTGTGATGCCACTAACACAGTACAAGTCCTATGGGTGCTTCTGGGAAGAAAATATAGGAACTCTGTGTGATGCCACTAACACAGTACAAGTCCTATGGGTGCTTCTGGGAAGACAATATAGGAACTCTGTGTGATGCCACTAACACAGTACAAGTCCTATGGGTGCTTCTGGGAAGAAAATATAGGAACTCTGTGTGATGCCACTAACACAGTACAAGTCCTATGGGTGCTTCTGGGAAGACAATATAGGAACTCTGTGTGATGCCACTAACACACTACAAGTCCTATGGGTGCTTCTGGGAAGAAAATATAGGAACTCTGTGTGATGCCACTAACACAGTACAAGTCCTATGGGTGCTTCTGGGAAGAAAATATAGGAACTCTGTGTGATGCCACTAACACAGTACAAGTCCTATGGGTGCTTCTGGGAAGACAATATAGGAACTCTGTGTGATGCCACTAACACAGTACAAGTCCTATGGGTGCTTCTGGGAAGAAAATATAGGAGCTCTGTTTGCTGCCACTAACACACTAGAAGTCCTATGGGTGCTTTTGGGGTGCAGTGCTGTACTAACAGCACTGCAGTTGGTACTACTGAAATACTGTACTAACAGTAAGACACGTACCAGACTAACCCCCAGCAGCAGCTAAAAACACACTAACCAGCAGCAGCAATGGACGATCAATGACAGGTAGCAATGGTTTAGCAAATAAATAGCCAATGGTTTAGCAAAGTAGAGCAAATCTTTCTATATGAATCTAGCAAAGAGTGACACAGAATCAGCCTGATCTCTCCTAAAGCCGGAAATCATGTGACCGGCGCCGACGGCGTGGCGGCCTTTTAAATGAGGGGGCGTGTACTAAAGCCCCTGAGCTGTAATTGGCTACAGGCGTCCTGCCTGTAGCCAATTATGGCTCTCCGAGTTTCCGGCGCTGTGATTGGCCAAGCATGCGGGGTCACAGTGCATGTTTGGCCAATCATCAGCCAGCATTGCACTGCGCCGGCCGCAATGCATTGCGGGGCCGCTCGCATCACACGAATGTGATGCGAGCGGCAAAAATAGTTCTGGGCTCGCCGAGCGAGCGAACACCCGGTGCTCGATGCGAACATGGGTTCGCATCGAGCACCGGGCCCATCCCTAGCCCCCACATTCTATTTTGCCCTCCAGACTCCTGCATCCTCCGCAAAGGTTCCTGTACCCCTCATCCCTAACGTTTAGCTTCATTCTGCTCTTTTTCTTGCCCTCTTATTCCCCTCTCTCTTTCCTTCTTTCCCCTCTTTTCTTAGCCTCAGCGCTAGATTGCTTTGACCTATCACAAGAACTGGAGTGAGTATTTCTCCAGTTCGTCACTTCAACCGTGAGACCTGACTCGGTCGAGTACAGAGGGGGGTCTATCCTCCCCCTATACAGTCAACATTAATCTACCTAGGTCATATCCCTTGACTCTCTTAGTTTGATCTCCCCCCCACGGGCTTGGGTAATATGAAAATGAGATCGGTTTGGATCTCTCCTCTAGGTCCTCGGTTTCTCTCCAGTTGGCCCTCGCACAGCAGGATCCCATTTGGAGTGCTGGGGTCCGACCGTAGAAGATCTAAGATTAGGGCCTTGTAAGTTCAATTTCACAACCTCCCCCAACCCATGCCTTTACACAGAGTCTGCTGGTTTCCTTCAGAAGTTTATCAGCTATCCTTAGGTTTGCATTTCAAATACTCTCTAGGTATGGTCTAACCCTTGTTACTATGACATACGTTCTGTACCAGCCTTATTTTTGGTTTTCTTTGCCATTGTCATATGTTTGTCATGTACTAAGTTTCAATAAACTTTCTTTGAAATCTAAAAAAAAAAATGAAAATAACATCTAACACCAAATAAATAAATAAATTAATCACATTCGTTTATTACATAGAAAATATGTATAATGTAGGCCTAGTGTGCATATACACGGCCAATACCCCTAGGGGATGCTTAGTGAAACCAGATAGACACAGAGAAGGTGTATGCAATTCAAAATATAGTGTATTTTATTAGGCTAAACACCGAAGTGTACAAGTGTACTGAGTACAAACATATTGTCAAAGGGGGCATACACACGGCATACACATATTGACTATATCAAACATGGATACAAAATATAAAAAGATATTTATGACAAGAAGAGGTTCTAAACTTGCAATGTGTGTATAGTCTAGGAAAACGCTGTCATGTTTCGGACTTTTGTCCTTTTTCAAAGGCGGTTTAGTATCCTGTTCTTTCACATCTAAGTAATGTGAACAGATAAATATTAGTACAATACATATATATAAAGAGATACAAAAAATTCATAGGTTAACATGCCATATTGATCGACATAGTGTTGTATTGTGGGTATGGTACTCACATGCAACGAGAAGAATCTCTTCCAAATATGGTAAACTAAAAAGCCAGATATAGGCCTCATGTAGCAAGTGTATACATTGGTGTATTGCCAGTACTGATAAAAGCATATAGTAATGCCATACAGATGGGTAACGGGCTGAAGAGGACTCCAAAGCCTGCAAGGTCTCAAGCAAGAAACAGGCTAATAGCCTGTGACTTGTAGGCGTGTTGCCAATAGGTAATGAGAACTGTAATCAAATATAAAAATGGAGAATAATGGTCAGGAATGGGTCAAATAATAAAGACCCATAAAGGGAGTCATTGGAGTAAGTAAAGTGTAGGTAACATTACCTGTATGTAGGACAGTCTGCAGTCTGATGTCGCCACGAAACGCCAGCAAGTGAACGGCATGTCTATGGCCGCCATTGCTGGTCAGTTATAGTGGGTGAGGAGATTGCTCACAGCTGTGTGCAGGCGCCAAAAAATGATGCGCCTGTGGCGCTGAATAGAGATTGGCCCAGGCGGAGGGAGAAGGCAGCCTATCTGGCTGCATGTTGTCCCGCTGTGTGAGACCTCTGAGGTACAGGCGCTGGGCGCGGGCACGTCCAATGGGCCAAGGTGGAGCGCTAACAGGAAGGCGCCCGTGGAACGGGCGCACATGGAGAGCAGGACATGCGCATGCGCCCGGAAATATCGGGCGCATGCGCAGTGTCTTACCCGCGCTGGGCAGCAAATAATTGGAAAGTCCAAAATCAAGCACATATGAGAAAATATGTAGGTACTGGGGTAAGTACTTGCACAGATGTGCAATGATGGGTATTCTATAAATCGTGCATGTGAGTCCATATCCACAGAGTGTTGCAACAATCTGTAAAAACTGTGAAAAAGAACAACATATATGTTATTTGGGTTATTTGGGACAAAACTGTGAGCTCTTGCATCCAGACTCTACCCCCAAAATTCTGTTTAAAGCCCTAGACCATATTCCACCACCTAATCGTGGAGATGACTACAACAAAGCTCTATTACAGAGCGAATTAAGATGGATTTTCCACCTTAATGCTACTTCACCCCCTGGCCTCAACGAGGCCTTCAACTTCAAACCACATCTTGAAGGATTCCAATCTGGGGCCTGTGAATTGGATCTATAGTCTTCCACATATATACAACCAGCATACTTAATAAATCTGTATTACAGTGTCCGTGATTATATATACAATATATTGTCTGTATTCTTATATGTTATGTAAAAGTGTCCATATTCTCACTTCGTATATTGACCCAAATAACATATATGTTGTTCTTTTTCACAGTTTTTACAGATTGTTGCAACACTCTGTGGATATGGACTCACATGCACGATTTATAGAATACCCATCATTGCACATCTGTGCAAGTACTTACCCCACTACCTACATATTTTCTCATATGTGCTTGATTTTGGACTTTCCAATTATTTGCTGCCCGGCGCGGGTAAGACACTGCGCATGTGCCCGATATTTCCGGGCGCATGCGTATGGCCTGCACTGCATGTGCGCCCGTTCCACGGGCGCCTTCCTGTTTGCGCTACACCTTGGAGCGCAGACAATAGGAGAGCTTCCGCCCGCGTCGGTGATGTCATGACGCTGGACGCGGCTCCGCCCATTGGACGTGCCCGCGCCCAGCGCCTGTACGTCAGAGGTCTCACACAGCGGGACAACATGCAGCCAGATAGGCTGCCTTCTCCCTCCGCCTGGGCCAATCTCTATTCAGCGCCACAGGCGCATCATTTTTTGGCGCCTGCACACAGCTGTGAGCAATCTCCTCACCCACGATAACTGACCAGCAATGGCGGCCATAGACATGCCGTTCACTTGCTGGCGTTTCGTGGCGACATCAGACTGCAGACTGTCCTACATACAGGTAATGTTACCTACACTTTACTTACTCCAATGACTCCCTTTATGGGTCTTTATTATTTGACCCATTCCTGACCATTATTCTCCATTTTTATACTTGATTACAGATCTCATTACCTATTGGCCACACGCCTACAAGTCACAGGCTATTAGCCTGTTTCTTGCTTGAGACCTTGCAGCCTTTGGAGTCCTCTTCAGCCCGTTACCCATCTGTATGGCATTACTATATGCTTTTATCAGTACTGGCAATACACCAATGTATACACCTGCTACATGAGGCCTATATCTGGCTTTTTAGTTTACCATATTTGGAAGAGATTCTTCTCGTTGCATGTGAGTACCCACAATACAACACTATGTCGATCAATATGGCATGTTAACCTATGAATTTTTTGTATCTCTTTATATATATGTATTGTACTAATATTTATCTGTTCACATTACTTAGATGTGAAAGAACAGGATACTAAACCGCCTTTGAAAAAGGACAAAAGTCCGAAACATGTCGGCGTTTTCCTAGACTATACACATATTGCAAGTTTATAATCTCTTCTTGTCATAAATATCTTTTTATATTTTGTATCCATGTTTGATATAGTCAATATGTGTATGCCGTGTGTATGCCCCCTTTGACAATCTGTTTGTACTCAGTACACTTGTACACTTCGGTGTTTAGCCTAATAAAATACACTACATTTTGAATTGCATACACCTTCTCTGTGTCTATCTGGTTTCACGAAGCATCCCCTAGGGGTATTGGCCGTGTATATGCACACTAGGCCTACATTATTTTTCTGTGTTCAATAATCAGGGATGCGATAGACCACTGTTATACACTCTGCCATTACCTGCCTAGCCTTTTTTCTTTTAGTTTATTACATAGGGGTTTTCCGGATTGGAGTATTGAACGGTGGCAAACAAATAGCTCATAGGAGAAACAGGGATGACCTTTTGTTTAAAAAGGATTTCCATCAACATCACCCTTATGTTTTAGGGTCTTCCTTGAACAGGGTACTTTTCTACAGCAATGACCTTTTGAGAGAGAAATGTAAATACAGTAAAACCTTGGTTTAAGAGTAACTTGGTTTGAGAGTGTTTTGCAAGACAAGCAAAATTTTTTAATACCTTTTGTCTTGACATATACAAGTAGCGTCATGTCCCAACTGAGTATAAAAGAGAAGAGTGGCGCCTCTAAGTGTAGCAATATGGTTACATTTAATGAAGGTACAACATTTAGCAACATATTGCTACACTTAGAGGCGCCTCTCTTCTCTTTTATACTCTGGTGCTTCTGCTGGATTTTGCTTCTAATCCCCTTGTGGAGGCTTCTACTTGTGGATGGACATTTTATGCTTAAACAATCTATCACATTGCTATAATCTTTTTATACGGACTATAAACTGAAGGACCTATGAATAAATGGTTGTGGAATGAATCATTTGAGTTTCCATTATTTCTTATGGGGAAACTTGCTTTGATATACAAGTGCTTTGGATTACAAGCATGTTTCTGGAACGAATTATGCTCGTAATTTAAGGTTTTACTATAGTAAGAAAACTGGGGATCAAATGGTTGCTTTTGTAACTACTTTTTCCAAGGAGTACCATCATATAGTAAATATTATAAAAAAAATAACCTCTATAACCTAGTTTATATTCAGATAAGGAGCTGTCTGCTGTTCTACGTAGAGGGTGCTGGTTTTTAAGTTGCCAGCAAAATCTCTCTAAGGACTTCCATGTTTTTTTTTTTCTTTGTCAAAGCTTAATTAAATAAGCTGAAGTTAGAAGATGATTGGCTACCATACACAGCTGCACCACATTTTGCACTCCCCAGTTTTAGTAAATCAACTGTTAAGTGTCTGTTTCCCTCTTGAGGCTCTCCTCATCACTATTGAACATAACTCTGCACTCCACTATCCAGCTTTCCAAGAGCCAGATAATGCTGTACAAACTATGGCTCCAGTCATTGTCCCATCATTCTCCAGTGCCCATCCCCAAATGACACATCCACATCAATTCATATCCTTACTTGGAAGAAGCTTTAGGGGCAACATTACTTGGCAAAAGCATGCAGTGTATAAGCTTTGGAATACAAGGACTGGTGTATAGCAGAGAAAAAACTGGAGTACCTGCAAGGAAGGATAATTATGTTTATTAGTAATAAGAAGTTTCTGGAGAGACGGAGGATGTGATAACTGCTGAAAGTGCATTTACATTTTAAATTATATCCTGTTTTTTTTGGGAGGGGGGGTATGTGATGCTGTGATGATATGTAAACGCATTCTCTTCTACGAAGGTAGCATTCATCTTTAATATTTTTTCAATAGAAGTGTTTTTATCTCACTTAACATAGAAGTAGCTTTGCTTTCTCAATGGCCTTCTCAAAACCCTTCATCAAAGCTGTCCTGGCTGTCATCGTCCTGGCCTACATTATCCTGGCTATGGTCATCTTGGCCCTAGTCATCTTATCCCTAGTTATCTTATCCCTAGTTATCTTGTCACTAGTCATCTTGGCCTTAGCCATCTTGGTCTAGTCATCTTGGCCCTAGTCATCTTGGCCATGATCATCTTGGCACTAGTCATACTGGCTTGAGTCATCTTGGTCTGGCAAGGGCTAACATGTCTTAAATAGCTTAAGGCTGGGTTCACACTGTAGAATGCAACGGCTCACAGCAGCAGTTCGATGTGTCTCCATTCACCGTTACAGGTCAGATTTTAGCCCGAATTTTTGGCTGATTTCGAACCTGAAAATCACCAAAAGACGCACAGGACTCCCGTATAATTCGCACCAGAGCCGCTGCAGGGGTGTGTGAACTGGCTCCATAGAGAGTCGGTCACAATATCCTGCTATGCGAATTGGATGCTGGGAAGCTTGCATCCAATTTGCAATAGTGTGAACCCAGCCGTAAAATCTATACCACTTAATATGTGGCTTATATTTTAAACAAGAGGTGCCAGGTACACAGTTACCATCCCAGAGTCCCAAAAGTGAATGGTTTGCACTTAACGATAGCCAACATGAGGGGAGATCCAGAGCAGGATACCTCAGGATGATCTTCCCACTTGAGATTGTACATTAAAATTTAACTATTTCCACTTACAACACTGTAAAAAATTTAATTAAGTATATAATTGACTTTATGTCATGAAACATGCCAATTCCTCCTCTTTGAGAATAATCAATATATATATATATATAAATTACACTCAACTATATGTGAGCTATAGGGTTGCCACCTGTTTGTGATTCACCCAGACAGTCCGGGTCTTGAATCATGTATACACCAGAAACCTGGTATTGCAGTTAATAAATGAAGAAACAACAAAACTTCTACCAGTAGTGGTGGAACAGACTGAAGGACCCCTCTTGATATGACAACAATAGGCACATCCTCGTAATCCACATTTGAAATTACCTTTAAACTTCAACCAGTGAGAACCAGAGCACTCACTGGTGAACAGACTGGGCGATAAAAATCTACCTAGTGTTGGAGCCCTATGAGAAACAGTTTTAATGGCTCTAGAAAGTATCTGGGTGTAAATAGGATCATTAAACTGTAGAAGATGAGGGATGCCCACTATGTAAGTGCTCCCTGGGATGTGTATCAGACAGCAAGTTGTCCCTGGGATGTGTAGTGCTCAATTTAAAATTGCATCGGGATAACCTCTGCGTTTAAATCTGCAAACCTTTTCTGTAGCCTCCCTGGCAAAGTTGGTATCCTTACTACACACACACGTTTCAATCGGAGGAACTGGCAGACTGGAATGCCCCTAATGGTGTGCCTTGGATGGCTAGAATCCGCCCGCAACAAGGCATTGCCAGCGGTTGGTTTCCTATATAAACAGTGACAATGGTGTTGCCCTTGCCAGACAGCTGTGCATCAAGAAACTCCATGGATCTGGCGCGGGAGTGGCCCGTACATTTTAAGTTGAGTTCATTGTAATTAAAATAGTTAAGCCATACATCAATGTCTATTTGGTGATTGGACACAATGAACAGCAGATCATCTATGTAACGACAATAGAAAACAGTGTCCAAATGGCGGGGCTATTATGTCCAAAGATACAGGTCCTATCCCACCACCCCATATAAATGTTGGCCAATGAGGGCAAAAATTACACCCCCATGGAGGCACTGAGCACCCGTTGAAAATGAAAAAATTGTGCGTGAGCAGAAACTTTAGACTAAATAAAATAAACTCCTGAAGTAACAATGAGTATCTGCCAGATTCGTTAAGGAAGAAGGCAACAGCCTGTAGTCCCAAAAAGTGTGGAATACTCAAGTAAAGACTTGATACATCACAAGTAATCTATAATTGTTTCCGCATTCTAAATGTTTCAATTTCACCAGGAGTTGCTTCATGTCCCTCAAAAAATCCGGGAGACCAATAACTAGGGGCTGCAGCTGGCTATACACCCAATCCCCCAGTCGTGAGTTGAGGGATCCAATGCCGGCAACAATCCGTCTCCCAGTAAGGGGATCTAACCCCTTGCGGATTTTAGGGTGATGATGGAAGACTGGCATGATAGGATTGTCAGGTATAAACATGTCTCTCTCTCTCTCTCTCTGTGAAAAAACACAGAAGAAAACTGCTCTAAGAGGGTACCTAGTTCCTTTTTAAATGACTCTGTGGGTTCACCTCTAAGCCTCTGATAGGTGGTAGTATCAGATAGTTGACGTAAAGCTTCATCCTTATATGCATTGGAATCGAGGACTACCACTGTGCCCCCCTTATCAGCATTTCTAATAACTATGTGTAGCACTTACCCGCAAAGGAGCTGCTGGTAATTGATTGGGCCTGTACTCTGCTTTTCCACCCCCAATAATTTGTCTCAACCCACTTGACACAGCTGTGTAACAGTGTTGGTGTGAAACCCAAAAACAAGGAACAACTCAATAAGAACCGTTTACATACATGGGTATCCGCTGCTCCACATGCTAGGAGAATGAACAAGCCTTACAACAATTGTACTTAAACCAAAATATGAGTTTACTGAAGCAGGTTTAAACAATAAGCACAAGAATTGTATTGGCACACAAGTTTGACACAATACTGGGATGAATATTTGCAAATGGCTACACTCAAAGATTACTTAAATGACCCCTTCAGGTACGTCTCCAAGTGGGACTAATGCTCAGAGCGATAAACTCCTAGCACTGGACACCTTCCCACTTCCAGAAACGGCCGTGCAGACACTCTAAAATCTGTAATACCCTATATAGTGCTAACAAAACAATGTGACACAATGTAATTACTCAGGAGCTCCCTCTGTGGAGAAATGCAGTTCTTTGTATGTAGCAGCAACACTGTAAGGCCTTACAGTAAATTATATAGTCTCTTTTCTTCAGCTAGCCATTATACTGCAGTATTTGTATTCCATAGGGTTTCCAGACGGTAATGTAACGTAAAGTAATGAACAACAGCAACTTCAATTGTGCAATGCACTTATAAACTTCTTTCCTGGGAATGTACCCCCACCGTCAGTCAATTGTTAGTGAAGTTAGGCTTTGAGGCCTATCTGAGCACAGTCTAATAGAAAGGAACTGTTCCGTGGGACTACAGGTCTCAGCAATACTGTGAGACTAGTCTAAGTGTGTGAAGTGCTGTATATAACTTCTGGGCAACAGCCCTCTCACCACACCAGGTCTGGATAATTGGAAAAGCCAGCTCCGTCACGCTGCACCGCTCCGCAAGATGACTAGGACCCTTGTTTGGCTCTGTCAGGCTTTCTGGATCCTCACACAGCTTCTAATAGAGGGGCCGGCATAGACTTATAAAAATTGGTTCACAAACACTTTAACTTTTAAAGCTAAACACCGGGAACCAAAAACATTCTCTCTTAAATATATTTTTAAGAGCGACAAAGACTAATGTCCCATACACACGATTGGACTTTCCGACAACAAAACTGGATTTTTGCTCGAAGCGTGTTGGCTCCAACTTGTCTTGCATACACACGGTCACACAAATGTTGGCCAACAATTTACGAATGTGGGAACGTGGTGATGTACAAGACGTACGACGAGCCAATAAAAAGGAAGTTCATTAGTCATGTGATATCTCCATTACGAATGCTAGTTTTACAAGACCAAGCGCTTCCGGCTCGTACTTGATTCCGAGCATGCGTGAACTTTTGTGCGACAGACTTGTATGCACACAGACTTTCCGCTAAAAAAAGCTCACATCCAACATTTCCCATTAAAAAGTCTGACCGTGTGTACGCGGCATAATAAACATTTTTTGTTCACCAAATGCCTTTGCAAACCCAAATTGTACTTTGTAAAATTATTAGTGACATAATTACTGTGCTGTATATAGCCTGTGCAGACAGTAAAGCTGTGGGAGGGACCCAACAGGCTTCACCCACCGCAGGTTGCCTGTAAAGAACTACATGAGGGGGCAGAGACAAGACCAGTCACTCTGCATAAGGAGAGAGAGCAGCAATGACCGGTCTTTATTACAGGAAGCCAAATTTTCACACTTGATTACTGCACAGATCTGGAAGAAACATACAAAAACACACAAACACTGAGATTTAAGGAAGAAAACGCATGTATATAAATGTATTTTGGACAATATTTGCTTATCCTGGAGTTCAGCTTTAAAAAGAAGAAACAGCAATGATTGGCTGTCGTGGATATCCATGTGTTGCAGCTCAATTTGAGCCCTGCCATTAAACCCCCCTGTATATAGTGCAGGCAATCCTGAGAAGAGTGCTAGTTTCAGATTTCCTCCTCCCCCCCCCCATACCTGCGGATTGCTGTTTTCCCAGTGGAGATTGTTATCGTAATCATTGATTTCCTACTTATTGTTGCTGCACGCCGATGTTCACTTAATCAGTCCCATGTGGATACTTTTTTAATTGCGTGTTCCATTTAATTGAAATGATTAACTTTGAGGTGGTTGCATGACATCCTTTGTTTTGACTTCATCGTGTTTCAGCTCATGTGATTATTTTATTGGAAGAGATGGCAATGGAAAGTACAGGAAAGTGTTCTATGTATATGTAAACAAGATGTGCTGAATAGGGATGAGCTTCGAGTTCGACTCAAACTCATGTTCGACTCGAACATTGCCTGTTCGCCTGTTCACCGAACAGCGAACAATTTGGGGTGTTCGCGGCAAATTCGAAAAGCCGCAAACACCCTGTAAAAGTCTATGGGAGAAATCTAAAGTGATAATTTGTAAAAGTCTATATTCAAGTTATTGTCATAAAAAGTGTTTGGGGACCTAGGTCCTGCCCCAGGGGACATGTATCAATGCAAAAAAAAGTTTTAAAAACTGCGGTTTTTTCAGGAGCAGTGATTTTAATAATGCTTAAAGTGAAACAATAAAAGTGTAATATTCCTTTACATTTCGTACCTGGGGGGTGTCTATAGTATGCCTGTAAAGGGGCGCATGTTTCCTGTGCTTAGAACTGTCCCTGCACAAAGTGTCATTTTTCCAGGAAAAAAAGCTATTTAAAATCACTTGTGGCTATAATGAATTGTCGGCTCCCGTAATACAGAGAACAGTCATTGAAAGTCATTGATAAAAAAAAAAAAAAAAAGCATGGGGTTCCCCCCAAATTCAATTACCAGGCCCTTCAGGTCTGGTATGGATTTTAAGGGGAACTCCACGCCAAATTAAAAAAAAAAATGCCGTGGGGGTCCCCCTCAAAATCCACATCAGACCCTTATCCGAGCATGCAACCTGGCAGGCCGCAGTAAAAAAAAGGGGGACGAAAGCACCCCCCCCTCCTGAACCGTACCAGGCCACATGCCCTCAACATTGGGAGGATGCTTTGGGGGTTTGTGACCCCTCAAAGCACCATGTCCCCATGTTGATGAGGAGAAGGGCCTCATCCCCACAACCCTTGCCGGTGGTTGTGGGGGTCTGCAGGCGGGGGGCTTATCAGAATCTGGAAGCCCCCTTTAACATGGGGACCCCCAGATCCCGCCCCCCCCCTGTTTGAAATGGTAAGGGGGTACAAAAGTACCCCTACCATTTCACAAAGAAAGTGTAAAAAATAGTTAAAAAACACACAGACACCGTTGGGAAAAGTCCTTTATTAAAAATAACAAAAATAAAAAAAAGATTCCAGCGGTGGTAATCCACTCTTGGTATCCAGCGATGGGTGATCTCTTCTCCGGGGTCCAGCAATGGCTGATCTTTTCCAACGACGTCCAGCGCAGCGCATCCTGTCTCCATTGAGACACTGAGAGAATCCCGTCTTAGCAGAGGAGGACCGGGCCACTCGTCACCTGACCCCGCCCCCCCTCTGATGCAATGGAAGGGGGAAGCTGGGCTTCCCCAGTGACGTATGGGTAACCCCGCCCCCCTCTGATGTAACAGAAACCTGCGTTACATCAGAGGGGGGCGGGGTCACCCGTACATCACTGGGGAAGCCCAGCTTTTCCCTTGCGTCAGAGAGGGCGGGGTCACCCTTACATCACTGGGGAAGCCTGGGTTTCCCCAGTGACGTACGGGTGACCTCGCCCCCCTCTGATGTAATGCGTTATTTTTTTTATTTTTAATAAAGGACCAATGGTGTCTGTATGTTATTTAACAATTTTTTACACTTTCTTTGTGAAATGGTAGGGGTACTTTTGTACCCCCTTACCATTTCAAACAAGAGGGGGCAGGATCTGGGGGTCCCCTTGTTAAAGGGGGCTTCCATATTCTGATAAGCCCCCCGCCCGCAGACCCCCACAACCACCGGCCAGGGTTGTGGGGATGAGGCCCTTCTCCTCATCAACATCGCCGGACAATCCGCCGGACTTTCCAGCGGAGGTCCGCCGGACTTTCCAGCGGAGGTCCGCCGGACTTTCCAGCGGAGGTCCGCCGGACTTTCCGAACGTGTGGGCTTGCCCACACATGCCCGGACTTTTCCGACGGACAATCTGCCGGAGTTTTGGCGGAAGTCCGCGGGACTTTTGAGATGAACAGACTTGCCCCACACACGGAGTAAAGTCCGTTCATTTAGAACGAGACTCCAGGTCGATGGGACTAGCGAAGGAAGTCAATGCCGTCACCTCGATCGGCGACATTGACACCTCGCTAGCCCCGTCACCTGGTATGGATTTAAAGGGGAATCCCTACGCGGAAAAAACGGCGTGGGGGTTCCCCCCAAATCCATATCAGACCCTTATCCGAGCACGCAGCCCGGCCGGTCAGGAAAAGGGTGGGGATGAGCGAGCGCCCCCCACTCCTGAGCCATACCAGGCCACGTGCCCTCAACATGGGGGGTGCCCTGGGGAAAGGGGGGCCCTGCGGCCCCCCCACCCCAAAGCACCTTGTCCCCATGTTGATAAGGACAAGGGCCTCTTCCCGACAACCCTGGCCGTTGGTTGTCGGGGTCTGCGGGCGGGGAGCTTATCGGAATCCGGGAGCCCCCTTTAATAAGGGGGCCCCCAGATCACGGCCCCCCACCCTATGTGAATGTGTATGGGGTACGATGTACCCCTACCCATTCACCTAAGGGAAAAATGTGTAAATAAAAAACAACACAATTTTTTAAAATACTTTATTGCACAGCTCCGGGGGTCTTCTTCCGTCTTGGGGGGTCTTCTCGCCGGACTCCTCCGCTATGTTCTGCTAGCTCTTTTACTAGCGGAGGAGCCCGGCTTTCTCCTTCATCGCCGCTGTCGTCTGGGGGTCTTGTTCCGACTTCGGGGGTCTTGTCCCGCTCTTCTGTTCTTCTTGCTGGGCCTCCGCTTTCTTCTTCCAGCTCTTTTACTAGCGGTGGCCCGTGCTTCTGTCCCCGTCGCTGTCGCCTTCTGCTTCTCCTTCATCTTCTTCTGCTTCTTGTTCTTCTTTCTTCTTCCGATGTTGACTCGTCTCTGTCTCCTCTTCTAATGGCTCAGGCGTGTTGCGTTGCCAGTTATATAGGGACAAGGGGCGGGGCCGCCGGCTCATGTCATGTGGTGACCCCGCCCCCATATGATGTCACAGTCCCAGCATCCTCCGGGACTGTGACATCATAAGGGGGCAGGATCACCACGTGACATAAGGCGGTGGCCCCGCCCCTTGTCCCTATATAACTGGCAGTGCAACACGTCTGAGCCATTAGAAGAGGAGACATCGACGAGTCAACATCGGAAGAAGAAAGAAGAACAAGAAGCAGAAGAAGAAGAAGCAGAAGCAGAAGGCGACAGCGTCGGCGACAGAAGCCCGGGCCACCGCTAGTAAAAGAGCTGGAAGAAGAAAGCGGAGGCCCGGCAAGAAGAACATAAGAGTCGGAACAAGACCCCCATCATTCACATAGGGTGGGGGGCCGGGATCTGGGGCCTCCTTATTAAAGGGGGCTCCAATATTCCGACAAGCCCCCCGCCTGCAGACAAACAACGGCCAGGGTTGTCGGGAAGAGGCCCTTGTCCTCATCAACATGGGGACAAGGTGCTTTGGGGTGGGGGGCCACAGGGCCCCCCTTTCCCCAGGGCACCCCCCATGTTGAGGGCACGCGGCCTGGTATGGCTCAGGAGGGGGCGCTCACTTGTCCCCATCCTTTTCCTCTCCGGCCGGGCTGCGTGAGGCAGGTGACGGGGTTAGCGAGGTGTCAATGTCGCCGATCGCGTGGAGTCACGTTCTAAATGAACAGGCTTTTCTCCATGTGTGGGACAAGTCCGTTCATTTCAAAAGTCCCGCGGACTTTCGCCAAAACTCTGGCGGATTTCCGCCGGAAAAGTCCAGGCATGTGTGGGCAAGTCCACACGTTCGGAAAGTCCGGCGGACCTCCACTGGAAAGTCCGGCGGATTGTCCGGCGGACTAGGTCCGCCAGACAGTCTGGCCGAAAAGTCCGATTGTGTGTAGGTGGCTTTATGGTGGCTTCCCATATTTTCGTTGATTTTGGATAACATGGAAATGGCAATGCTATTAGGAAATGTCTTGAAAAGGAGAAGGAAGAAGACTACAACTAGAGAAAGTTAGAAGACCTTGTACGATGAATGAGAATCTCCGCTCACCCGTTAATGACATGTACAGGACTAGGAAAAGTACAGAAACCTTCGATGCAGTTCCATCAATAAAAACACCTCTCTAGGCTTGTGAAACACATGCCTCCTGTGCTGCGTGTTTCCATAACAATGTTCACATCGAAGGCGAGGGAACAAGAGACTGCCGCTAACTGAACAGTTGGCGGACAGCTTGACAAGTCTCACAAATCACCCACCAGCATAAAGTGGATGTGGGATACGACTGGTCATCCAGCCGCTCTAAAACCTCAGGATTATACAGAATCCTTAATGAAAGTTAATTAAAGGACTGCTGGAGAGAATCTTGGCCTTCAGTCCTGGCGAGGAGAGAAGCTAATCCACATTATTATCACACGTTCTGGTCTTAAAGGATCAGCCCACCCTGATATTTCCCTTTGCAGCGCTTTCATTGTGTGTTGAATGTTAGCATTACCTTGCGTCTTGCATGGTTTCACAGGCTGATCCTGTATAATGATATTGCTTACTCCAATTTTACTGCACACTGTGAGTTTTTTTTACAGTGTGCATTGGAAGCTGTAGCAAAACAGATGAAGCCTGCCTCATTTCCTAGTTGGAGGACGTCCAGCATCATCTAGGCTGGTGGTCTCCGAACTGCGGCCCGGGGGTCCGGATGTGATGTTTTGCTTGCTTGCTTTTACAGCCCTTGGAGGACTATGTTATTCGCTGACACCAATGAAGGGCACAGTTCCTATCAATGACACCAACAATGGGGCCAAATGGCACCAATGTTGAGGTGCAATTCCTCCCTATAACACCAACAATGGGGCACTATTCCTCCCAATGACACCAACGATGGGGCACAATTCCTCCCAATGACACCAATGATGGGGCACAATTCCTCCCAATGACAGCAACAATGGAGCACAATTCCTCCCAATGACACCAACAATGGAGCACAATTCATCCCAATGACACCAACAATGGGGTAAAATTCCTCTCAATGACACCAATGATGGTGCACAATTCCTCCCAAAGACACCAACAATGGAGCACAATTTCTCACAATGACACCAACAATGGAGCACAATTCATCCCAATGACACCAACAATGGGACCAAATGGCACCAATGATGAGATGCAATTCCTCCCTATAACACCAACAATGGGGCACAATTCCTCCCAATGACACCAACAATGGAGCACAATTCCTTCCAATGACACCAATGATGGTGCACAATTCCTCCAAATGACACCAACAATTGAGCACAATTCCTCCCAATGACACCAACAATGGGGCACAATTCCTCCCAATGACACCCACAATGGGGCACAATTCCTCCCAAAGACACCAACAATGGAGCACAATGGAGCACAATTTCTCCCAATGACACCAACAATGGGGCCAAGTGGCACCACTGATGAGGTGCAATTCCTCCCTATAACACCAACAATGGGGCACAATTCCTCCCAATGACACCAACGATGGGGCACAATTCCTCCCAATGACACCAATGATGGGGCACAATTCCTCCTAATGACACCAACAATGGAGCACAATTCATCCCAGTGACACCAACAATGAGATAAAATTCCTCTCAATGACACCAATGATGGTGCACAATTCCTCCCAAAGACACCAACAATGGAGCACAATTTCTCCCAATGACACCAACAATGGAGCACAATTCATCCCAATGACACCAACAATGGGACCAAATGGCACCACTGATGAGGTGCAATTACTACCTATAACACCAACAATGCGGCATAATTCCTTCCAATGACACCAACAATGGGGCAGAATTCCTCCCAATGACACCAACAATGGAGCACAATTTCTCCCAATGACACCAACAATGGGACCAAATGGCACCAATAATGAGGTGCAATTACTACCTATAACACCAACAATGCGGCAGAATTCCTTCCAATGACACCAACAATGGAGCACAATTTCTCCCAATGACACCAACAATGAGGCAAAATTCCTCCCAATGATGGTGCACAATTCCTAACAATTACACCAATGATGAGGGATAGTTTACTCCCACTGATGCTAAGGCATTTTGTACTCCCAATGGCCAAAGTCTGCCCCCCCCCCCCCCCCCCATCAAGTCTGAAGGACAGTAAACTGGCGCTTTGTTTAGAGAGCTTGGAGACCCCTGATCTAGACTGTCACTGGAACTCCAAAATCATTGAATTTCAGTTCTTTTATAGAGGCTCTGCATCATCAGCTTCCTGTTTAAGACTTGCTATGTACAGCACCTTGCTGGCCCCTACCACCAGCCATGATTTGTCTGCATTGCATAGAGAAGCACAGAGACCCAGTAATGTCAATACTGGGCCTAAAAATGAAATGCAATGAAAATGCAAAACACCACCTAGCTGTAATGTCAATGTTATACGCAGTTTAATTAGATTGTCTGTGCTGACTAGCTGGTGCAAGTGATTGGAAATTTTTCTTCTATGAAAAAAGTGCAGCGCAACCTGTATAAATAACTCCAATATCATAGATATAATAAATCTGATAAGTATAACAAATCCAGTGAAGTAGATAATACAAATGCATTTCTGCAACAAAAAATTCTCTGTGTGATTATTCAAAGTCCATGTATCGTGCAACAGCAGACATGCAAAAAACAAACATATATATAAGTCCTTATGTCTTCCAAGATGTACTCCAATCACATTATAAAGTGCAATTCTTTAGGATTATCAGTGCATATGTGCCACCACAAATAATTCAAACCGCTTACCCCAATGAATGAGCCACACGTCGTATTTGCCCTTTAACCCGGGCAGGTATGCGCAGGTAATCCACCAAATATATTGAAAAACCTCCATTCCAGCTGGGATAACACTCACCAAAAGAGAATAAAATTGCCTCTCATAGTTTAGTATTTCCGTAAACACTCACAAAAACAGTGCACTAAGAACCAGTGCACACAGTAGCCTCACCTCTTTAATTTAAAACTATTGCCTCCTTCAGCATCAGCTCCTTAGATATGCATCACAATGGCTTAATTACAGTTCTGGGCATGATTCCGTCACGTGACCCCACTGGGCATGATTCCGTCACGTGACCCCGTTCCTAATGTGGCAACCTATTATTTATGTAATAATTATTTGGGAATTTTTTATTATTTTTTTTGCTTTGTGGCTTAGGGTTTTGTGTTTACACTTTGGATTTTTATTTTTTTTTATGTTCAGCATGTTGCCCTGTGCCAGGCTACTAACCTGTTACCCTAAAACAAAAATGACCATTACTATTTAACCCAATGTCCGATTCAGTGGCGGCTGGTAAAATTTTAGGGCGGGGGGGCAGACCCTGCCCTTCCTTGTTGACCACTCCCACTCCTTATAGAATCCACCCACTCTGTCCCCTGTATTCTACTTGCTTCCATCCATAGTGTCAGGAGTATACAGCTCAGCATCACAGGACAGGAGTATATAGCCCCAGAATCACAGGACATAGGATACAGCTAAGCCTCACAGGTCAGGGTATATAGCCCCAGAATCACAGGACATAGGATACAGCTCAGCCTCACAGGTCAGGGTATATAGCTCAGCATTACAGATCAGGGTATATAGCTCAACATTACAGATCAGGGTATATAGCTCAACATTACAGATCAGGGTATATAGCTCAGCGTTACAGATCAGGGTATATAGCTCAGCATTACAGATCAGGGTATATAGCTCAGCGTTACAGATCAGGGTATATAGCTCAGCATTACAGATCAGGCTATATAGCTTAACATTACAAATTAGGATATATAGCTCAACATTACCAATCAGGATATATAGCTCAACATTACAGATCAGGACATATAGCTCAACATTACAGATCAGGACATATAGCTCAACATTACAGATCAGGACATATAGCTCAACATTATAGATCAGGTTATACAATCCCTGGAATCTTTATGATTGTTCGGAGACTGGGCGCAATGTTATGATGTCACGCACGGCCTCTGCATTTGAAAAAATGCCACCGTCTTGTCTGGGAAGCCAAGATCGTTTTTTTTTGTTTATGTTTTTTTTATTTTGGGCTTCCCAGCCTAGAGATGTAATTTCTGATTCATCCACTGGGGGCTCACTCATCTCCACTATCCCCTCAGCACATTTATGAGGTCTCAGTCACATCACCTGATACCTCCTCTTGTTTCTATTTAAACAGCTGCCGCCAATTACTCATCGTTTGTACTAGGAACCTGTTACCAGGCGTAGTGCACTATCAGCACATTGCAGCTTACTACTCCACGTTTGGACCGGACAGAGCCCCACTCTGTACTCCTCGTTTGGGCCGGACAGAGCCCCTCTCTCTACTCCTCGTTTGGGCCGGACAGAGCCCCCTTCCTTCTCTTCGTTTGGGCCGGACAGAGCCCCCACTTACTACTCTTCGTTTTGGGCCAATGAACGCCTCACCACCATCTCTCCAGACGTACGGAGTGTCCCCATCAGCATAATACAACTCACTGCAAGTATACCTGGACTGCATAAACTTTGTACTTCTGAACTGCTACTGCCTTGCTGACTCTCCTGATATCTAAGTTATGGCTGTATATAAACTCTCTAAATAAAACTCAACTAATTCCTCAACATACCTTTGTTCCTTTACCTTTAATTTGCCATATGGTGTAACCACTTAACAACATAGTATGTATATAAGTCCGAAGCTGTGATCCTCTACAAAACACTACTAGCTCACTGCCTGAAGCATTACAAGAGATGAGATGTGACCCCAGATCTCACTGTAAAGAGGACCTGTCATGCCATATTCCTATTACAAGGGATGTTTACATCCCTTGTAAAACCACACATGTGAAGGATCACCGCAAACGTTAGAGCGAGAGCAATAATTCTAGTGCTAGACTCTAATTCTAGACTCTAAATCTGCGCTATAATTCTAGCACAGATTTTTAAGTACTGAAGCTTGGCGCCATTCCACAAGTGTGCATAATTTTGAAGCATGACATGTTAGGTATCTATTTACTCGGAGTAACATCATTACGTCCCTTATGGATGGCCCGCCACTGGTCCTATTCCTAAATGCAGCTATAACCTAATCAAAAACACCCTGTTAACAAATTAAAGATCCTTAACTTATCTGATCTCCCCCCTCTACATAGACTCTGGAGATGCCATGGGGGTCCCAATCCTAGATCTTCTTATGGGTCCTCAGGTGGGTATAGACTACATAGACTCTGGAGATGTAGCCAGTGCCTCCAAGCTACCTTCCAGGAAGGCAATGTCACCAGTACCTACCAGGAGGGTCTTGGACTACAAAAGCAAGATCTCAGGTAGGGATTCAGGTGGTGGTGGTGGTCTTCAAATCTCTGAGAGGTCAGACCAAAAAAAGCTAATTGAAGACCAATAGAGAAGCCTGAGGTATCCATCGGGAAAAAAAAAGAGGAAAAGAAAAAATGACTTACATCTGGTGAGGATTCGGTGATCCAGGCGAGTAGAAACATGCAACCTTCTGTGAATGCAAGTGGAGAAAAGGCCCCATCTCCACAGGTCGATCACTCTTGATGCCATGGGGGTCCCCACCCTGAATCCTCTTATGGATCCTCAGGTGGGTATTGTACTGGTAGCGTGAAAGGAGGACAAAAACCTGTCCTGTCCCAGGAATGGGCTGGAGTCATCAAATTTGACGAATATCAAAAAGCTTTATTTGAAGTACTTACTCTTGTTGTATTTAGATAGAATTGTAAACATTTATCATGACTACATTTCTAGATTGTACAGTGTTGTACTGTATTATCATATGCCTGTAGCTCAGATTTTTTGTGGAAATCCAGTCCATTCCAACCCTGAAACCACCCCCACCCAACCCCTCTCTGCAACACATTTTTCAAAATTTCAAACATATATACATTTAATATCAAAAACCTTGGTTCAAAGGAAGTGGGTTGAATAACTGGTCATCATTCAACCCAAAAGAGAATCAGTGCTGAAAGCCCAAGGAGGACACAGAGGGCTGCTCTGCAACATGAAGAGGGTGGCAAAAGCAAAGCAAACAATGAAACAAACAAAACATGGATATTGTTATACAAAATTAGATTATAAAAAAGTTAATTATTAATTCATACTTAAAATCAGCTTGCACCTTTGTCATTCTTTCCTACTTAGCCCTTTTGAGTAGAATAGGCCTTTGCACGACATGGTAGCTCACATTTCCTTTGATAAATCCCAGCCTTGTCACTTTAAGGCCTGTGCCTTACAGCTAAGAACTCATCCAGCAGTAAAAATCCAATTTAAAATATCCTGGGAGTGCTTTGAGCATTTTAATTTTTAATATCGGCGAATGAAAGAAGGGAAGACACACTCGGTATGGATGTGCGTCAAGCCAGAAATCTCAACTTACCTGGGCCCTGAAATTTTAATGTTGACTTTCAGGGACATTTGAAATGATGACATGGTCATTTCTTGGAAAGAAAAACTGGATTAAGTAGAAAATTACTTATCTGTGTAGGTAAATTGCTTTGGATGGAAAATTCCAAATAAAGTTATTCGGCATACCAGCAACTCAAGAGGGCATTCGGTCGTCTGTCAGAAAACTCTTTGCAAGTGGGAGATTAGTTTTAAATGAAACTGTAACACAGCTGACTTATAACTCTTCTCGATGATGAAAAACAGGACACAAAATGTATTATGTTTTCTGTGTGTTGTTTTTTTTTTTTTTTTTTTTTTTTTTTTTCTGCAGAAGAATATTGAAAGACTACAAAGCCACCAAACTCAAGTCCTCTGATAGATTACATCTATAATTAATGTCTTACTTTATAATATCAGTGTGTAATCCTGTAAAGAAAAAAAATACAAAATTCATGTAGGTGGTAAAGTGGACCTGAAATTAAAAGGAAAAGATTTGCTATCTTATAGGGAACAGCTAGAAATGTTAATTTTGCCTAAAGCAGTACCCTACAAAATGTATCTTTCATATTTTGTCTCAATTTCCCCTGAAACACAGCAGAGCATTTCCCATGACGTGAGCCTGATAGCTATATATTTGCAGTGTGAGGTCATCCAAGGCATTTCTGCAATTGATCACTAGTCCTATCATATATGGAGTGAGATTTGGTGAACTATATATAGGTTGCTGAAGTGGCACAGTTGGGCACCAACACCCTTCACAGTATAAAGAGTAAAAGACCACAAATAAATGGGACTTTTAGGGTGCCCTCATGTATATGTCAGGGAGATCCTTCCACTGCAGGCCCTCCGGTACAGCTTCCCCTCCACCAAAGGACAACAGTAAACAGCACAGTGTGAGGTCATCCAAGGCCTTTCTGCCATTGATTGCTAGTCCTATCAGATGTGGAGTGAGATTTGGTGAACTACATATAAGTTGCTGAAGTTGCACAGTTGGGCACCAACATCCTTCACAGTATAAAGAGTAAAAGACCACAAATAAATGGGACTTTTAGGGTGCCCTCACTTATATAAGTCAGGGAGATCCTTCCACTGCAGGCCCTCCGATACAGCTTCCCCTCCACCAAAGGACAACAGTAAACAGCACAGTGTGGGGTCATCCAAGGCATTTCTGCCATTGATTGCTAGTCCTATCAGATATAGAGCGAGATTTGGTGAACTATATATAAGTTGCTGAAGTTGCACAGTTCGGCACCAACATCCTTCACAGTATAAAGAGTAAACGACTTGTGGGACTTTTAGGGTGCCCTCCCTTATATAAGGCAGGGAGATCCTTCCACTGCAGGTCCTCTGGTACAGCTTTACCTCCAGCAAAGGACAACAGTAAACAGCACAGCAATGATATCACCAAATCTCAAGTGTAAAAGATCAAAAATAAATTGAACTTTTAAGGTGCCCTATGGTTAAAACGTCATAGCTTTTTATTCTTGTACATCTAAAAAGTTGATCATTAGAACCTAGCCTCCCCCTCCTCCCTAGGTGTGGTGGTGGTTCCTAAAGTTCCTGGTCCTACCATCTGAAGAAACATTGTTTGTACTATTGTATGTATATCTATGAAACACATGGGAGCCTGAAATATAAAAACATGCCTGTAGATGTAGGTTTCTTTTATCAGGTTTCACAGAACCTGAACATTGATGTCCCTGAACCCACAAAATGCATTATATATCTGCTGTTGGGCTTCTCCAACTCAGCACGCAAAACTTTGAAAAAATACCTTGCATATAAGATGATAAGGGTGGCAAACTGTGAAACAATCATTTTATTTGCAGTAAAATATATTATTTTGTGATAATGTATAGGCCATTGGTGATCAGAGGTTTATGTATTTTAAGGATCAACTTTATAGATGTACAACATATGAAGTTTTAACCATAGTTTGTATTTTATATACTGTATATGAGGGCACTTTCAAAGTTTCATTTATTTTTGCTCTTTTACTTGAGATTTGGCATTGTCATTGCTGTGCTGTTTTGTTCTCCTTTGCTAGAGAGGAAGCTGTACCTGCAGTGGAAGGATCTTCCTGCTTCTACTCCATTTATTCTGTTGATCTGTATTATCTCCACCTCTCCTGAAGCTTCCTCATTATTTATTACCCCACCCAGTCATCAGAACACCAGTAACTGGTAGGGGGGGTCTGACGTCAGAAAGAAAAGCCCTTCATATCTACAAATAGTGCCACCTCCACACAGAACCAAAGTGAAGAACAAGACATTATAAGTCAGTAGGCCATGGTAAGGGGTTAGGCTCAGAGACCAGTAGCTACAGCAGTAGAGAGATTACCACTGACCAGGGAAATAGGTATACAAACAGGTCACCCTGGCAGATGATGCAGTCTTACCCGAGGTGTGGAATCTAAGTACTAACCAGTGTTTACTAAGGTTCCTGATGGTGGAGATGGGTTTTGCTGTGTGTTAGTACCATGTTGTGGTCCTCAGGATCACCCAACCAGGAGGTGAGCAAGCCAGGGTCCAGTTGCAGATATGACATGTAGCAATCAAGCAGAAGCGTAGTCAGTAAACAGGCCAAAGGTTGGCAACACAAGTGGCTGCAGGTTGGAATTAAGCAGAAGCAAAGTCGAGGTACAAGCCAAATTTCATAAACAAGTGCTGGCAAAGATATAGGCGGCAAAAGGAGTGACAAGAGCAAGATATTGACTGGAGAGAACACAATAATCTATCAAACAGGAAGTTCAAAGATATGGCTTAAATCAGGAAGTTCATGGGAGGAGCAAAGAGTTCAAGATATATACGAGAAACAAGACATAAGGCAAGGTTGTCTAAGCAGGAAGCTGTCCAGAATCTCAGGTGGCTCAGCAAGAAGCGTTACTGCCAAACACAGCAGAAGTCCTGGGTTCAGTTCCAGGCTCTGACACATCAATGGGAAAAAGATCAGTTGCAGGCAGGGGCATTGCTAAGGGGTGGCTTTTGGGGCTATAGCCCCGAATCTGGGGCCCATAGCCCCGAGTCTCTGCAGGGGTCCCCAAGGGGGGGAGGCTCTCTGGGGACCCTGATGTAAGGGGGAGGCTCTCTGGGGACCCTGATGTAAGGGGGGGCTCTCTGGGGACCCTGATGTAATGGGGGGCTCTCTGGGGATCCTGATGTAAGTGGGGGAGCTGTCTGGGGACCCTGATGTAAGTGGGGGGCTCTCTGGGGATATATACAAACATGCGTATATTACTATATATACATGTGTATGCCCACCCAAGCGTATGAATTTCTTTACTGCTCCTCTGCACCGACCCACCTTCTCACATCCCTGCCGTCCATACAATGGGGCCCCTTAGCCCCAGATCTTTTGTAGACCCTGGTTGCAGGGCATCTTCAGGTAATACTGGAGACTCGTCCTTTGTCCTCTATCACACAGACTCCACCTTCTCACATCCCTGCCGTCCATACAAATGAGAGATTTTTGTTTTGACATAAAAGTGTACCCACATTGGGATGGATTTTTCATTATATAGGGGAGTTGGTTTTTATAGGTTTGGATGATTGGTTGTTTGTTATGTAAAGGGAATGGGTGGTGGGAATATTTATTGGTTTTTATAATGTGAGGAGTATTTTTGTTTGAAAGGTTATTTGGGGGGGGGTTTTGTGTCCTTTGTTTTGTGGTTTGGTGTTTGGTTTGGGTTTTTTTTTTGTAAAAAATTGGTAAGATGAATTTTTGTGTTGGGTTTTTGTTTTTTGGGTATTTTGTTGAGGGATATTGTAGGAAAAGAAAAAGAAAAAAATATTAGTAAAAGGTTAAAGGAAGAGGGAGTATAGGTGGGGGGGATTAAAATTGTGTGTGTGTGTGTGTGTGGTGGGTTAGTGGTTTGGTGGGAGAGAATTTTTGTTATAGAGAGGGATAGAATGGTGTTAGATTAGAGTAGGGATGGGGATAGAAATGTTATTGTTGTGATAGGTTAGAATTTGTGTGGGGTTTTATGTAGTGGGGATGGGAAGGTTTTGGGATTATTTGTGGGGAATTGGGGGGGGATGTGTATTATTTTTGGGTGTGGGGGGGGGGGGGGATGTGGGTGATGTTAATTATATTGGGTGATTTGGGTTGTTTGGGTGTTTGGGGGGATTTGGGGGGGGGTATTTGTGTGGGGGTTTGGTAGGGGGGGATAAGTATGATTTAGGGGGTTTGAGAAGGAGGAGTGGATTGTAGAATTAGGGGGGGGTGGAGAAGTTATAGGGGAATTATAGTTTGGGGTATGGGGGGGTAATGAGAGGGATTTTGGGAGATGTTGATTAGAGGATTGGGGGGGGGTGGTAGGGGGGTTATGGAAGGGGGGGGGGAATATAGAGGGGGAGGGGGTTTTTTGGTTGGGGGGGGGGGTAGAGGAGGATGTATAAGGGGGGGGTTATGGAATATGGGGGGGGGGTTTTTATGTGGTTGGTGTGAGGGGGGATGTGTTAGGAGGGTGGGGGGGAATTATTTGGAGGTGAGTGTGAGGAATGTTAATTTGGGGGGGGTTTTAGTTGTGGGAAGGTATTGGAAGAAGTTTAAGGTGTGGTGCGTTCTGTCACTTGTTTATGGGGGTGGTGTGGGTGGAGTGTTAGGGGGCGGCGGGGCGGAGGGGGGTGCTAATAACGGAGGGATTATTTGATTTATAAGGAGATAAAAGAAGAGAGGGTAGTATTTTTAATGAAAAGGTGGGGGGTTGTGTGTGGGGTTGAAGGTTGGAGAGTGGGGGTTTGGGGGGTTGGTTTGGTATTGGAGGGGTGGGGGGGGGGGGGGATGGAGTATTATGGCCAATGTACAGGTTGTCGGGGGAGCGAATCATCATTCTTTAATATGAGAGGTGGGGGTTGATTCATGTAGGGTGTCACTAGACAGGGGATGAGGTTGAAAAAGGCTCCATTAAAAGAAAAGTTTTTAATGGTGGGCGTTGAGCGAACTGGTGGAGGTGGCGGGTGGGGGATGTTAGGTTGTATAGGAGAAGGTTGGATAAGGGAAGAAGAAGAAAGGGATGGGGAAGAATATTTATAAGTGGTGTGTGTTGGATGGTGGGGGGAGGCGACATGGGGGGTGGTGTAGTTCACAATTTTTTTAGTGGATGGGGGGGGGGTTTGTTTTGGGAGGGAAGATATTTGTGTTAAGGTAAAGAAGGGAAGAGGATGTGATGTGTGTGGGGTATAGATTATTGGGGGGGGATTGGATAGGGAAAGGGGTAGTGGTGATGGTTGCGGGGATGCCGGAGGTTTCATTTTAAAAGGATAACATGAGTATATGGAAGGCGCACACTTGTGATGGTGTTGTATTTGGGGTGGGTTGGTGATGGTATTTAAGGTTGGTGGTGGGAGGGGTTGAAAGATGGTGGGAGGATGGGAATGGGATGTGTTGGAATAAGGGTAGGGGATGGGATATTGTTCGTTTTCAGAGGGGATGGGAGTGGATAATGTATGTGTGGGTGGGGGGGAGGTTGGAGATTAGGGATTGGGGGGAAATTTAGAAAGGATATTAAAGGGGGGGGGAAATGGATTTGTTGAATGGGGGGGGAGATGGATGGATGAATGGAAGGAATGGGGATTGGGGGGGGGGGGGGGGGAGATAGAGTGTGATTAGGGGGGGGTATGGTTATGGTTATGTTAGAAATACGAGAGGATCTGGGATGGTTAGAAAAAATTAATGGATGGATGGTTTAAAGATGTGGAGGGATAGGGAACAAAAATGAGACATCGAACCTTAAAAAGTTTGTGGATTAAGTGGGGGTGTTGGCAGGGGTGGGGGCTTGTGCGCTTTGTTTTTTTTGGGGGGTTTTTGGGGGGGGGTGGGGGAGTATTGTCGCGGTGGGGGGGGGATTTGGGTTTGGGTGGGTGTAGAAAATTTCTCTTTGGATGAGAAAGAAGAGTGGAATTGTAGGGGGGAAATAGGGTAGTTAAATTTGGGGGGTTGGTGCTCCTCTGCACCGACCCACCTTCTCACATCCCTGCCGTCCATACAATGGGGCCCCTTAGCCCCAGATCTTTTGTAGACCCTGGTTGCAGGGCATCTTCAGGTAATACTGGAGACTCGTCCTTTGTCCTCTATCTGTATTTTTTGTGCACAGCTCAGGTCTCTTTATGTTCTCTATGCAAATGTACACATTGCCCACATTGGGATGGATTTTATTATATAGGAATTAAACCAAAAAAAAAGAAACTTCCTCTTGTTTAATCTTGCTAATAAAGGGAGGATTCCAATGTACAGGTTGTCATCATCATTCTTTCCACTTGACACTCCACAGCGAACTGGTGAATGTTGGGCTGGAGTTCACAACTGCCGGAGGTTTCAAATGAGTGCCAACTTGTGAATGCACTTTTCACCAGATATACAGTATAAACAGACTGCTCTAAAATATCCATAATATTTTTTCCAAAATCTCATCCACAGCAGAAATCAAATTGAAGGTATAAACTGTAGGCAGTATGGCAGGACTGTGTTCAACAGAATAACAACAATTCTAAAAGTTCAAAAATCTGAAAGTTAAAATATTTGTCAATCATATCTTGTAATGCCGTGTGCGTGGTGCGCAACGACTTATATAGGCAATCGTCGTGGTCACCGGGTGATGTCATCCGGTGACCCCACCTCTTATGACATCACCGCCCGGGGCATGATGGGGCGTGATGTCATAAGAGGCGGGGTCACCGGATGACATCACCCGGTGACCACGCCCCATGCCTATATAAGTCGTTGTGCAACGCGCACCAGGCATTACAGCGGGAGAGAGCGTTGTGTCAACATCGGAAGAAGACGACGGAGAAGACCGGGACAACGTTAGCAAAAGAGCAGGCAAAAGAGCCGAAGATAGTGGAGGAGCCTGGCAGAAGATACCGGAGAGTGGGAGAAGAGGCCGGAGAGAGTGGAGAAGTCAGAAGAGGCCCCCGAAGTCGGAAGAGCCCTTCGGAGCTGCCTAATAAATTACTGTAGTGTAGTTTTTTTTATTGACACTTATTTTCCCCCAGGTGAATGGTTAGGGGTACGATGTACCCCATGCTTATTCACATAGAATGGGGGGCGGGATCTGGGGGCCCCCTTTTTAAATTCCGAAAAGCCCCCTGCCCACAGACCCCGACAACCAATGGCCAGGGTTGTTGGGAAGAGACCCTTGTCCTCATCAACATGGGGGCACCCCCTGCCCCAAAGCACCCACCCCCCCATGTTGAGGGCATGCGGCCTGGTACAGTTCAGGGGGGGGGGGGCGCTCGCTCATCCCCACCCCCTTTCCTGACCGGCCAGGCTGCGTGCTCGAATAAGGGTCTGGTATGGATTTTGGGGGGACCCCTACACCGTTTTTTGGCGTAGGGGGTTCCCCTTAAAATCCATACCAGACCCAAGGGCCTGGTATGCTCTTGGAGGGGGAACCCATGCCAGTTTTTCATTTAAAATTTTGCGTGGAATTCCCCCTCAAGATCATCAGAGCACAAGTCGCATGCCAAAGTTGGATCAGGCAAGATGGTGATCCGACTTTGATCCAACTTCAATGATATTCAATAGGCTGAATTAGGATCAAAGTTTGACCAAAGTAGTGCAGGGAGCATTTTCAAAGTTGGACCGACTTGTGTCGGACCAGTTAAGACGGCTCCCATAGGGAAACATTGATTTTCACACGTCATGCGACATGAGCTCCCAATGTCGGAGCGTTTGTTGCACCAGTGTAAACCTGGCCTAAACCTTTTTATTTTTGGATAATATCAGGGAAGGATATAACCCCTGTCAGCTTTTTTTCATCTGTGTCCCATAAGACCCCTTCCACACTACTGTGACTTGAAAGTCGTGTGATTTTACAGTGATTTTGCCGCAATTTCAGGGAATGCCTGTGTAACTCGCATCAAAGTTGGACCAAAGTAGTGCAGGGACTACTTTGAAGTCGGCACGACTTGAAGTCGTACTAATATGAATGGCTGTCATTGGAAATCATGGGGAACAACTCATCATGCTACTTTGCAGTTCCAAATAGTGGGACAAGTCGTACAAGTGTACAGAGCCACCATCAGGGGTGTACAGCCCATACACTTCTAAGGGGCCCCATTGTATGGACGGCAGGGATGTGAGAAGGTGGGTCGGTGCAGAGGAGCTCCTGTATGTGTGCGAGTCAGCAGGCTGTTGCTCTGTCATGAGCTGACATTGGGCTATTTGCTGCCACCTCTTTGCTGCCACCTTCCTGCATGTGCACCCCTCTGCGTGTGGAAGCAAGAGCTGGGACTAGGACCACCTTATAGATAAGGGCTGTTGTGCAGGGGGGGGGGCTGTGTGTGTGTCTGTGTACATGTCTTGTTTGTGTACATGTCTGTGTGTGTGTACATGTGCGTGTGTGTACATGCCTGTGTGTATGTACATTAGGGTGACCAGACATCCCCGGTTTCCAGGGACAGTCCCCGGATTGAGGACACTGTCCTTGGACCAAGTCTGTCCCCGGTTTTGTCCCCGGATTATATTTGAACAGGGGCTGGGGCAATTTCAAAGACAGTCAGTGCAGAATAAAAAAAAAACACACCCCACTACTTGCTTAGAGCGGGTGTATTTCTTTCCATCATCTGTGCCCCTTTCTGATGATTATGTGCTGGTAGGAGTGGAGGGACTATTTCTTCAGTTTCAGGGGCATGACCATCCAGCTCCGCTCGCATGTTCTTCTGCCTTGGCTCAAGTCCCGGTCATCCGTCTGCCTGCTTATCTCCTTGCCTTCCCTGGCTGAGTGATCTTCCTCCGCTCCCCACCCAGTAGTACCCGGGGCCTGAAGAGTAAGCCCCCGTACACACGGTCGGAAATTCCGACCACAAAATCCGTCGGATTTTTTCCGACGCATTTTGTCTGACACTGGTGTTGCCCACACACGGTCGGACAAAGTTGTCGGAAAATCCGATCATTCTGAACGTGATGACGTTCGTTCGTTACGTCGGGACTACGTTCACGTTAGTAGCCAATAGCTTTGGTCTCGTAATTTGATCTGAGCATGCGTGGCACTTTGTCCGTCAGAATTCTCTACACACGATCGGAAAAAGTCTGATCGGAATTTGTTTTCAAAAAATTTGAGAGCAGGATCCGATGGAGCCCACACACGGGTGGATTTTCCGACAACATAGTCCGATCGGACATTTTCCGTCGGAATTTCCGACCGTGTGTATGGGGCATAAGACTTGACAGGCTGTGAGGTGGGCGTCAAGCGGCGATGGGCATAGAGTCACTGATTGCCACCAATGCTAGTAAAAAAAAAAAATATGTCCCCGGATTTCATTTTAAAAATCTGGTCACCTTAATGTACATGCATGTCATATATACACATGTGAGGTAGGCTCAGAGCGTACAAGTGTGAGGGGGCCAAGAGCATACAGGTGAGAGGGGGGCTGAGAGCGTACAGGTGTGAGGGGGGCTGAGAGCGTACAGGTGTGAGGGGGGCTGCGAGCGTACAGGTGTGAGGAGGGCTGAGAGCGTACAGGTGTGAGGGGGGCTGAGAGCGTACAGGTGTGAGGGGGGCTGAGAGCGTATAGGTGTGAGGGGAGCGAGAGTATACAGGTGTGAGGGGACCGAGAGCATAGAGGTGTGAGGGGGGCTCAGAGCGTACAGGTGTGAGGGGACCGAGAGCATACAGGTGTGAGGGGGGCTCAGAGCGTACAGGTGTGAGGGGGCTGAGAGCGTACAGGTGTGAGGGGGCTCAGAGCGTACAGGTATGAGGGGGCTGAGAGCATACAGGTGTGAGGGGGCTGAGAACATACAGGTGTGAGGGGGCTGAGAGCGTACAGGTGTGAGGGGGCTCAGAGCGTACAGGTATGAGGGGGCTGCAAGCGTACAGGTGTGAGGGGGCTGAGAGCATACAGGTGTGAGGGGGCTGAGAGCGTACAGGTGTGAAGGGGGCTCAGAGCGTACAGGTGTGAGGGAGGCTGAGAGCATACAGGTGTAAGGGGGCTGAGAGCGTACAGGTGTGAGGGGGGCTGAGAGCGTACAGGTGTGAAGGGGGCTGAGAGCGTACAGGTGTGAGGGCGCTGAGAGTGTACAGGTGTGAGGGGGCCAAGAGCATACAGGTGTGAGGGGGGCTGAGAGCGTACAGGTGTGAGGGGGGCTCAGAGTGTACAGGTGTGAGGGGGCTGAGAACATACAGGTGTGAGGGGGCTCAGAGCGTACAGGTATGAGGGGGCCGAGAGCGTACAGGTGTGGGGGGGCTGAGAGCGTACAGGTGTGAGGGGGGCTCAGAGCGTATAGGTGTGAGGGGACCGAGAGCATACAGGTGTGAGGGGACCGAGAGCATACAGGTGTGAGGGGGCTGAGAGCGTACAGGTGTGAGGGGGGCTGAGAGCGTACAGGTGTGAGGGGGGCTGCGAGCGTACAGGTGTGAGGAGGGCTGAGAGTGTACAGGTGTGAGGGGGGCTGAGAGCGTACAGGTGTGAGGGGGGCTGAGAGCGTATAGGTGTGAGGGGAGCGAGAGCATACAGGTGTGAGGGGACCGAGAGCATAGAGGTGTGAGGGGGGCTCAGAGCGTACAGGTGTGAGGGGACCGAGAGCATACAGGTGTGAGGGGGGCTCAGAGCGTACAGGTGTGAGGGGGCTGAGAGCGTACAGGTGTGAGGGGGCTCAGAGCGTACAGGTATGAGGGGGCTGAGAGCATACAGGTGTGAGGGGGCTGAGAACATACAGGTGTGAGGGGGCTGAGAGCGTACAGGTGTGAGGGGGGCTCAGAGCGTACAGGTATGAGGGGGCTGCAAGCGTACAGGTGTGAGGGGGCTGAGAGCATACAGGTGTGAGGGGGCTGAGAGCGTACAGGTGTGAGGGGGGCTCAGAGCGTACAGGTGTGAGGGAGGCTGAGAGCATACAGGTGTAAGGGGGGCTGAGAGCGTACAGGTGTGAGGGGGGGGCTGAGAGCGTACAGGTGTGAAGGGGGCTGAGAGCGTACAGGTGTGAGGGCGCTGAGAGTGTACAGGTGTGAGGGGGCCGAGAGCATACAGGTGTGAGGGGGGCTGAGAGCGTACAGGTGTGAGGGGGGCTCAGAGTGTACAGGTGTGAGGGGGCTGAGAACATACAGGTGTGAGGGGGCTCAGAGCGTACAGGTATGAGGGGGCCGAGAGCGTACAGGTGTGGGGGGGCTGAGAGCGTACAGGTGTGAGGGGGGCTCAGAGCGTATAGGTGTGAGGGGACCGAGAGCATACAGGTGTGAGGGGACCGAGAGCATACAGGTGTGAGGGGGCTGAGAGCGTACAGGTGTGAGGGGGGCTGAGAGCGTACAGGTGTGAGGGGGGCTGAGGCACTGAAGGACCTGGTCAGGTTCAGGGGGGGGCCCAGGCTTAAAGCTGTATAAGGGGCCCCGCAATTTCTGATGGCTGCCCTGCAAGTGTGAAAGGGGCCTTCGGGAGATTTCTCTTCACTGCCTGTCCCATAGCCAACACAGGAAGCGTAATGGTATCCCTTCAAATTGAGGGAATCATGGAGGTCACTAGAACTATTGACTCCATTGAAAGATTTCCCCTCTATTTCTGTTCTAGTGACAACCCACAATTTGGGGTTCTTTTTTTCACGCAGGACAAATAGAGAGGGTGAATCTCACCTCCCTAATGGGTCATAGACAGCAATAAAAAACGAACAGGTGTTCTAATCTATCGCCACTCTATCCAAATCTAAAAAAAAAAAAGATTTGCCATTAGTTGTACTTTAACTTTATTCTTGCAGAAAGTTGCTAAAAAATATATTCAATATTTTCAATAAAAAAGGTATTAAATTGGCCATAGCAATGTGGGAGAAGTACAGAGCCCAGCATAGGGCTTTAATGTAATGAAAGGCTCTTTATACTATGATTTCTATACACTGTATACGTATTGCAGTTGGAGACGGAACATTTCAAGAGTGGAATCACTTTAATTCCAAAAAATGGAAATTTGCACTTCTACGATGAATAGCTGTTAAATCTTCTTCCATCAATATTCATGACAAACACACTTGAGATTTTTTATTTTTTTTGCTAAAGTAAAGATAAGTAAGTGGGTCTATTTCTGGAATTTATTCTGGATGGTGAAAGAAATGTTTCCTAGGCACCTGCCTGCTGTGTTCTGGGACACTTTTAGCCGAGTTCCTTTATAGCTGTTAAACTGTAAATAAGACTGTGCCAAAATAGTCTGTGCATGTGATTACAGAATATTCTCCTAATGGAACTTGAATGAGTTCTTTCATCTAAAATGTATTTAACTCCTTTCTTCCTATATAGGAGATGAGAGATCCAAATAAAAAAAATGCTGCTGATTTATGAGAACTGGTTTAAAAACTGCTCAGCTATTCTTTGTGCATTTCATGGTTGGCTGTAAGTGAACTTTTTAAAAAAGTTTTATCAGTTGCCACTAGACATGTGCAATTCGTTTCGTCTTTTTTCGTTTTTCGTGTTTTTTTTTCGTTATTTTCGTTCGTTCGTTTTCGTACGAATGAATGAATGATTCGCTAAAAATTTTAACGAATAACGAATCGTTCGGATCAAACGAATCCGATTAACGAATCGTTCGAATCGAACGAATCCGAAAAACAACGAAAATCCGAAAAAAACGAATTAGAAACAACGAATGTACGAATGAAGAAAATCTGAAAAACGAAAACAGGAACAACAAAAATGAACGAAAAAATTCGTACATTCGTAACTTTTTTTTTTTTTCTTTCGATACGTAATTTTCCGTGTCTCTTACAATGGCGCTGCTTAACGTGCTTCGAATGGATTGAACGAAAAAATTCGTACATTCGTAACTTTTTTTTTTTCTTTCGATTTTCGTAATTTTCCGTGTCTCTTACAATGGCGCTGCTTAACCACATGCCGACCGGCGCACGACGATATACGTCGACAGAATGGCACGTACAGGCAGGAGGGCGTATATATACGTCCCTCCTTTCGCCTGTCCGTGCCATCGGGAGCGCGCCGGGAGCGGCGCGCCCCCGCGCCGGTCGGGACCCCCCGTGAGTCCGGCCGCGGTCCCCGCGGACTCGATCGCCGCGGGGACTCCCGCGATCGTCTCACGGAGCGGCTGAACGGGGAGATGCCGAGATAAACAGCATCTCCCTGTTCTGCCTAGCAACTAGTGACGCCGATCTCTGCTCCCTGTGATTGGAGCAGAGATCAGCATTCACTAGCTGACAGCCACGCCCCCCCACAGTAAAAAACACACCCCTAGGCCTACTTAACCCCTACACTGCCACCTTGTGGTTAACCCCTAAACTGCTAGTGTCATTTATACAGAAATCAATGCATTTAAATGCATTAATTGCTGTAAAAATGACAATGGTCCCAAAAATGTGTCAAAAATGTCCGATGTGTCCGCCATAATGTCGCAGTCACAAAAAAAAATCGCAGATCTCCGCCATTAATAATAAAAAAAAATTATTAATAAAAATGCTATAAAACTATCCCCTATCTTGTAAACGCTATAACTTCTGCGCAAACCGATCAATAATCGCTTATTGCGATTTTTTTTACCAAAAATATGTAGAAGAATACGTATCGGCCTAAACTGAGGAAAAAAAATGTTTTTATATATATTTTTTGGGGATATTTATTATAGCAAAAAATAAAAAATAATGCATTTTTTTCAAAATTGTCGCTCTATTTTTGTTTATAGCGCAAAAAATAAAAACCGCAGGGGCGATCAAATACCACCAAAAGAAAGCTCTATTTGTGGGAAAAAAAGGACGTCAATTTTGTTTGGGAGCCACGTCGCACGACCGCGCAATTGTCAGTTAAAGCGACGCAGTGCCGAATCGCAAAAAGGGGCCTGATCCTTTGGCTGCAAATTGGTCCGGTCTGAAAGTGGTTAACGTGCTTCGAATGGATTGAACGAAAAAATTCGTACATTCAGAATTTTTTTTTTTTTAGAATCGTAATTTTCCGTGTCTCTTACAATGGTGCTGCTTAACGTGCTTCGAATGGATTGAACGAAAAAATTTGCACATTCGTAACTTTTTTTTTCAATTCTTAATTTTCCGTGTCTCTTAACCACTTCCCGACCGCCCCCTGTATATTTACGTCGGCAGAATGGCACGTACAGGCAGAATCACGTACCTGTACGTGACATTCTTCCGGCGGTTGGGGGGTCCGATCGGACCCCCCTCCGCCGGCGGGGACGGTCGGGATCGCTTCAGGAGCGATCCGGGACGAGGGGACGGCCAGTGGTTTCTGGCCACCCCCTCGCGATCGCTCCTGGCCAATGAGAAACTTCCCCTTCCTGTCTATTGTATAGACAGGAAGGCGGAAGTGATGTCACGCTCGGTGCGCCGGTCTATGTGACCGGAGACGCCGAGCGGCGAACATGTACAGGTTAGTGCACAACACTACACTGACACCAGTACAGTTAGGCACATATTCCACCCCCCTGTCACCCCCTGATCACCCCCCAGATCACCCCCTCCCCCCCCAGTCACAGTGTCACTAATTGCAGTGATCATTTATTTACTGATCACTGCATTTAGTGTCAGTGTGACTGTAATAACTGTCAGGGCAGTTAGTTTTAGGTCCAAGGTAGCCCCCTACCCCCCCCTAATAAAGGTTTAACCCCTTGATTGCCCCCCAGGTAACCCTTTCACCCCCTTTTGCCAGTGTCACTAAGCGATCGTTTTTCTGATCGCTGTATTAGTGTCACTGCTGTCGCTAGGTAACCATTTTTTTTTTTAGGTAACCGCCATGTTTATATAGGTTCATAAATAGGTTTATAGGTCAGGTACCCCCATATTACAACCTAAATAAAGGTTTTAACCCCCTGATTGCCCCTAGAGTTAACCCTTTCACCAGTGATCACTGTATAACTGTCACTGGTGACGCTGGTTAGCCAGTTAGTTATTTTGTTATTTAGGTTCCCCGTCAGGTTTTTATATAGCGTCAGGTACCCCCCATATATTACCTAATAAAGGTTTTAACCCCCTGATTGCCCCTAGTTAACCCTTTCACCCCCTTTTGCCAGTGTCACTAAGCGATCGTTTTTCTGATCGCTGCATTAGTGTCGCTAGGTAACCATTTTTTTTTTTTAGGTAACCGCCATGTTTATATAGGTTCATAAATAGGTTTATAGGTCAGGTACCCCCATATTACAACCTAAATAAAGGTTTTAACCCCCTGATTGCCCCTAGAGTTAACCCTTTCACCAGTGATCACTGTATAACTGTCACTGGTGACGCTGGTTAGCCAGTTAGTTATTTCGTTATTTAGGTTCCCCGTCAGGTTTTTATATAGCGTCAGGTACCCCCATATATTACCTAATAAAGGTTTAACCCCCTGATTGCCCCTAGTTAACCCTTTCACCCCCTTTTGCCAGTGTCACTAAGCGATCGTTTTTTTCTGATCGCTGCATTAGTGTCGCTAGGTAACCAGTTTTTTTTTGTATTACTGTTACGGGTGACGCTGGTTAGTTAGCTTGTTTTTTATACTGTCAGGGCACCCGCCATTTATTACCCAATAACGGTTTAACCCCCTGATCGCCCGGCGGGTGATATCAATTAGGTTTTAGGGTCAAATAAGGTCTGCGTCGCCCCAGGTTAGTGCCAGTACCGCAAACACCCACGCGCAAAGCATACACCTCCCTTAGTGGCACAGTATCTGAACAGATCGATATCTGATCAGATCTATACTAGCGTCCCAGCAGTTTAGGGTTCCAAAAAAAAACGCATTGTTAGCGGGATCAGCCCAGATACCTGCTAGCACCTGCGTTTTCCCCCTCCGCCCAGCCCAGCCCACCCAAGTGCAGTATCGATCGATCACTGTCACTTACAAAACACTAAGCACACATAACTGCAGCGTTCGCAGAGTCAGGCCTGATCCCTGCGATCGCTAACAGTTTTTTTGTGGTAGCGTTTTGATTCAGTCGCTTCAGTCAGGAGCTTTTTTACCTGTGAATCTCAAAAAAATAAAAAAAAAAATAAAATAGTTGTCGTTTTATTGTTCTCTCTCTCACTCTATTCTCTCTCTATTGTTGCTCTTTTTTTTACTCCATTCTATTCTGCAATGTTTTATTATGTTTTATCATGTTTTATCACGCTTGCTTTTCAGGTATGTAATTTTGTTTACTGTGTTTTAGTGTTGAGCATTTTTTTGTTTTCAGGTGCGCCATTCAGTTGCAACGCGGATTTATTTATCTTGACAGCAACAGCGTTTGCTCCCACGATACATAAAGCCGCGACTCCAACGCTGTAGGAGGTGATTTCACCACCACAGTTAAAAAAAAGAGCATATATGCCGAAGCATGGGGGCAGCAGGGGGGGGAGGAGCGATTGGCTCCTAATGCCACGTACATACGGTCGAAATTCCGACCGTGTGTACACGGCATAACTTTTGCGGGAGGATGCCCCCATGCATCGGCATATATAAATGGTGCATGTATGCCCATCATTAGAAGTGGGTGGATGAAGGGAGGTATTCTAATGGTGGGCATACCCACCAATCAATCTCTTTTTTTCGTTCAGCCAAGAGGCTGCATGAAAAAAAAAAGATTACAATATATGTCCAGTATGTTGCTGGACTTTGAATGGTTATACCAGAATGATGCCTGCAGGTTTAGGTATCATCTTGGTATCATTCTTTTCAGCCAGTGATCGGCTTTCATGTAAAAGCAATTCTAGCGGGTAATTAGCCTCTAGACTGCTTTTACAAGCAGTGGGAGGGAATGTCCCCCCTCCCGGATATAAACCGCGCCATTGGGAAATTGGGAAAGCATTTTATCACACCAATCTTGGTGTGGTCAGATGCTTTGAGGGCAGAGGAAAGATCTAGGGTCTAATAGACCCCAATTTTTTCAAAAAAAGAGTACCTGTCACTGCCTATTGCTATCATAGGGGATATTTACATTCCCTGAGATAACAATAAAAATCATAACAAAGAAAAAAAATGGAAGGAACAGTTTAAAAATAAAATAAAAAAGCTAAATAAATAAAAAAAAAAACAAAAAAAAAAAAAAAAAAGCACCCCTGCCCCCCCTTCTCTTGCGCAAAGGCGTACACAAGCGTTGGTCTGGCGTCATATGTAAACAGCAATTGCACCATGCATGTGAGGTATCACCGCGAAGGTCAGATCGAGGGCAGTAATTTTAGCAGTAGACCTCCTCCGTGAATCTAATGTGGTATCATGTAAAGGCTTTTAAAGGCTTTTAAAAATGTATGTAGTTTGTCGCCACTGCGTGTTTGTGCGCAATTTTAAAGCATGTCGTGTTTGGTATCCATGTACTCGGCCTAAGATCATATTTTTTATTTCATCAAAAATTTGAGCAATATAGTGTGTTTTAGTGCATTAAAATAAAAAAAAGTGTATTTTTTCCACAAAAAATGCGTTTGAAAAATCGCTGCGCAAATACTGTGTGGAAAAAAAAAATGCAACACCCACCATTTTAATCTGTAGGGCCTTTGCTTTAACAATATATATAGTGTTTGGGGGTTCAACGTAATTTTCTTGCAAAAAAAAAATATGTTTTCATGTAAACAAAAAGTGTCAGAAAGGGCTTTGTCTACAAGTGGTTAGAAGAGTGGGTGACGTGTGACATAGGCTTCTAAATGTTGTGCATAAAATGCCAGGACAGTTCAAACCCCCCCCAAATGACCCCATTTTGGAAAGTAGACACCCCAAGCTATTTGATGAGAGCAATGTTGAGCCCATTAAATATTTTTTTTTTTTTGTCCCAAGAGATTGAATAATGAAAAAAAAAAAATATATATATTTTTTTTTACAAAAAGTTGTCACTAAATGATATATTGCTCAAACATGTCATGGGCATATGTGGAAATACACCCCAAAATACATTCTGTTGCTTCTCCTGAGTACGGGGATACCACATGTGTGGGACTTTTTGGGAGCCTAGCTGCGTACGGAACCCCAAAAACCAATCACCGCCTTCAGGCTTTCTAAGGGTGTAATTTTTTTATTTCACTTCTCACTGCCAATCACAGTTTCGGAGGCCATGGAATGCCCAGATGGCATAAAACCCCCCAAAATGACCCCATTTTGGAAAGTAGACACCCCAAGCTATTTGCTGAGAGGTATTGTGAGTATTTTGCAGATGTCGCTTTTTGTCACAAAGTTTTGAAAATTGAAAAAAGAAAAAAAAATTTTTTTTTTCTTTACTTTCTTCATTTTCAAAAACAAATGAGAGCTGTAAAATACTCACCATGCCTCTCAACAAATAGCTTGGGGTGTCTACTTTCCAAAATGGGGTCATTTGGGGGGGTTTTGTGCTATTTTGGCATTTTATGGCCTTCGAAACGGTGATAGGTAGTGAGGAGTGAAATCAAAAATTTGCACCCTTAGAAATCCTGAAGGCGGTGCTTGGGTTTCGGGGCCCCGTACGCGGCTAGGCTCCCAAAAAGTCCCACACATGTGGTATCCCCATACTCAGGAGAAGCAGCAAAATGTATTTTGGGGTGCAATTCCACATATAACTATGGCATGTGTGAGCAATATATCATTTAGTGACAACTTTTTGAAAAAAAAAAAAATCTTTTTTATTTTTGTCTTTATTCAATCACTTGGGACTAAAAAAAAAAATATTCAATGGGCTCAACATGCCTCTCAGCAAATAGCTTGGGGTGTCTACTTTCCAAAATGGGGTCATTTGGGGGGGTTTTGTACTTCTCTGCCATTTTAGCACCTCAAGAAATGAAATAGGCAGTCATAAATTAAAAGCGGTGTAAATTCCAGAAAATGTACTCTAGTTTGTAGACGCTATAACTTTTGCGCAAACCAATAAATATACGCTTATTGGCATTTTTTTTACTAAAGACATGTGGCTGAATACATTTTGGCCCAAATGTTTGACTAAAATTGAGTTTATTAGATTTTTTTTATAACAAAAAGTAGAAAATCTCTTTTTTTTTCAAAATTTTCGCTCTTTTTCCGTTTATATCTCAAAAAATAAAAATCACAGAGGCAATCAAATACCATCAAAAGAAAGCTCTATTTGTGGGAAGAAAAGGACGCAAATTTCGTTTGGTTACAAAATTGCATGACCGCGCAATTACCAGTTAAAGTAGTGCAGTGCGAAATTGAAAAAAGACCTCTGGTCCTTTGGCTGCCAAATGGTCCGGGGCTGAAGTGGTTAAAATGTAATAATAGCATACACATTACATAAAATTATGAATTATGCTCCAATTACGAATCTACGGATGTTACGAATGTACGAATAAATACGAATGCGTCCAAATTTCGAATAAACGAAAATTAAACGAAAAAATGAATCAACAAAAAAATAACTCTTCCGAATGTACGAATCGTTACGAATACGAAGACCGACGACTTACGAATGTACGATTTAGATCTAAATGAAAAAGCTATGGGGGGTACCTCGTCCTAATGGATATACAAAAAAGGAACAAGAGGGGGTTTAGCCAACCTGACGGACTATTACAGTACCTGAACAAAATCGGATATTCAATACTAGATAATTTATATAAATATCTTTTTATTATAACAAAATTAGAAAATAATATATATATATAGACATTAAAAAAGAAAAAATTCATTGAATTTATAACATGCATACAGACACAGTGAGTTACATTAATCGTTCAGATATGCTGGTCAGAAGATGGTTAACGCGTTTCGCTTTTGGCTTCATCAGAACCAACGAACAGCAATTCTAATATCTATGGTATATTCTAAGAAAGAGAAATGAAAATCACTCATGAGTGAGCCAGTAAGTCCCATGGTGGTTGGCGCCGCGGTGGAGGTGTCGGAGGGGTTTATCTCTCTTTTTCTGCCTTTCTACAATTCTAGCACCATCTGAGCCCTCCCTACCCTCACTCTTCATTTCCTTTCCCCCCCCTCCCTTTTTTTTGCTGCTTTTTAGAGAAACTGTAAACCTATTTATTCTATTTGGCAGGTATTATCCCCCTGTTCTAGGTCTCCCTATGGAAACCCTGCGGCCTCTTTAATTGCTATAACTGCTATAACATTTACCTGGCAGATATTACCCTTAGCGGTTGAATTTAACTAATTTAAGGTCTGCATGATTCACCCAAGGGGGAGTGCTATCAGCATCTAGATAGTCTGGCTGCTTAGCCGATAAACATGCGTCATGACCTTTTTTATTTGTTTATATCTGAGACTTATGGGCTCCGCTACCAAGGTTAGTTTGCAGTCTAAGTCCTTAATTTCATCGTCCGCGCATGCGCTAAACTACTATAGACGGCGCGCTCTACAACTGGTGGTCTCCATGGTGAGACGCTGGCGACGCCACAAATTGCGCATGTGCACTCATTAAGAGATGCGCGCGCACCCGGCGCATCTAACCATCCTCTGCCGTGGCTGAGACCGGCCGCAGGCTGGCGCATGCCTACTAGTGTTGGGCGGAAGTGCGCGCGCACCCGGCTGGGAAAGCCGGCTCTCTAACCAGCTGTGAACAATCTCTCTTGAGTAGCATCCGCCCTAAAGTTGGCGGCAATCCCCACTATTTAACCAGCACTCCTGCAGTAGTAACACTGCAGATGAAGTGCTGGGAAGCTGGCCTAACTTATTCCACCACGCTGAGGTATGCATTCAGATCTATTTAGAACTAATTTCTCTGCCAACATTATCCCCTTATTGGCCCTTTGTGAACTACACTAAAGGGGCCATTTGGAGAGATTCGGCATCTGGATACTATATTTACCTTTTACCCTATACCTTCTATTTATTTCTGTAGATCAACTGCTGGACTTTCCAGCTAGTGGGATTTCTCCCACAGTCTCCAGGTTGCCCTTCCCAGACAAGGAACTTTCCTGTACACACCCTCAGGTATATTGTGGGTCAGGCCTCATCTGTTTACTTTAATTCTGGTTCAATTTTTTTCAAGAGCCAGATTACTATGGAATATCTTTATTAATATATAAATGCTTTTGCTTTCTCTATTAGAATTTCTAACAAGTGCTTCCCTTTGAATGGTGTTATCAACACGGGTCCAGGCTGGTTGATTTCTGGCTAAGAAATCTCCATAAAGCCTCATCAGGTAGGGTATAATTGAATACGAACCATTAGAAACCTAGCCCAATAGGACCTACTTCAAATAATCTCTCTATACTTATCGTCCCCAGGCGGGAAATACTTGTTCATTCTTCTCATCTCTACTAGCCCTGCAGAGGTGTGCTTCAGATAATCTTATCCCAGAGCCACACTAATGTACTAGATGTGAGTACTCACCTACTCCCATTGCCGAAATATAATAGCCTATCTAGTTTATTTGATTTTATGTTATCTAACTGTCTTCCCCACCCCCTCCCCTCCCCTTCTCTCTTTTCCCCATCTCTACCTGCCACTCTTCCCCTTCCCTCTCTTCCCCTTTTTTTTTTTTTTCTCTCTCTCCCTCTCCCGTATGTGCTACGATCCCTATCGGATTCAACGCTTCAGCAATTAATCTGGCTTTTATATCCCCAAGGGATTTCACTTACCCCAGGTGACAACATTAAGTTACGTCTCCACCACTGTGGTGGATATCCTTAATCAGGAATACAAGCCTGAAAGGTATGCATAAATTTACATAGCGTTTATCTGGGACACACCGGCCGTTATTAAGTATATCATCATGTACATTTGAGAAGACTTATTGGCTCACTCATGAGTGATTTTCATTTCTCTTTCTTAGAATATACCATAGATATTAGAATTGCTGTTCGTTGGTTCTGATGAAGCCAAAAGCGAAACGCGTCAACCATCTTCTGACCAGCATATCTGAACGATTAATGTAACTCACTGTGTCTGTATGCATGTTATAAATTCAATGAATTTTTTTCTTTTTTAATGTCTATATATATTATTTTCTAATTTTGTTATAATAAAAAGATATTTATATAAATTATCTAGTATTGAATATCCGATTTTGTTCAGGTACCGTAATAGTCCGTCAGGTTGGCTAAACCCCCTCTTGTTCCTTTTTTGTATTGCGAATGTACGAATCGTTACGAATACCGACGACTTACAAATTTACGAATCGTTACGAATCAACGGAAACGAAAAAAACAAAATGAAAATAAACAAATTTTTTTCGGAAACGAAAAAAACGAAACGAAAATAAACACATTTTTTTGTTGTGCACATGTCTAGTTGCCACCTGCCCAGGATTCACCTGGACAGCCCGTGGGTTTTGAATTGTGTGTCAGGGTTTCAGACCACCTGAAACCCGGACACAATATTCAGAATGGACTGTGGCTCCCCAAGGAACCACCAAGTGCATAGGTGTGCACACGGGCCCCACCCCCATACACAGACAGGAGAGAGGGCTTGATCTGCTCCTCCTTCTCGTGCGCCTTCCCCTCTGTCTGCCCATCCACACACCAATCCCGTTCTGTGCCTCGGGAAGGGGATGTGTGGGCTGGAAGTTTGAAGCTCAGCAACCAGCAGATATATTGTGGATGAAAAGTGACGATGCCTGAGCCTCCACTCTCTCTCCCTTCTCTCTCCTGCCTCCAAGTGAGTGAGTACACTAAGGTAAGGGGGATTTAGATGTAAGGGGTGCCCTGTGGACTCTGATGTAAGAGGGGCTTTGGAAACCCTAATTTAAGGGGGAGTGCTGGGAACTCTGATGTAAGTGGGAGGTTTGGTGAGCAGAAACCCCTTACATCAGAGTTCCCCTTTGCACTAACAGTGTTCCCCCTTTCAAAAGAAAAATTAGCCATGCGCCGCTAAAGTGTTCGGGTTTGGCTTGAAGAAAAGGTGGCAACCCTAGTTGTGGTCTGGCCAACATTTTTTTTTTTTATTTGTGAACCACCAAATATTTTTTTTTTTCATTTCTGACACTGAAATCAATGACACATCAAAAAGTGTGTGTTATGGGGGGCGTGGCTACCGCGCTGCTGGATGGACGCGTGAGAGATCAGCTCCGCTCCAGCATCGGGAACAGAACAACTTGAGAGCAACACTGCCGTCCTAGAAGACCCACCACCGAGTACCTAAGGTCCGGGTAAGCTGCGGAGATGACCCGCAAACGTAAGGGCACTGTCTCCCTGAAAAAATTAGAAGATTTCTTCACCCCTGCAGGCCGCGATCCGCGTCAAAATGGCGCCGGCGTCGGGCCTACAAACAACACATCCTCTCCCTCCGCGGGCAGCTCCTGCTCGGCCACTTCCAGCCCAGGAATATTAGATGCAGATCCCCAGGGCTCACCAGGAGCCTCCACGCCACTCTCACGCAGCCCAGCCAAGTCCAAACCACGGAGGACAACAGAGGCATCACAGGTGAGCACAGGCCAAGATTCCATGGAGGAAACTAGAGAGCTTATTGACCCCTTCACTGCCTTGACCCACCACTGATAAACCTAGCTCTGACACTATGTTAAAGGACATGCTCCTCTCACTCCGTACCTCCATGCACAATGACATGCTACACTGCATTAACAACTTTAAAACTGAGGTAGGAGAGCTGGGCATGAGAGTAGAGCACATAGAAGGTAAAATGGGGCAATTTGCAACATCCCACAATGATCTGATTGACGCTCACAGCGACCAAGCAGATGAAGTCGCATGGCTGAAAGCCAAAGTCGCAGACCTCGAGGATAGATCCAGGAGGAACAATATTAAGATCAGGGGGGTGCCAGAAGCAATCCTCCCTGCACAGCTCCAGCAGTATGCCCAAAAACTAATGAAAGTGTACCTACCAGAAGTAGCCCCAACTGAAATGCAAATTGATCGCATCCACAGGTTGCCAAAACCCACATTTCTCCCTGACAACATCCCTCGGGATGTTCTGATGAAAGTGCACTTCTATCAAACCAAAGAACACCTCATGGCTGCATTCCGCAAACACCAACAGCCCCCAGAGGAATATGCACACCTACAATTGTTTGCTGACTTATCCCAGTTCACAATGCAGAAAAGAAAAAGCCTCTTGCCAGTGACTAAAGCCCTCAGAAACCACAACATCCCATACAGATGGGGATTTCCAGTGAAACTTACTGTAACGCATGAAGGCACAACAACAATAATCACATCGATTGATGAGGGCCTCAAACTGCTACGTCTACTTGACATTCTTCCTGCAGCACCCTCTGAGACAGCACCTGCAAATCCTCCACAGAAGGCGCACCTCAGACAAGAATGGCACACTGTCTCTAACAAGAAGAAGAACAAAAAGAGAAATACCTGATCTTACTTCACAAGTATGCGGTAAGACGCAATTGCTAAAATAACCATGTTCCCACTGCACTGAGGGCTCTCAGTGCTTCCCCCCCTATACAGCAATGGGCAGAACCCATGCCCTCAGGTTCAAAAGTGAACCTACCTTTTTTACTGGACTATATTATTTTATTCGAAATAGGGACAACCAGTAGTGTCGGTTGCTTAACCCCGCGCTTGGAATATATAGGCAAATTATTATTGAATCCCTAATTGATTAAGGGTATGCAACAAATATATGAACTAACAAAAACAAATATTGAATAACAAATATTGTAAGCAATAATGAGCTGCTCCCTATAAAAATCGGCGTGATTTAAAGAATAGGTTATAAGGTGTAGTAGGGGCGCTAATTAATTGACACACCTAATAAATATCAGGTATGTGTAATAAAAACGAGCTAATTACCCTTGAGTATAGTGCTATGGATGAGCCATCCACTGTGAACAGTAATACCTAAAAATACAATGCTATATGCCTAGTTCTACCACACATTCCATGTACACTATATTACGCACACATTATCAATCCATTGCAAACCATACAAGTTTCTTAGAATGTGACTAATACCTCCGCCAAACAAACCAAAAAATTGTGTACAAAACAAACTCAAATACCTCCTTTAGAAAAGTATTGCTATTGATTCAGTGACTGACCGTGACTACAAAATAGCATGTGTAATTACCACATAATGTGCATATATCTTATCAATTTGTTACACATTTAAATGTAAGCTAGATTGTGACCAATAATAAGTGGTTCTGAACATGTGGTCATACATAAAAAATTGTGTGGTTAAACATACAGTCCATAAACAATTCCAATGATACTGAAAAAAACCTCAAAAGATATAAAAACTTATTGTGTTTTAAAAAGTAAAAAGGAAAAAGAAAGTTCGTGACAAACAATTCTTGCTGAAAAATTGTGATAATTCATTCCTGTTGATATCGCAAAAAACCCATCACCACAGATATCCTTTTACACCCAGAAAGTGATGCCAGTGAAGTTTGGATGGCCGCTTACCAGATGGAGTTGATTGTCATAATTAAAAGCCAATCAATCGCACTTGTACAGGATTGTGCCTGTTCACAGCATATGCACCCGTTTTCTAGGCAACTCTTCCTCCTTCTCAGATCAGCTCGCATGTATTAACATAGGTGGGAATATAAAAAAACGCACCTCATAGCGTAAAATTGCTTTATTAAAACTGAATAAAAAATGTACAACAGCCAAATGGCTACTCACATTGTTGGGTGCCTACCCGGCACTGGGGCTGCTTGCTTGTAATCAAAGAATGGGAGAAATATTTTCCCTTTAGGACGTTTCCTGTGGAGCTCCGGCGTGCGTTCCACTCGCTCAGTCTCTGCACCTTGCAAACAGGAAGTCCAGGGAAAACTGTGTCAGGTGATCAGGTACCGCCTACCTGATAGTACTACTACTACTACTACCTGATAGTAGGCGGTACCTGATCACCTGACACAGTTTTCCCTGGACTTCCTGTTTGCAAGGTGCAGAGACTGAGCGAGTGGAACGCACGCCGGAGCTCCACAGGAAACGTCCTAAAGGGAAAATATTTCTCCCATTCTTTGATTACAAGCAAGCAGCCCCAGTGCCGGGTAGGCACCCAACAATGTGAGTAGCCATTTGGCTGTTGTACATTTTTTATTCAGTTTTAATAAAGCAATTTTACGCTATGAGGTGCGTTTTTTTATATTCCCACCTATGTTAATACATGCGAGCTGATCTGAGAAGGAGGAAGAGTTGCCTAGAAAACGGGTGCATATGCTGTGAACAGGCACAATCCTGTACAAGTGCGATTGATTGGCTTTTAATTAAGACAATCAACTCCATCTGGTAAGCGGCCATCCAAACTTCACTGGCATCACTTTCTGGGTGTAAAAGGATATCTGTGGTGATGTTTTTTTTGCGATATCAACAGGAATGAATTATCACAATTTTTCAGCAAGAATTGTTTGTCACGAACTTTCTTTTTCCTTTTTACTTTTTAAAACACAATAAGTTTTTATATCTTTTGAGGTTTTTTTCAGTATCATTGGAATTGTTTATGGACTGTATGTTTAACCACACAATTTTTTATGTATGACCACATGTTCAGAACCACTTATTATTGGTCACAATCTAGCTTACATTTAAATGTGTAACAAATTGATAAGATATATGCACATTATGTGGTAATTACACATGCTATTTTGTAGTCACGGTCAGTCACTGAATCAATAGCAATACTTTTCTAAAGGAGGTATTTGAGTTTGTTTTGTACACAATTTTTTGGTTTGTTTGGTGGAGGTATTAGTCACATTCTAAGAAACTTGTATGGTTTGCAATGGATTGATAATGTGTGCGTAATATAGTGTACATGGAATGTGTGGTAGAACTAGGCATATAGCATTGTATTTTTAGGTATTACTGTTCACAGTGGATGGCTCATCCATAGCACTATACTCAAGGGTAATTAGCTCGTTTTTATTACACATACCTGATATTTATTAGGTGTGTCAATTAATTAGCGCCCCTACTACACCTTATAACCTATATTATTTTATTGTTTAATTTTTTCCTCTCTCCGTCTCTACCCTTCCACTTTCCTCCTTATCCCTGGTGATCCGGCCCGCATAAGTCTACCCACCGACTCCCTCCAAGACGACCTGCTCTACGCTTCCGGAGATGTCCTCCCACAAGCAGAAGGAACGAACACTCAGGAAGAAATAAGGTACTACTGTTACAGTGGCTTGCGAAAGTATTCGGCCCCCTTGAACTTTTCAACCTTTTGCCACATTTCAGGCTTCAAACATAAAGATATAAATGTTTTATTTTTTGTGAAGAATCACCAACAAGTGGGACACAATTGTGAAGTGGAACGGCACTTTCGCAAGCCACTGTATCTACACTACAGACTCCCTTATGGCTATTAACATAACATCATTTAATGTAAATGGTCTCAACCATCCGGTCAAAAGAGCCTCTGTCTGGAAGGAAGCTACCAAACTCCACACAGATGTTCTTTGCATCCAAGAGACTCACTTTGCGGCCGACAAAGCACCTCTTTTCCGCCACAAACAGTTCCCCCACATTTTCCTTGCCTCACGACCTACTAAGCAAAAAGGAGTACTTATTGCCATTAGAGATACAATTGCTTTCAACCTCAAAGAAGTATACTCCGATACAGCTGGCCGATATATTATCTTGCAAGCCGAACTCAATAACAAGCCATACACCATAGTAAATTTGTATGCCCCCAACTCACATCAGATCCGGTTCTTAAAAAGACTGTACCACAAAATTGCTACACTCAAATGGGGCTCTCTGATCATCTGTGGAGATCACAACCTTGCTCCAGACCATGATGCAGATACTACCTCCACAGCAAAACGACTACCACCATCCCTCCAACCCCTGTTACATGCAGAGGACTTGTATGATGCTTGGAGATGCCAACATGATGCGGAACGTGACTTTTCTTTTTTTTTCCTCTAGGCATAATTCTTATTCAAGAATAGATTTGATATTGGTTGACAGGAGGCGGTGTCCTCCTCCACCATCCATGATATCACTTGGTCTGACCATGCTCCGGTTTCAATCACAGTGGTGGAGGGGAACACCCCAGGTCCTGCATACATTTGGAGAGCTAACTCACGTGTATTTCAAATGTCTGCACACACCACTAGCATCGCTAACCACATTTTGGAGTTTTTCTCCCTAAACAACAACTCTGTCTCAGATCCAATGATGCTGTGGTGCGCGCACAAGGCTTACATAAGAGGGGTGATATTGCAAATTTGTGCTAGGGAAAAAAGGCAGAGGACACAGAGGATAGAACATCTCCTTGCTAATATCAAGGCCTTAGAGACCCTAAATAAAAAAAGTACCAACCTGCAACTAGCCCGAAATCTTACTCAATACTGCATTGATCTCAGACGCCTACTGCTAGAACAATACGATAAACATATTAGATCACTAAAATTGTCCCACTACTCCTCCAGAAACCGAGCTGGCAAATTATTAGCGCAAAGGCTCAGAACAGCTAGACTTAAAACTAAAATATCCCACCTTATCCAACATCCCGATAATAGAAAAATATATGACCCTAAAAAAATAGCAGACTCTTTTGCGGAATACTATGCTACTCTGTATAATTTAGCAAAAGACCCAAACACACCTCAGCCTTCTGAGGAGAATATACAGCAATTCCTCACAAAAATAGATCTACCATCCCTTAATGAAGATCAGCTTTCTTCTCTAAACTCACCCATATCGGAGTCTGAGATCGAGCGTGCAATTAAAACTCTCCCTCTAGGAAAATCCCCAGGCCCAGATGGCATTCCTAATGACTATTACAAGTAGACATGGGAACTGTCAAAACATTTGTTTTGTTTCGTTTCGTCCCGTTTCGTATATAAAAAAATTCGTAATTCGTAATCCGTGTACGAAATTCTGTTCGAATTCGTACGAAATACGAATTTCGGACGAATCGTAATTTTTTTTTCGAATCGTTAGTAAAGTTACGAATCGTTACGAATCGTTACGAATCGTTAACGCGGCGAATGAATTGTCGGTTCTCATAACACAGAGAACAATTCGAATCCAACTACAAATATCGAATTTCAATTTCAAGTTACGAATCGTTATGAATCGTTACGAATAGTTACGAATCGTTACGAATCGTTACGAATAGTTACGAATCGTTAGTAAATCCAACTACAAATATCGAATTTCAACTAATATGAAATAAATTATAATAGGGGGCGTGGCTAGCCGCGGACTGAGATGGCCGCCTGATCCCTCAGCTCCGCTCAGCCGAAGGACACACAGCAACTCCCTGCACTACCAAGCAGCTCATCCCCCCTCTCTGACTCACCAGAGAGGAGCGGAACCATCGGGCACTCGATCGGTATGTCCGGGAGCGGACATATCGGCCCCCATCAGCCCCGCCGCCTCACGTACTACTTCCAGAGAGCTGACATGCCGACAGCCCAAAATGGCGCCGGCGCGCCGCCACACATCCCCCTGACTGAACCAGGGAGCCCTCCACCGCACTTCCCTGAGGAGATGGACAGCTCAGCCCCAGCAGCAGATTCCCCTCAGCCCTCATCAGCCGACAGAGGTAAGAGAGCTGCACATTCTCAATTCCTCTCACCCACCAAAGCTCCTCTGCTTAAGAAGCAGCACTGGGACACACCAGCCACTGCAAGCCCTGAAACATCTCACCCTGACTCCCTTGCTGCACTGCCTGCATCTGACCAACCAGCCTCTGAGCATACACTCAAGCTCATGCTACTGTCATTACAACATGACATACGTAATGAATTGAGATCTTCGATCTCTGTACTCCATACCAGAATCGATCAAATAGAGGACCGCACAGACACTATTGAACGACAACTTACTGACCACACGGCGGCCTATAACGAAATGGCGGATGCCCACGATCACCACACTGAGGACATTCGCTATCTGAAAGCCAAAGTCGCAGATTTGGAAGATCGATCGAGGAGGAATAACATCAAATTTAGAGGGCTACCAGAATCGATTAAGCCCCCAGACTTGATCCCATACATACAACAGCTATTCCTCACACTTATACCTCAACTGCAACAAAATGACATGACCATCGATCAAGCTCACCGACTTGTCAAGCCCCCTCATCTCCCTGCTTCTGTGCCCAGAGATGTCCTAGCACGCATCCATTTCTTCCAGGTAAAAGAGAAGATCATGGCGGCTGCCAGATCCGCCTCTCCGCTTCCTGATCCCTACTCCTCTGTGTCCCTCTACGCTGACATATCAGCTGCCACTGCTCAGAAGAGAAAAGAATTCTCACAAACCACTGCAACCCTCAGGAAAAACAACATCCCATACAAATGGGGCTTTCCTACCAAGCTGATAGTCACGCACCAGAACCAAAGCACCACCATCTTTACTCCCAAGGATGGCGTCAAGCGCATGATCAATTGGGGACTGATCACCACTCCGCCTCCAGACCCTCTGCCTCAGCGACCCCCACCATCGCCATCCTCCTCAGCTCCCAAACGCCATAACCCTGCTCTCATTCACAGATGAAGGCTACCTAATACAGCTATACTTCATCAAGTGCCCCTTGGAAAAGTTTTGTGCCATTGACCCTGCACTATTTTGACCCATATTTGTCCTTGATGAGCGTACCACTGTGTACACTCCGTACTCTTTTTTCCCCCAGAGTGAGAAAAGTGCCAAGCACTTGACAGACGCCTTGCTGCATTTTTTTTTTTTCTTTTCATTTCATTTTATTTTATTTTTTTTTATTTTTTTTTGTACCAAACTAACGCTATAAACTGCCATTGTTTATTACAGGCTGTGTACACTGTCTTATAGAAATTCCTGATTCTTGCTAAACTGCCATTGTTTATTACAGGTTGTGTACACTGTTTTATAGAAATTTCTGATTCTTGCTGCTCTATTGACTGAGTTTCCCACTGCAACTCTTTACCACAGGTCTACCCCCTCATAACCTCCCCCACACGTACCTATCACTAGGCTGCACCCCGTATCCCCTCCTACCCCGCTGAATTCCCATCTCCCAAGATGTCAATCACCTTCACTTCCATCAACGCCAAAGGCCTGAACTCCCCCTATAAAAGAAATATGCTGTGGAAAGAAGCTTTAGCTCACTCTTCTGACATACTATGTGTACAGGAAACCCATTTTACATCCAACAAACCCCCTTCCTGTTCTCACAAACATTACCCTCATTCCTACTTTGCCAACGCCACCAAGAAGAAAGCGGGTGTTATGCTTGCTATCCGTTCCACAGTCTCATTCCAACCACTCCACACGGACATAGATCCGGATGGCAGATTCATAATCTTAAATGCCACTATCAATAACCAAACCATCACTATTGCCAACATCTACTCCCCCAATACAAATCAACACCGTTTCTACAAACTACTATTAAAAAAGCTCGAACCCTTTAAACAAGGACCCCTAATCATTTGCGGCGACTTCAACCAAATTGTTGATGCCACTTTAGATACCTCTAACCCTGCCCGCAAGCGCTCCTCCTCTCTCGCCCCCCTGCTCCACTCAGAAGACCTTTATGATCCCTGGAGATGCCTTCATGGCACCGAAAGGGATTACACATTCTTTTCCCACGCGCAACAAACTTATTCCCGGATAGATCTTTTTCTGACTGACAAACACACCCTACAACTGGTCCAAGACACCAAAATTGGACTCATCACGTGGTCTGACCACGCACCCATTTCTATGAGACTATTCCCAGCACTCTCCCACAAACACAATACTATCTGGAGGCTTAATGCCTCCCTCATTACGCGCCCAACCTACCAAAAGCAGATTATATCCGAATTACAACAATATTTTACCACAAACGAAAGTTCGGTAGATAACCACACCATACTTTGGAATGCCCACAAGGCCTACATCAGAGGCCTCCTAATCAAGTTAGGCGCCCACGAGAAGAAAACCCGTAACTCCACCACGAATACACTTCTAGAACGCATACGTACTCTTGAACGTGCCAATAAACCCCAACCTTCCCCCCTGCTTGCCTCTGATCTGCAAACGGCTAGACAAGCCCTGAGTGACCACCTTCACTCTAATTTTGACTACCATCTCAAACGCCTCCGCCTACAATCTTATTCACATCACAACAAACCCGGGGCGTATCTAGCTAAACAACTCAAACGCAAAATAATGCAATCCAAAATTCCATTCCTTACAGACCACCAGGGTACAAAACATACCAACCCTAAACACATAGCGGACCAATTTAGCTCCTATTATTCCAAATTATACAATCTTACTGACACTGGCTCAGCCGTACCACCCTCACCCTCTGATATAGATAACTTCCTCTCTAGCCTTCACCTTCCCACACTCTCACAAGATCAAATCCTCTACCTTTCCTCTCAGTTTACGCCGTCGGAAGTTGAAACGGCCATCAAAGCTCTACCATTACATAAGGCCCCAGGCCCTGACGGATTTAATAACGAATACTATAAAACGTTCTCTGAACTCCTGACCCCCTACTTATGCCAATCTTTTAATTTTATTGCTAACACAGGCTCAATTCCACCGGAATCCCTCCAAGCTACCATTGTCACTATCCCGAAACCAGGTAAACCGACCGACCAGCCTGCCAGCTACAGACCCATCTCCCTACTTAACACTGATACTAAGCTATTTGCCAAGCTTCTGGCCACGCGACTTTCTGATATCATACCACAACTAATTCATATAGACCAGGTGGGTTTTGTGGCTGGCAGACAGACCTCGGATGGCACCCGCAGATTCATCGATTTGATTCAATGGGTGGAACACCATCAAACGCCTTCTCTGCTCATCTCCCTTGATGCAGAGAAGGCGTTTGACAGAGTGGATTGGTCCTACTTACACGCTGTCCTCCGCAAATTTGGCTTTCAGGGACTCATCCTTCAGGCAATACTCGCCCTCTACTCCTCTCCCAGTGCCAGAGTAATGACCTCCGGACTACTGTCAGACCCTTTCCGTATCACTAACGGGACGCGTCAGGGGTGCCCACTCTCACCCCTAATATTCGCCCTTATCATGGAACCCCTGGCCCAATCAATTAGAGACAACTCGCTAATATCAGGAATAGCAATAGCACAAGAAACACATAAAATAGGCCTATATGCAGATGACGTTATCGTCTCATTAACTGATCCTGTCACCTCGCTCCCCGCACTACACAATACCCTGGAATTATTCAGCAAAATCTCTCTCTATAAAATCAATTTTTCAAAATCTAGCATGCTGGGCATCGGACTGGATCACCGAGTCAAACATGCTATCACCAGTTGCACCTCTTTTTCGTGGACGCCTAACTCCACCCTTACATACTTGGGCATTCAACTAACTACACCCTCATCACGCCTTCGCTCTCTAAATTTTAACAGCCTCATAAACAAACTATACAAAACAATACAAGACCTCAAATACACAACGGCCTCTTGGGCAGGCAGGATCGCCCTTACTAAAATGTTCCTTCTACCTCATGTCCTGTACATCTTCCGAACCATCCCCATACCCTTCCTCCGACAACAGATAATGCAATTACAAAATATACTTAACACCTTCATATGGAACGGCAAACGATCCCGACTTAAATGCACCACTCTCTGCCAACCAGTTACTGCTGGTGGGATGGGAGCGCCAAATTTAGCGGCCTACTATAAAGCGATTATCCTTGACCAGACCAAAGCCTGGTGGACCAATACTCAACGTACCACATGGCTACAAATAGAGCAAACGGCCCTCACCTTCCAACCCAAACTGATCCTCTGCGCCCTCTTACTGCAACATCACGTGACGCACTCGTTCCTAGACACAATCAATGCCACCGTACGAGTATGGAAAACCATCATACAATCATCTAAAGGTATTCCGTTAAACCTGCTCCAGCATATACCACTCACAGCCCTCCACATTCTCACTCCTGACATCAACGTCTCTGACTGGACAGCCAGAGGCATCCCCACTATCGACACCCTCTATCAAGGTCCCAATCTCAAATCATTCCTCACTCTCCAATCCACCTTTCACCTAGACCATAAAGATTTCTTTAAATACCTGAGAGCGCGATCAATTCTATCTAAAGTACATTGGTCGAAAGACTTACTTACATGGCACATACTGACATTTTTCAATCTCACCTCGCCCCACAGACGTGGCATTTCAGTCTGCTACAAACTCCTTACTGAAACCCACCCAAAACTCAAAACTCCCACAATGTTGAAATGGGAGCACTTACTACGTTGCACATATACCCCCCAACAATGGTACCGCTCACTCCAACTGCCCTTGAAATTCTCCAAATGCCTACTTCATTGGGAAACAGCCCAAAAAATATACCATAATTGGTACCTCACGCCAACCAAACTTGCCCACATATACCCGGCTGCAAGCAATCTGTGCTGGAGAAACTGTGGATCCCCGGGTACCTCACTTCACATATGGTGGGAATGCCCAAACCTGGCCACACTATGGACTACGCTATCCACACTCCTCCTCTCCATTTTATCAGTTCCTGTATCCCTGACTCCACAAATGGCGCTATTAGGCCTTGACCTAGAATCCTGGCCCCGACCCTCACAAAATATTATCTCTCATGTTCTCATTGCTACACGCCTAGCCATTGCCAAAAACTGGAAATCCCCTGCATCCCCCTCCATCGTGGAAATACTCACACTTCTAAATAACCACTGCCTAATGGAATTTATGCACGCCAAGGCCCACCTCCAAATTCATACCTTCCGAACTAACTGGGACCTCTGGATTAAACACCCTAAATGCAAACCCCCTATGAATGAACTCCCACATAACTGATGCCCCTCTCCCATCAACGTTTAAATCTTCTCACCCTGTTTACCTCAGTTGTTCCTCTCAGTCACAACGCTCGTTTTGATTACTGTTAACTATTATAACCCATAGCTATACTATGTGTATTGCGATACACCCATGGCAAAAGTTTTATTCTTTTCTTTCTTTTGTTCGCTAGTTCACACTGTTGTACACCTATACTTTTGATATGGTGCTCCTCAGACCCTTACTAGGGTCGAAGGCAGGCCGCTCACTAGAGTTCCACCAAGAACCTGCTCACAGCGTGTACCCAGATGGGGTGACAGGTTCTGCCTCTTTTTGAGGCCATGCTCTCCTATACCATGCGAAACCTGCAAGCTTATGACATAGTTTAAACATTGAGCTCCTCTCTTTTTTTTTGTTATTACTTTGTATATCTACCTTGTTACATTGACTGTAACCTATCTTGTACTATACATTGTGAAAATCAATAAAAAATTTTGATTAAAAAAAAAAAAAATTATAATAGCGGATATAACGAATGGTTCGAATGCTTCGAATGAATTCGAGATTCAGTATATCTAATATAGAAAACTGTTCCTGCACAAAGTGTCAAAAAAAGCTATTTAAAATCACTCGCGGCTAATAAAAAGTCGGCTACGTAACACAGAGAACAGTCATTCATTGATAAAAAAAAAAAAAAAAAGCGTGGGGGTCCCCCCAAATTCAATAACCAGGCCCTTCAAGTCTGGTATGGATATTAAGGGGAACCCCGGCCAAAAAAAAAAAAAAAATGGCGTGGGGTCCCCCTCAAAATCCATACCAGAACCTTTATCCGAGCACGCAACCTGGCAGGCCGCAGGAAAAGAGGGGGGGACGAGAGCGGGCCCCCCTCCCGCCTGAACCGTACCAGGCCACATGCCCTCAACATTTGGGAGGGTGCTTTGGGGTCCCCCCCAAAGCACCTTGTCCCCATGTTGATGACGACAAGGGCCTCATCCCCACAACCCTGGCCGGTGGTTGTGGGGGTCTGCGGGCGGGGGGCTTATCGGAATCTGGAAGCCCCCTTTAACAAGGGGACCCCCAGATCCCGGCCCCCCCTGTGTGAAATGGTAAGGGGGTACAAAAGTACCCCTACCATTTCACCAAAGAAGTGTCAAAAATTGTAAAAATGACAGGAGACGGTCTTTGACAATTCCTTTATTAAAATCTTCTTTCTTCTTTCTTCTTGTCTTCCTTTCTTCATCCTTCGGTTTCTTCATCTTCTCCTTCCGGCATCTTCTTCCATCTTCTTCTTTCTCCGGTCCGCTTCTTCATGCTCCGGTCTTCTCGTCCGGCATCGGCGTCTGTTCTCGCAGGCCGCTCCTCGCAATGGGAGGCTCCCGCTCTGTGAGGCTTCGCTCCGGCTGACAGGTCTTTCATAACGGAGGGCACCTGGTAACCCCGCCCCCGCACAGGGACATCATGGGGACTTCCCTATGGCTTTCCCCATGACGTCAGAGGGGGGGCGGGGTCACCAGGTGCCTTCGTTATAAAAGACCTGTCAGCCGGAGCGTAGCCTCACAGAGCGGGAGCCTCCCATTGCGAGGAGCGGCCTGCGAGAACAGACGCCAACGCTGATGCCGGACGAGAAGGATGAGAAGACCGGAGCAAGAAGAAGCGGATCGGAGAAAGAAGAAGATGGAAGAAGAAGATGCCGGAAGGAGAAGATGAAGAAACCGAAGGATGAAGAAAGGAAGACCAGAAGAAAGAAGATTTTTGGTGAAATGGTAGGGGTAGTTTTGTACCCCCTTACTATTTCACACAGGGGGGGGCCGGGATCTGGGGGTCCCCTTGTTAAAGGGGGCTTCCAGATTCCGATAAGCCCCCCGCCCGCAGACCCCCACAACCACCGACCAGGGCTGTGGGGATGAGGCCCTTGTCCTCATCAACATGGGGACAAGGTGCTTTGGGGGGGACCCCAAAGCACCCTCCCAATGTTGAGGGCATGTGGCCTGGTACGGTTCAGGCGGGAGGGGGGGCTGCTCTCGTCCCCCCCTCTTTTCCTGCGGCCTGCCAGGTTGCGTGCTCGGATAAAGGGTCTGGTATGGATTTTGAGGGGGACCCCACGCCATTTTTTTTTTTTTGGCCGGGGTTCCCCTTAAAATCCATCCCAGACCTGAAGGGACTGGTATGGATATTTGGGGGGGACCCCACGCCATTTTTTTTTTTTTTTCTGGCTGGGGTCCCCCTTAATATCCATACCAGACCTGAAGGGCCTGGTTATTGAATTTGGGGGGACCCCTACGCTTTTTTTTTATATATATCAATGAATGACTGTTCTCTGTGTTATGGAGCCGACAATTCATTTGCCGGCAATAGCCGCAAGTGATCTTAAATAGCTTTTTTTCTGCAAAAATTATACTTTGTCATTCGAATCATTCGAATTCATTCGAATTCATTCAAATTCATTCGTTATATCTGCTATAATAATTTCTTTCGAATTAGTTGAAATTCGATATTGGTAGTTGGATTCAAATAATTTGGAGCTGAAATTCGTAAACGGAATTTTTCCTGCAAAAATGACACTTTGTCATTCGAATTCATTCGAATTCATTCGAATCCATTCGAATTCATTCAAATTCATTCGAATCATTCGTTATATCCGCTATAATAATTTCTTTCATATTAGTTGAAATTCAATATTTGGTAGTCGGATTCGAATAAATTTGGCGACGAAATTCGTAAACGGAATTTCGTATTCCGTACGGAATTCGTATTCGAAAAAATTCGTACGACGGATTCGTAAATTCGTACGAATTTCGAAAAATTCGTACGAGATTCGAAAAATTTGTACGAATTTCGAAAAATTCGTACGAAACTAATCGCACATGTCTAATTACAAGGTCTTCCATGAAAATCTCACCACAACACTTAAATCGGTCTTCGCATCAGCAATGTCCTCTGCCTCGTTTCCCCCTGAAATGCTTAAAGCGTATGTGGTTACCATCCCAAAACCGGGCAAAGAACCCACTACACCGGCCAACTTTAGGCCTATTTCCTTGCTCAACACCGACGTCAAATTGAATGCGAAAATACTTGCACACAGACTTCACCCAATGCTACCTCTTCTCATCAAACCTGATCAGTCTGGATTCACCCCAGGCAGGCAGGCCTCTGATGCGACCAGGAGGGTGATTGGTATTATGCAATATGCAGAGTCCTGTCGGGTGCCTTCTCTGCTCCTCTCCTTGGATGCGGAGAAGGCATTCGACAGGGTCCACTGGGGATACATGCAGGCCACCTTAGAAAAATTTGGGTTCTCCGGCCCTATACTATCATCTATACTGGCTCTATACTCCTCACCATGCGCACAGGTCTACACTTTTAACATGCTTTCGGACACATTTCACATAACTAATGGCACCAGGCAAAGCTGCCCCCTGTCTCCCACAATCTTTAACCTTCTAATTGAACCACTAGCAGAAAGGATTTGTTCCCATCCCCTCATAACAGGATTTTCCCTCCCAAATAACTCCCATAAAATAAATCTCTTTGCCGATGACATCATCTTGTTTTTAACCTCACCACAAACCTCCCTCATACATGCACATAACATTCTTGAAGAATTCAGTAGGGTGTCTTATTACAAAGTAAATTGCACTAAATCTTTGATCCTCCCGTTAGTTATCCCCACGTCACTTTCCAAAGACCTGAAAAAGAAATTTCCCTATACATGGGCGAAATCTGACATAACATATCTCGGTCTGAAACTTACCCCTAGCCTTAAACACCTAGCTGAAGCCAACTACGTCCCTCTTCTAGCCAAACTCTCCACAGAAGCCCTCAGGCTTTCCAAAACTGAACTTACATGGTCAGGCAGGTTGGCTGCATTCAAAATGCTACTCTTACCACAAATATTGTACATCTTTAGAACTCTCACAATTCCTATAAACCAGACATATATGAAATCCCTAAACTCGCTGCTCAAAAGATTTATTTGGCAGTCTTCCAGACCTAGATGCGCGAAATCCCTCTTAGTCAAACACAGATCAGTGGGAGGTATGGGCCTAGTAGACATAAATGATTACTACAAAGCTTCTTTACTCACCCAACTCAAACACTGGTTCACGCATGGACCTGATCACCACTGGTGCAACATTGAACAATATCTAGCCCCAACCAAAACTCTCAAAGATCTCCTACTCCTGGATGCCTTACACCCGTTCCCCATTTATAAACTGCCTCTTACTATTCAAGCTTCACTATCAGCTTGGAGGGACCTCCAAAAGATGTCGCTCCATCCTGCCAGGATGGTCAATGTCCCAATCCCCATACTGACTCTCCAACAAGCAATACCCAACCTCTCTATTACAGAATGGCCAGATAGGGGAATTAAATTCTTACATGACCTCTTCATTGAAAATTCTCTGATCCCCTTTGATACCCTCCAATCCAAGTTCAATATAACCTCTAGGGATAAATATAAATACCATCAAATCTCCCACTTCCTTAAATCGCTCAAGTCGCCTAACATTCACACTCCCAAGGTGGTATGGCAATACTTTACTACAAACCCAGCCTCTGGGAAAGCCATCTCATTATTCTATAACCTACTGCAACAAAAATTGCTTTTTGTTAAGTCCAGGCCCTACCAAAAATGGGAAGCAGACCTCAACACCTCCTTCACGGATTCACAGTGGACTGATGCCTTTAAATGGATATATAGAGCCTCGAAATGCATTAACCACTGGGAATTGTCCCAAAAGATCGCCCTCAGATGGTATCTCACTCCCTATAGGATATCAAAATTTGCACCTGACTCCTCCCCGTTGTGTTGGAGAAACTGCGGCCAAACTGGCAATCTCTTCCATATGTTTTGGTCATGCAAACATATCTCTAGTTACTGGAACTCCATTTTCTCTTCAATCTCCAGCATCACAGGGATGATAACACGACCTAACCCCAACCTGGCAATTCTTAATATAGGCATTGATCTATTCCCCCCAGAATTTAGAGTAGTAATCACTCACATCCTACTGGTCGCTAGGTCCCTAATAACCAGACATTGGAAACAGGACATAGCACCCAAGGTAGCAGAAGTATTCGCCACAACACAAACCCATTACGTTTACGAATCGCTACTTGCTGCTAGGAATCTTACCAAAAAACAGTTTGATAATAAATGGCACATATGGACTACTTGGTATAACACACGAGTATAGAACATAATTAGGATACGCCCCCTGTATGCAGACCGGGTCACCATCACCTTACCTCCACCTTCCCCCCCTCCCCCCTCTCCCTTTCCCCCTCTCTTTTCCGCTTATCTCTTCTATCATCCCTCTACGTGTATACACTTAAGAATCCCATGGGAGCATCATGCTCCAATGAAACGTAAGTCTACACTCCCTATGCCTGTAAACTCAGAGCTGATTGCTACTTTGAAGTCATATCTCTCTAGATGAGAGAGTATAATTGGGAGATATACTTCCAACAACACAGCCCAACAGTATCAAAACCCCCCCGAGGAGGTCCCATTGGAGTTTACACTCCCGGTTTGCTATGACTAAGTATATGTTGTTTATTACAATTTAAACTCACCTATCTCAGGACTCATGTTTTGTTCATATTCCTGTATATGAAAATTTTGCAAAGTTTTACACCTTTCTTTGTATTATTGTTTGCTTTTTTTTCAATAAAAACTAATTGGAAAAAAAAAAAAAAGTGTGTGTTATGCCACGTACACACGAGCGGATTTTCCGTCGGAAAAATCTTGGATGGTTTTTCCGACGGAATTCCGCTCAAGCTTGGCTTGCATACACACGGTCACACAAAAGTTCTCTGAACTTTCGACCGTCAAGAACGCAGTGACGTACAACACTACGACAAGCCGAGAAAATTAACTTCAATGCTTCCGAGCATGTGTCGTATTGTTTCTGAGCATGCGTAGGAATGTTGTGCGTCGGAATTGGTACAGATCGAAACTTTTTCTGACCGAAAAATTAAGTACCTGCTCTCAATCTTTTGCTGGCTGGAATTTCGCTAGCAAAAGTCAGATGGAGCACACACACGGTCGCATTTTCCGACCAGATCCTCTCATCGGACTTTTGCTGGCGGAATTTCCGATCGTGTGTACGCGGCATTACAGAGCAACACAGTATGCAAAATTGTGCAGAATGTTTTTGGAAGATCCTGGCAGCCCTGCTTAATGATGATGATGATGGCATCAAAAAGCCATGCCTCCCGCCTGCTGATTGGATAATGAGGGAGCAGCAGCACACTAACCAATCATTATCCTTTCTCTCTCCTACTGTCAGCATTTACCCTGCACACAGCTCACAAGAAAAAAAGGTTGGATGTGTTTTTTAATGCACAAAACGTGTTGTATATATGCAGGGGTAGCCCGTCCATTAAGGGGGCACGGGCACCGGTCCCCCTATCCATCACCGCCTCACCACCATCCATGCGTCCGGCCCCTTGTAGGATGCCGGGTGCATAAATTACAATGGTGGGGGTGTTTTTTTGAAGCACCCGATTAGAGCCAGAGGCTCTAATATGCTTCAAAATAGGGTGGGCTTGGGGCATAGAGAATGCGAACGAAGCCCACCCAGGTGTGTTACAACAGCAAATTAATACCCAGGTGTGTTACAACAGCGAATGAATATTTGCTATTGTAACACTGATACTCCTCCCGGGCCAATCAGGAAGTGGGTTTTGAGACCCGTCACCCAATTGGCTGAAAGGACAGGTGATCCTATTGGACGCCTAGGAGGAGGGGAGGAGCCGCCCGATGGAAGCCGCGGTGATGGAGGAGAGGACACGGAGCCGCTGACTGCTGCCCGCCACCCCACCACCCGACTGGCAGACAGTGGGGAGGAGGGGGGAGGTGCTTCCGGCCGGTCGGGGGGGTTGTTTGTTTGTCGCCCCCCAAAAAAAGAACACAAGCTGACAGTGAGGAGGAGTGCGGAGGTACCTCCGGCTGCTCGGGGGGGGGGGGGGTTGTGTGTTTGCTGCCCCCCCCCCCCCCAAAAAAAAAACACAAGCCCCCACTGTATAACTGGCTATTAATTATATCTAAACTACTGTGCAAAAGTTTTAGGCAGGTGTGAAAAATTCCTGTAAATGAAGAATGCTTTCAGAAATATAGTTAATAGTTTACTTTTATCAATCAACAAAATGGAAAGTAAATGAAGAGAAGAGAAATCTAAATCAAATCAATATTTGGGGTGGCCGCCCTTTGCCAACAAACCAGCATCAATTCTTCTTGGTACACTTTCACACAGTTTTTGAAGGAACCCGGCAGGTAGGTTGTTCCAAGCATCTTGGACAACTAACCACAGATGTGGATGTCGGCTGCCTCAAATCCTTTTTTTCTCGTCATGTAATCCCAGACAGACTCCATGACGTTGACTTGAAAAAGGAGGCTCCGCCACTCCGAAATGCGTTGTCGTAGCAACAGGGCAATCATCCCAAACACTGTGGATCCATCTCCTTGTGCAGCTCGAACCCTATGTCGGCTTTACCGGCACCCGCAAATATTATCTCTCTGCCACTTCATATACTGAGGCTTGCACTATAAATATAAGACTGAGCTCAAACTAGACTCTGACAGTGTCTCCCGCAGCCATTTTCATCTTTGGAGTCTGCCCCATCCATTGAGCTGGAAGTCGGCTCAGTCATCAGCAGGCTATGGAGATCTCCCTGGGTGTTCTGTCCAGCTTTTGTCAGGGAAGTAGCCGTAGGACTGGCGATCCTGCCAGAAACCACCATGGTCGAGTCGGGCGAATCCCCGGGCGCATGCGCGCATACACTGTGTGCGCGACAACGGGTGCACACAGGTGCAATACGGCGGATGCACGCAGATGCGCTACAGCAGGTGCGTACGGACGTGCGCACAGATGTGCGCCAGTGCACGCATGGTGAAAGAATTTGGTGCCCTCTGGCCTATTTAAGTCTGCTGCAGACTGTAGGCAGGTTTCTGGATTATCACCAGCTCCCCGTGTCCCCTGTACCTGTATCTGATTATCTGATTCCTGTTGACTACTCTGCTTGCCTGACTCTTCCTGCTCTCCGTCTGCACGACCCCTGGCTTGGACCTGACTACGCTCCCGTCTGTACTCCTGTACCTCCGCTTGTCCGCATGGTGTTGACCCCTGGCCTGGCTACCGACTCTGTTCCTGATTTATCCTGTTGTACCTTCTCTCGGACTGATCTTGTGGTGTATGACCCCTGGCCTGGCTTGATCCTGTTTCTGGTTGCTCCACTGGGATCCTTCCACGCATGGTTGCCCAACTTACTTTACCAGGGCACCCCAGCTGCCCTCAGCAACTCAGCTACCCAGCAAACCGCATTCGGCAACCCGTGCACCTTTGGGCACCATACTCCCTGTCTCACTCCCAGGGGTATGCTGCACTCAGCCGCATGGGGCGCCCTCTCAGCAACCCGGCCTTACATCAGAGACTTGACAGCTTTCTTACACCTATAGTGTCCCAAGGAGGAAATTCACCTGAGCTGTCAGTTCAGACATTCTGTTGGGGGATGAGATCAACATAGCAGCTACAAAGTAACTATTTGGGATGTCATGCCTGATACAAGCCTCCATTTGTGAGTGCAATATTTTACATGGTTTTTAATTGTTTTGGTTATAAAAGTTAACTTCCATAGTCATGCATACAGGATGTGCCAATCACCCCATGTGCATTAACATTACCCATAAACATCATTAGGTGGGTGGTTGGGGGTGCCAGTGGCCAGTGTAAATGCCCCTATTATATTAAAGGCTAGGTAAAACCTTAGGAACATTTTACACCAATATTTATGGTGTAACATAATATGCTCCCAATCAACTATCTCCCACCACCAGAGTCTCCTCCCTGTGACAGCAGGTGGCATTCATGTGTGTTTGAGCTTTGAGTGCACACCCTAATGCAATAGGCTGAGCACCCCTATGGTAATTGCACTATGAGCCCCTCCCTTTTGTTCCATGATGTTGAGCTCTGTGGCCGTCAAGCCTTTACTTTCAGGACTCTTTCTTTACACACTAAAGATAGTTCTTAATGGCATTGGCTGTATGTTTGTGGTCATTGTCCTTTGATTTGATATGGGACTTGTACTGCGCAGAATGCACTCCATTAGGAGCGCGTCTAGGCGCACAGAGACCCTAAAATCAAGTTGAGATTTCCAATAGAACGTTAAAAAAGGAGCCTTCTGCAGAATACATTTGAGGCCAATCACATGCCTCCCTGGTGGTACGGCATCATGGATAAGTATCTGCCTGTATTTCTCAGCATTGAGGACACCATTGATCCTGGCCAAATATCCAACAGCCCCAAACCTGCAAAGAACCTCCACCGTGCTTCACTTTTGCCTGCAGACACTCATTACTGTACCGCTCTCCAGCCCTTCACCAACAAACTGCCTCCTGCTCCAGCCAAATATTTCAAACTGACTCATCAGTCCAGAGCACCTGCTGCCATTTTTCTGCACCCCAATTCCTATGTTTTTGTGCATAGTTGAGTTGCTTAGCCTTGTTTCCACGTCAGAGGTATGGCTTTTTGTCCACAGTTTTTCTATGAAGACCATTTCTGGTCAGACTTCTCCAGACAGTAGATGGGTGTACCTGGGTTCCATTGGTTTCCGCCAGTTCTGTGCTGATGGCACTGGTGGACATCTTCTGATGTGAAAGGGAAGTAAACATGATGTGTCTCATTTGCTGCATTACATTTCTTTGGACGACCACTGCATCTACATCCTCAATTTTGCCCGTTTCTATGTGCTTCTTCAAAAGAGCTTGAACAACACATCTTGAAACCCCAGTCTGCTTTTAAATCTTTACCTGGGAAAGACCTTGCTGATGCATGACCTTGTGTCTTGTTGCTGTGCTCAGTCTTGCCATGGTGTATGACCTGTGACATGAAACTGTCATGTACAGCCACACCTTAGTAGCAGGGTTTGGCTGTTCCTCACCCAGTTTTAAGCCTCCTACACAGCTGTTTCTGCTTCAGCTTCAGCTAATAACTGTGTTTCAACCTTTATATGAAATTGATGATCATTGACACCTGCTTGGTATAATTGGTTAATAATACACCTGACTCTAATCCTATAAAATCCCTTAGACTCACACTGGGGGCATTTTGCAGGCGCTATAGCGTTAAAAATAGCACCTGCAAACCGCCCCCTAAAAAAGCTGCTCCATTCACTCCAGTGTGAAAGCCCGAGGGTGGTGCGCTGGCAGGGCATAAGAAAAAGTCCTGCCAGCAGCTTCTTTGGAGCGGTGAAGGAGCGGGGAACTCACCGCTCCACCACCGCTCCTCCCCATTGAAATCAATGGGGCAGCGCTGCTATACCGCCGTCAAAGCGCTGCTGCGGCAGCGTTTTGTGGGTGGATTTAACCCCTTTTTGGCCGCTAGCGGAGGTTAAAACTGCTAGCTAGCTGCCGAATAGCGCCGCTAAAACTATGGTAAATCGGCGCTAAAAATATCGCCGATTTACCGCTGACGCCCTAGGAGGCACAGTGTAAAAGGGCTTTTACTGTGTGCAAGTGTGCAGGTAAAGGAATTGACGCCGGTTTGAAGCCAAAGGGTAGTCACATCAAATATTTATTTGCTTTGGATTTTTCTTTTGTTCACTCACTTTGCATTTTGTAAATTGATACAAATAAACAATTAAATATATATTTTTGAAAGCATTCTTACTTTACAGCATTTCTTGACACCTGCCTAAAACTTTTGCACAGTACTGTATCTATGTATCTATTTACCTATCATAGATTGGTAATCTTAAAGTGATTGTAAACCTTGAGTTTTTTTTTTTTAATAACAAACATATCATACTTACCTTCGCTGTGCAGTTTGTTTTGCATAGTGTGGCCCTGATCATATTCTTCTGGGGTCCCCGGGCAGCACTCGCGGCTCCTCCATGCACCAGATAACCCCCTAGGAGAAGCGCTCTCCCGGGGGTTACCTTGCAGGTGCTCTCCTGAGTCTAGAATTTGTGTCCATAGACACAGAATGCCGGACTCGGTCCCCGCCCCCCGGCGCCCACGTCATTGGATTTGATTGACAGCAGCGGGAGCCAATGGCTGCGCTGCTATCAATCTATCCAATCAAGAGCCGAGAACCCTGGGCAGAGAGGAAGATTGCTTCTCCGGTGAGGGAACGAAGGGCTCAGGTGAGTAAAATGGGGGGGGGGGGGGCTGGGTGGCCGGTCAGTGTCAGAAGTTTTTTCCCCTTAATGCATAGGATGCATTAAGGTGAAAAAAACGAGGGTTTACAACCCCATTAACTACTTTTTGAGCTCGAATAATTATTTTCTCTTTTAAAAGAAATTTGATCACACTTTATAAGGATGTTTTGCCTTCCTCTGGGTTGGCTATGGTTTAGGAAATTGAGGTTGAAAGGTCTTTAATTCATTTTAGACTTTTGGCTATGTATATATTTTCAGCCTATGTAACAATGTAAGTATGTTAATGCTACAGGTTTAAAATTTGCAATAAAAAGTGTTTTTCTTTTTTTTTTATACATCTACCTTAGTTTTAAAATAGAACTACAATCATCGAGGGACACAGCAGGTTAGGGCAAGATTCTGTAGCCCCAGTGGATCGTTAGTGGAACAATAATCACTTCATTACTGGCTAAACAGAAGGATTCTGCAACAATCATTATCTCATTATTTCTTACTGCTGAATAAAATAAAAAATAAGAAATAAATATGAAGAAATAATTGCCAAATAATTGCTTTTAACTTTAAAATATATGTAGGTTATTATAAGAGAGCTATGTAAGAATTATCATATCTGCATGAAAAAGGGAATGAAAGGAGGAAAAGATTGAAGGGAAGAAAGGAAGAAAAGATTGAAGGGAAGAAAGGAAGAAAAGATTGAAGGGAAGAAAGGAAGAAAAGATTGAAGGGAAGAAAAGATTGAAGGGAAGAAAAGATTGAAGGGAAGAAAAGATTGAAGGGAAGAAAAGATTGAAGGGAAGAAAAGATTGAAGGGAAGAAAAGATTGAAGGGAAGAAAAGATTGAAGGGAAGAAAAGATTGAAAGGAAGAAAAGATTGAAAGGAAGAAAAGAAGAAAGGAAGAAAGGATTGAAAGGAAGAAAGGAAGAAAGGAAGAAAGGAAGAAAGGAAGAAAAGAAGAAAAGAAGAAAGGAAGAAAAGAAGGAAGAAAGGAGGAATAGAAGGAAAGAATAGAAGGAAAGAATAAAGGAAGAAAAGAAGAAAGGAAGAAAAGAAGAAAGGAAGCAAGGAGGAAATGAAGAAATGAAGAAAGGAAAAAAAAAGAAGAAAGGAAGAAAAGAAGGAAGAAAAGAAGAAAGGAAGAAAGGAAGAATAGAAGAAAGGAAGAAAAGAAGGAAGAAAAGAAGTAAGGAAGAATAGAAGAAAAGAAGAAAGAAAGAAAAGAAGAAAGGAAGAAAGGAAGAAAAGCAGAAAGGAAGAAAAGAAGAAAGGAAGCAAGGAGGAAAGGAAGAAATGAAGAAAGGAAAAAAAAAGAAGAAAGGAAGAAAAGAAGGAAGAAAAGAAGAAAAGAAGAAAGGAAGAAAAGAAGAAAGGAAGAAAAAAGAAGGAAGAAAAGAAGTAAGGAAGAATAGAAGAAAAGAAGAAAGAAAGAAAAGAAGAAAGGAAGAAAGGAAGAAAAGAAGAAAGGAAGAAAGGAAGAGAAGAAGAAAAAATCGAATGAAAGAAAAGTAAAAAGAAAAAGGAAAAGGAAAAATTTTGAACTGGATGAATCAATTGATTGGTTTGCGCAAAAGTTATAGCGTCTACAAAATAGGGGATAGTTTTATGGCATTTTTATTAATATTTTTTTTTTTACTAGTAATGGCGGCGATTTGTATCGTGACTGCAACATTATGGCGGACACATCGGACAATTTTGACACATTTTTGGGACCATTGGCATTAATACAGCGATCAATGCTATAAAATTGCATTGATTACTGTAAAGATTTCACTGGCAGTGAAGGGGTTAACCACTAGGGGGCGGGGAGGGGTTAAGTGTATCCTAGGGGCGTGTTTCTAACTGCCTGGGGGCGTGGTTGTGTGTGACACCACAATGATCGCTGCTCCCGATGACAGGGAGCAGACGATCAGTGTGGCGATCGTGTTGATCGAGTCCGCGGGACCCGCGGGCACGGCCACGGAGCTCGCGGCAGGCGTGCGCATGCGTGCACGGCGGGAAATTCAAAGTAATGTACGGGTGCGTTACTTTGCCCAGCCGTGCCATTCTGCCGACGTACATCTACAGGGACCAGTCGGGAACCAGTTAAAGTGGTGGGACACCCTGAAAACAAAAACTTTAAAAAATTTTAGTAACAATTTCAAATGAAAAAAAAAAAAAAACATTTTTTTTTTTACTTACCAGAAATGGCTGTTGCTAGGCAGATTGTCCTAATCTGCCTCCTCTAGTGCTGCAGTGATCTTCTCTCCTTCCATCTTCTAGTGAATGGGGCGCGGTGTGTTATGGGAACGGTGTCCCACAACACATCGCGTTCCCCATTCACAAATCCGACTCACGCATGCGCAGTAGGCTGCGCAAAGCCGCTTCCCTTACTGAGGATGGCGGCGCTGGATCCGGATCGCCGAGGGACATCTCGGCCTCCACGAACGACATTGCGGGCACCCTGGGAGGGTAAGTGTACTTATTAAAAGTCAGCAGCGACTTTTTTTTCAGCTGCTGACTTTTAAATTATTTTTTTTTAAGCTGAAAAAACGCTTTAAGAAAAATGTAATTTACATTTTTTTTGTTAGGTTCTATTTTGTTTTTGTTTGTTAATATAGAGGAAAGAGAGAGCTATACAGTAGGTGCCGCCGGTATTGTGTCAATCTCGCTGCTCTTAGCGGCGAGATTGACACCCGCATGCCCCGTCACGGGAGCCAGCGCAGAGCTATTTCGCTCCTCCCGCTCGCCGCCCCCAATACATTTCTATGGATGCGCGGCATCTCGTGGGGGCAGAGAGCGCGACAAGCACAGCTCGCAGCGGTGACTTCCAGCAAGATCCCATTGCGCTGGAAATATCGGCGGCACCTACTGTACACTTTAGGAATATATATATATAGATAGAATCCCCCAGGATGGAGTCTGAAGCCTTATACACATGATCAGACTTTGTACAAACTTTCCCGTGGATTTTTGTACAAAGGGCGTTGGCCGTGCACTTGTATAGCATACACACGGCAGGACTTTTTCAGCCAACTTTCACCAAATCACGTGGTTTTTCTGCTCTTTACCACCACCTTTGGTCAACTTCTGTATTGTTGTCTGATCTTTTGCATTGGTTCTAAGCATGCGTGTTTGTACTTTGTACAAAAGTCCTATGGTTTTCTGTACACACGATTGGACTTTCGTCCGTTCGCACAGGCAACAAAAGTCCAATGAAAACCCGAAAAAGTTTGTCCGATGGAGCGTACACGCGGTCGGATGTTGCCTTAAAACAGCTAATTTGCATGTTTGTTGTCAAAAAGTCTGATCGTGTGTACGGGCCTTGACATATACTTTGATTAAGGGTGGGAGATGATTTCTGCCTTGATGTAATGGGGGGATTATAATTATAATAAGATAGTTGATTTTGTTGTATTTAGAGTGCATGGTAGTGGTTTTGGAAGAAAATGAATTTATATGTATATTAGATTAGCATATAGACATGCATAATATGTTATATTCGATGTTGATAAAGTGTATGCCTTTTTTCCTCTTAAAACCAATAAAATATTAAATGGAAGAAAAATGTACACACAGCTATATATTTCCTTCAAGGTGGCTCGCAAAGGTAGAAGAACACAGGGAGAACCTTGATACTGTATTGATGCTCATTCAGTATCCAACAAGCAAGTAGGCCAAACAAGGGAGCAGAAACCTGCAAAAAAAAACGTGTTCTATATTTCTGGCTATGCCTTGCAGCAGAGATATGTGAATCACAATGGTGGCCATAAGGGATTTTATGTCAGCAGAGAAAGTGTTTCACATAGACATTTGAACTTACATATGTTCCTTTTTGCTCCATTAATTGATAGGAATTTCTACCCCACCCATTCCTCACACCATGACATCAATAAATCAGACTTTGTGATACAAGGGCAAAAGTTCAGAGGAGGTCGGGCTCTTGTAAATGGCTCACAGTGTGATTTATCTCCCTCATATCTTCACATGGACGACACCTGATCGACTAATACTCCACCAGCATCACTGTAATGAGCCAAAAACCAACAAAAGATCTGGCTGATCAATGCCAAGAATGGCTGGACTGGAGGAGAGACAGATAAATCTGACTTTGACGCAATATCACTTGACCCCTGTAACAAGGCAAATGGAAGCTGCTCTGCCGACGTACGTCGTAGATCAATTCAAGCATTTTATCACTGTTCCCTTACGCACTTCGTGCTTTTACTAGGACACTTTATTTTAATTCGGGATGACTTTATGACATATAAAATATTAATATATGAGCAATCTCATTATTTTATACATACAGATCATGTAAATCATTTTTCTTTTTTTTTTTTTTACTTTTTTCTTTTTTTTTTTTAAGGTGCTGTTGATAGCAAATTTGTATTAGTTGTAAATGTTAAAAGACTCAAAAGAAGCAAAAATGCAATATTCCATGAAAGCCTTTCCTACCTCTTTACCCAAGTCTTTCATCCCTCTGGAATTTTTTCTAATGTGCCCCACAGGCAAAGTTCCTTCCTGAACTCAGTCCTCCTTCAGGACCTAATGATTAATGGCAAACTGCCCCCCACCAACATCATTAGAGAGACTCACAATATCTCATCCCTGGATCAATTTGCTTTTATGCAAATTTCAGCCTACCTAAGCCCGAAATCCGATCCCCTCCCTTGAACTACCCTCTATAGCCCGGTCCTACTGGACCTCCACTTCTCCTAAAGAAAAGGGTATTTCCATTATATATAACCTCCTTCAATCTCCTTCCCTGATCAAATAGGAACAAGGTTGGGTTTCGTATTCTCAGATTCATGCTGGTTGAGGGCCATACGGTACAATTCAATGTACACTAAGTGAATAAACTACTGAATGAATGAATGAATAACTTGTATAGCGCTACATATGCAAACTAAATCACCTCAGGGCACTTTTGCCGCCAGTGTCCATCTGGGTTTTCAGAAGATATGGGCCTTGAGCTTCTCCCTGAAGGCCAGATAGTTTTCTTCCGAGCGGATATCCACGGGTAGAGCATTCCATAGCTGTGGTCCTTGGACTGCGAACCTTCGTTCGCCTTTTAATGTATAACGGGTCTTGAGGATGTGGAGGAGGTTCTGGTTAGTTGACCGGAGAGTGCGACCTGGGGTGTAGTGCTTTATTTTGTCGCAGAGGTATTGTGGGGCTTTTCCTTGTGTACATTTATGAGTGAGGCAGAGGGTCTTGAATGTAACTCAATCCTTCATGGCTAGCCAATGGAGGGTCCTCAGGGATGGGGTGATTGATTCCCATGGTTTTTTTTCCAGTTACCAGTCTGGCTGCTGTGTTCTGGACGGTTTGTAGATGTAAAATTTGGTATTTTGGAAGTCCTAGGTAGAGGGAATTTGCGTAGTCAAGTCGGGAATTGATGATTGTTCCAACTACTGCTGCTCTATGCAGTAGGCGAAGAAAGTAGTGGGATCCGCTCACTACTGATCCTATTTGCGCATCCATTGTCATGTTTGAGTCAAAGATGACTCTGAGGCTTTTGGCTTTAGTGCTGGGGGTGATGGGTTGTCCAAGGGTGGTGAGTGGTGTGGACATTGTGCCAGGGTTTTTGTTTCGGTTTGCCTGGAGAAAGAGGAGTTCTGTTTTGGATCCGTTGAGTTTAAGGGAGCTCTCCGTCATCCAATCGTCAACCAATGATAGACAGTTTTCCAGTGCCTGGTGTTGGTCTTTTTTTAAATCTCCCAGAAAATACTTCATAGGTGGTATCTAACCCCAGTACGATTAGCAAAATTCACAATTATTGATGATAACCTATGCTGGAGAGGATGTCAAGGAGTGGGTACCCTGATCCATACATTGTGGAAGTGTCAAGCTTCTGGAACAGGGTATTCACACTTATCTCTGAGGTCACAGGATCTGACAAGACCTAAGAGTGCACTCACCCTACTTAACATAGGAGTGGATGACTTTCCTGAAGAATTCAGACCAGTGGTAGTCCATATACTGTTTAGTGCCAGATTAATGATCCTTAGAAAGTGGAGGGGCTCCTCAGTTTCTAATGTTTAGGAGGTGAAGACCCAGATGACTCTTACAGTGAGCTATGAGCATTGTTTAGCTCTCCAGCTAGGGGAACTAAGACAGTTCCATAGCTCCTGGGACCAGAGGATTGTTACTCAGATACCACACCTGAAATTTTTTTTTCTTCTGTTTTGATAATTGACCAACCATTTGTGCAACCATTGTGCTGTTACTTAAAGAGACATTGTATTTCAGTCTCAGGACACTGGCCCCACAGGAGTCTTCTCCCCAGGGACCAGTGCTCTATATGTAGTACTTTAGTTAATCTCCTACCTGTTTATATAAACTGTTTATATAAACTAGCTCAACATTTATATTGGAGTAGCCCACATTGACTTTCTGTTCCTGATTTAGTGTAACTATTCTTTATGTCAAGCGACTACACAGCCACTCATTGCTTTCCTGTAAGTTTTTGCCTTCGCTTACGCAATGTCTAAGCTACTTTATGCTGCTTGATAAAATATCAATAAACATTATGTTTGAAAAAAAAAAAAAAGAAGCAAAAGTGCAAATTTTATCAAATTCTGATTGGAACGACTCATGAATTGCACTATTCTCCTACACAAATCTCCTGATCAAAGGGAAATTCATTCATGAAGTTTGCCAATAGGCAAACTTCACTTGTGTTTCAGCCAAATTTTTTTAACATTTTGCCATCTTCCAAAACTCAGGATTTTTGAACCGGAAGTACCGGTAAAGTCAAAGGTTATCTGAACCAGGCTTCAAGGGAGTATAGCAGAGCAGCAAATGATGTACAGATCTGTACAATTTTGCATCATTTGCTGCTCTGCTATACTCCCTTGAAGCCTGGTTCAGATAACCTTTGACTTTACCGGTACTTCCAGTTCAAAAATCCTGAATTTTGGAAGATGGCAAAATGTTCTAAAAGTTTGGCTGAATTACAAGTTTGGCTGAATCACAAAGCTTCTGATGAGATGATGGGGCCCCAAAATCGCTTGAAACTTTTTAAAAATCCTACAAGGAATCCAAAGACAAAAGAGTGGCACCTGGTGATACTGGCAGTCATGCTACATTTGAAGATAAAAAGGGAGAACACCGGAAGCGCCACCTAAGTGCAGTATTAAAATCAGGGCTTTAATGGCAAGGTATCCTTACAAGAAGCAAGTAGGACATAAGCTCATCTGTATCGGTGGTCCAGGGGGCTCCTCATATCCGGAAAAGGTTCCACTGCATGGCTGTGTTGATTGTTGGTCCGCAGTATGTCCTGTGGCCACCAGGAAAGAGACCGGGACCAGCGTGGAACACACAGAAGTGACGTCACGGACCGCAGGATCACATCTGGGGGAGCTGTCACAAGGAGAGAGGATGGGCTTGCAGGCTACGCGCTCGGAGCATCATTCTATTGGCCTGGGGGGGGCAGTGTCCCAGCAGGGCTATTTATGTGTCCGCAGGAACATGTTCAAGTAGCTCAACAATAATAACACAACATGAATACAACTTATAAAAACTCTCTCCTAAAAAGAACAAGCCTTATTGGCAGGTATTAGTGCTGGTACTCAACTACAGGAATAGAGTACTAGATTCCTGTGTGAGGGGCTGGAAACTTGTACGGCAGTATGAGTGTATCATTGGAATTAATCACAGTTGCCCTCGCACAGCTGGGAACCATGGGTACTTTAAAGACGCACACTTATATACCTAGATTGCAAAAAGGGGATCATATCTGTACAAAGCAGGACCATATGCACACACACACTCACACACATACAGTATGTATGCGTGTGCATACATACCCATACACGCGCATGCATATACATACACGTGCACACCCAGCATGTAGAAAAATGGAAAAATAGGAGATTAAAAACTTATGTGGTACAACTATTATAACAGCCATATGGGCCTTAACAGTACTGTACTTGCTATGGTTGTAAGTCATAGCTGTAATGTGGATGGGTCTGCTACAAAATAAGACATTGGGATGTTAATCGAATAGATGTATACATATAGATATAGGTGTGAAAAGTATATATCTTTATAGATTACAAAGAGGGTCTCATGGAGCAAGAGAGGCTCAAAATACAGTGTGTACCTCAATGTCCTCATTCAACCCCCCTGGTATCAAAGCACCTAAAGAATAAATCCAAAACATTTCCTGCTGGCACAGACGTTTATATTGTTTGGCCGCAGGAAACAACCCTGGGATAGACTCAATGATCCAAACCCTGAGACCAGCTGTGGATTTGTTATGATGTATAATGCCGTGTACACACGATCGGACTATACGGCGTACTTAGTCCGATGGACTTAGTCCGGCTGACAATCCGCCAGACTTTCCAGATTCCGATTAGCCCCCCGCCCGCAGACCCCGACAATCAACGGCCAGGGTTGTCGGGAAGAGGCCCTTGTCCTCATTAACATGGGGACAAGGTGCTTTGGGGGGGGGGGGCGCTCGCTCATCCCCACCTCCTTTCCTGACCGGCCGGGCTGCTTGCTCGGATAAGGGTCTGATATGGACTTAGGGGGGACCCCCTCGCTGTTTTTTCAGCGTAGGGATTCGCCTTTAAATCCATACCAGGTGACGTATCCCAGCGGACTCGATCGCCGCGGGGATACCTGCAATCGTCTCACGGGAAGGCTGAACGGGGAGATGCGGAAGTAAACAGCATCTCCCCGTTCTGCCTAGCAACAAGTGACACTGATCTCTGCTCCCTGTGATTGGATTTATTGTTCACTAACACACAGCCATGCCCCCCACAGTTAGTAACACGCCCCTAGGAACACTTAACCCCTACACTGCCACCTCCTGGTTAACCCCTTCACTGCCAGTGTCATTTCCACAGGAAATTTGTCCGCCATAATGTCGTATTCACAATAAAAATCGCTGATCGCCGCCATTACTAGTGAAAAAAAATTATTTATAAAAATAATTATTTAATTATTATGTAAACGCTGTAACTTTTGCGCAAACCAATCAATAATCGCTTGCTGCGATTTTTTTACCAAAAATATGTAGAAGAATACGTATCGGCCTAAACTGAGTAAAAAAATGTTTTTTTTTATATATTTTTGGGGGATATTTATTATAGCAAAAAGTAAAAAATAATGTGTTTTTTTCAAAATTGTGGCTCTTTTTTTGTTTATAGCGCAAAAAATAAAAATCGCAGGGGTGATCAAATACCACCAAAAGTAGACATGTGCACAATAGAAAAATTTGTTTAGTTTTGTTTCATTTCTGTTCGTTTCCGTTAATTCGTAACGATTCGTAATTTCGTAAGTCGTCGGTGTTCGTATTCGTAATCGTTCGTATTTTCATAAGAGTTATTTTTTCGTTGATTCGTATTTTCGTCTAATTTTTGTTTATTCGAAATTCGTATTTTCGTTATATTTCGTATTCGGACGCATTCGTATTTTCGGAAGAGCTATATTTTCGTTGATTTGAAATGATTCGTATTTCCGTTAATCTAATTTTCGTTGATTCGAAATTCGTATTTTCGTAGATTTAGTTACATTCGTACTTTCGTAAGATTGATTTATTCGTACTTACGTAACATTGTTTTTGTAGATTAGTAATCGGAGCATAATTCATAATTTTACGTAATGTGGATGCTATTTATATGTTTAAGAAACAAAGAATTTCTCTCTCACAAGTCAGAACTTAACTCAAAAATCCACCAAAACACAGAGCCTCCGACCCAACCACACCCTATCTGGACTCTGGATGGAATATTTCAGAATCAGAACTAACATTCGTTTTTTTCGAATTCTGGATCAGCAAAATTTTAGTTATTTCGTATTTTCGTTGTTTTGATTTCCTTTTATCCGAATATTCGTAATTTCGATTTTTCGTTCATTTTGATTTTCGTTATTTTTGAATCTTTGTTCGCTATTTTCGTTGTTTCTGTTTTCGTTTTTCGGAGTTTCATTCTTTCGTAGTTTCGTAGTTTCTAATTTAATTATTTCGTATTTTCGTTGTTTTTCATATTCGTTTTTTTCGATAGTTCGTTTTTCATTAGAATTTTTAGTAAACCATTCGTTCATTCGTACGATTACGAATGAATGAATATAACGAATTTGAACGGAAAACAAATTCGTAACTAAACGAATTGCACATGTCTAACCAAAAGAAAGCTCTATTTGTGGAAAAAAAAGGACGTCAATTTTGTTTGGGAGCCACGTCGCACGACCGCGCAATTGTGAGTTAAAGTGACGCAGTGCCGAATCGCAAAAAGTGGTCTGGTCTTAAGCCAGCAAAATGGTCCGGTCCGAAAGTGGTTAATCAATTCATAAGGGAATCATCAGTCCATAAACAAATCATTAGTCCAAGGGTTAAAAGTATAATGATGGGATGGCAAGGGCGGGCTGCTGTCCTCAGAGAGCTGACTCTGTACACGCGCTTCCGGTGTTCTCCCTTTTTATCTTTCTGTGTACAGAGTCAGCTCTCTGACAGCAGCCGCCCTTTCCATCCCATCATTATACTTTTAACCCTTGGACTAATGCTTTGTTTGTGGACTGATGATTCCCTTATGAATTGATATAGATTCAGTAATAGTGATCTTTATTACTATTATCCCCTTTAATTACACTGTATCTTATGCTTGCAGTTATTGTTACCATAGTCATGCTACATTTGCTCAGGCAAAAGCAGAAGCAGATATTAAACAGCCTTTGGCTCTTTTCTCCCAGAAGCCTTCTGGGAATCCTAAAGTGCCCAAAATAACAAACATTTGAATTTGGCTTAGTGCATTCCAATTTGTAAAACTGGGTCTAACATCATCTGAATTTCATGATCAGCTGCGTTTGTCAAATGTATCTGACGTGCTTATTGATTCTCTCATCTATTAGATATGGGGCAGCAGAATAGCTATGTGGTTAACACTCTTGTCTTACCAGTTTATGCCTGACAATACAGCACCACCCAAAAGCATTAAGCAATAATAAGCTTAATAATAATAATAATAATAATAAAATAAATAATAATTAACCACTTAACCCCCGGACCATTTGGCTGGCCAAAGACCAGAGCAACTTTTTGCGATTCGGCACTGCGTTGCTTTAACTGACAATTGCGCAGTTATGCGATGTGGCGCCCAAACAAAATTGGCGTGCTTTTTTTCCCACAAATAGACCTTTCTTTTGGTGGTATTTGATCACCTTTGTGGTTTTTATTTTTTTGAAAAAAAACACATTATTTTTTACTTTTTGCTATAATAAATATCCCCAAAAAATATATAAAACATTTTTTTCCCTCAGTTTAGGCCGATAAGTATTCTACATATTTTTGGTAAAAAAAAAAAATCACAATAAGCGCTTATTGATTGGTTTGTGCAAAAGTTATAGCATTTACAAAATAGGGGATAGTTTTATGGCATTTTTTTTTTTATAATTTTTTTTTACTAGTAATGGCGGTGATCAGCGATTTTTATTGTGACTGCGACATTATGGCGGACAGATTGGACACTTTTGGCACAATTTTGGGACCATTCACATTTATACAGCGATCAGTGCAATTAAAAATGCATTGATTACTGTGTAAATGTGACTGGCAGTGAAGGGGTTAACCACTGGGTGGAGCTATAGGAGTTAAGTGTGACCTAGGGAGTGATTCTAACTGTAGGGGGGAGGGGCTACTTGTGAAACAACACTGATCACCACTTCCGATTACAGGGAGCTGTGATCAGTGTCACTAGGCAGAATGGGGAGATGCCTGTTTACATCAGCATTTCCCCGTTCTTCCTCGCCGTGAGACGATCGCGGGTATGTTCGTGGACATCGAGTCCGCGGGACCCGCGATCTCGCTCACAAAGCTCCTGGCGGGCGCGCCCGCAAGCCGCCTCTTACAGGGCAACATACAAGTATGTGATTATATCTGTACGTGCTCTTCTGCCGCAGTATATCTGCGTGAGGCGGTCGGGAAGCGGTTAATAATAAGCACTAAGCAAAATATGAAGGAATTGAATGTTTTGCCAAATATCAGAAGATTTCACCATTTAGGTGAAAGACATTGGAGTCAATAAGAATAGCGAACTTAACGAGTATGCAAACCAAACCTTTCATATTCCTGATATGTGCCCGCTGTACCATGTACTTGTATTAAAGTGGTTCTAAAGGCAGAAGGTTTTTTAATTTATAAAAAAAAACAAAAAACTTTTGTGTGCAGCAGCCCCCCTCAGTCCCCCTAATACTTACCTGAGCCCCATCTCCATCCAGCGATGTTGCACGATAGACTTGACTGTCCGGGACTCTACCGCCTGATTGGCTGAGACACACAGTGGGTGCCATTAGCTCCCGCTGCTGTCAATCAAAGTAAGTGAGCCAATGAGGAGAGAAGGGGGCAGGGCCGAGCCGCGGCTCCATGTCTGAATGGACACACAGAGCAGCGGCACAGATTGGGTGCCCCCATAGCATGCTATGGGGGCCAGGAGCGCCGGTCGGCGACCTGAGAAGAGGAGGATCTGGGCTACTCTGTGCAAAAACACTGCAAGTATAACATGTTTGTAATTTTGAAACAAAAAAAATAAGACTTTAGTAAAAAGTCTCCTGTTCTCTCCGTATTGCTTCCTTTATGTAAAATCCCTGGTGTTCCTGCTCATACTAGACATGAGATCACAGCGTGGTTAGCTTTCTAGCTGTGCTGGGAACTCAGCCTGCTCTCCTCCAATGATCAGACTTGTCCTGACACATACCCCATGCACAGCTTCTCACTGGGAAGCTCAGTGTGCTGCTGTGTCTCCTCATCCCAGCTCTTAAGCAGCGGAGAACAGAGGGAATGTGATCACGTATAGAAAAGGAGGAAAAAAAAGGTATTTGTATTTTTCTTTTTATCTCTATACACAAATGTGTTGCCTTTCACTTCTATTTTAAACGGAATGGGTTTTACAACCACTTTAAGGTGTTTTTTTTAAACAATAGATTTTTATTGAGAAAAAAGGTTTTTTAACAATATAGTAAAGATAAGGTATTACATACCAAAAGGTGTTTTTTTAAGGGCGCAATGGTCTTCATCACTTTGCCTCTCTGGATGTACGACATACCGTAGTTATCAGCGTATAACACGCACCTTTTGCCCCTTAAAATCGGGGGAAAGTCGTGGGTTCGTGTTATACTCCGATCCCCCCAAAAAAGAGTGACAAAAATAGCGAGCGGTGCCGAAAAATAGCGAGCGGCGCCGAAAAAGACCGAAGCGCCGCTGAAAAAGACTGAAGCGCCGCCGAAAAAGACCGAAGCGCCGACGGAAAAGACCGAGCCAACTGTTCGGCTCCGCTCATAGTCCCGCCTCCCTGCGCTCGGTCCGGAAACAGCAGGGAGGCGGGACCGCGAGCGGAGCCAAACAGTCGGAAAAAACGCTTCGTTTTTTTCCGGTGGCGCTTCAGTCTTTTTCGGCGGCGCATGCACGGTCTGTCTCGGCGGTGGGAAATTTAAACGTGGGCAAGGCTGCAAATGACACTGGCAAGCTACAAATGACACTGGGCAAGCTGCAAATGACGCTGGGCAAGGCTGCAAATGACGCTGGGCAAGCTGCAAATGACACTGGGCAAGCTGCAAATGACGCTTAAATGTAAGTTTTTTCTTTCCCTAAAACTTTTTTCCTTAAAATGCCCTCCTAAACTTGGGGTACATGTTATACGCCGATAAATACGGTACGTCAAGAGTGTGAACGGTATACAACAAAGCCAGGAGCTTGTATTTGTTTTCTTCTGCCAGCTGTATAGCCTGATTCTGGTTCCCTGAGCACTTTTATGCTGCGTACACACAATCGCACATTCCGACAACAAAATCCATCGGATTTTTTCCGACGGATGTTGGCTCAAACTTGTCTTGCATACACACGGTCACACAAATCTTTTTGGAAATTCCGAACATCAAGAACGCGGTGACGTACAACACGTACGATGAGCCGAGAAAATGGAAGTTCAATAGCCAGTGCGGCTCTTCTGCTTGATTCCAAGCATGCGTGGAATTTCGTGCGTCCAGATTGTGTACACACAATCGGAATTTCCGACAACGGATTTTGTTGTCGGAAAATTTTGTTTGTCGGAAATTCTGACCGAAAATGTCAGATGGAGCCTACACACGGTCCGACAACAAGCTCCCATCGAACATTTGTTGTTGGAAATTCCGACCATGTGTATGCTGCATAACAGTGTTGGCAGTGTAACCACCCCCCCCCCCCCCCCTCCCAATTCCCAGGCTCTCCCTCTCTTTCTGGGAGCCTGGCACCACATACAACAAATGTGCTTATGATGACAAGTGGAAGGAAATCCGGGAAAGGTCTGTTCCCCCAATCCCCGATCTCCTCTGCTGTATATGAAGAAGGAAGCAGTCTGCTCTAAGCATTTCCTGTTCAAGCACAGATTTTGTTTGATTAGCTGCTTCCCTGGCTACAGTAGATAGGGAATGAGAGTGGTGGGCAGGGATGACATTGGGGGTCCCCTAATGTCTCCATGAAGAGAACCTGTCACCTGACCAAAGCTATCAAAAATCTGATATATTGCCGCATAAGTTGGAGTGAAAGCGATAGTTCTAGGTCCCTCATTTATGGTTTACTCTAAACCAGGGATATGTAATTAGCGGACCTCCAGATGATGCAGAACTACAATTCCCATGAGACATAGAAAGACTCTGACAGCCACAAGCATGACACCCAGAGTCAGAGGCATGATCGGACTTGTAGTTCTGCAACAGCTGGAGGTCCGCTAATTGCATATCCCTGCTCTAAACTGATAAGCTGGTGCCTATTGATCATTTTGGGTACATTTTGGGTATATTTTTTCACCATTTATCATGCACACGCCATTTTGAGTCTTGACATTGGCATCTATCTTCTCTATACTACCTCATCTTTTATTTTGTGCAAAAAAATGGGAATTCAATGGTGCTTGTGTGCAAAAAAAATTGTATTTTACAGTTTTTTTTTATTGTTTTTTTTTCTCCCCCCGAAATTATAGATTTGATAACCAGTTGAACAAATCTGGTGAGACATAAAAAATTGCAACTGCCCTCTTTTATATAATACTATATATAATATATACAGTCATATAATACCATATCTGTGGGATCCCTCCAGAAGTTGGAAATCACTGTAGTAGAAATATACACTAGCTTCCGGGTCTCATGCCAAGTGCTTGCCCTGCTGCACAGGAGATTGGCCACATAGCACAGGCACCATGCAAAGCATTTTCTGATTTGACATGGTGGAGAGTGTGACATCACCACCCCACCTTGTTGAATCAGAAAATGCTTTGCATTTCCCAGAAGTTGGAAATCACTGTAGTAGGCAGCGCTACTCCAGAAATCTACACTAGCTTCTGGGTGCCATGCCAAGTGACTGCCCTGCTGCACTGCTGGCCTTATAGCACAGGCACCATGCAAAACATTCTCTGATTGGACACTGTCACGTACCTGGGGGAGATTGAGCTGGAGAGGGGGCTACTCTTGCACCTCCTGTCCGACACCCCTGGTAGTGATGACAGGGAGTGAAGGACACAGAGTGGCACAAGGGCCGATGTAGTAGATGGCTCTGGTTGGACCTTGGCAGGAACCAGGTGGCTGAAGAGCACTGGGCAGGCTCTGGGAACTGGAGCTCTGTATTGCTGGGTCAGCAGAGGGAGGTGTAGCCGGGATGTAAGCCAGGAGGTCTTCAACAGCCGGACAGAGCAGGTACCAAGACGAGAGGCAGAGACGGGACTTAGGCCGGGTTTGGTACACAGACTGGCAGCAAAGTACAGGAACATCAGGCAGAAGTCAAACACAAGCCAGGATCAGGTAGGCAGGCGGAGGTCAAGGAGAAGGTTCAGGTGAAGCTGTATCAAGACACAGGAATCTGGAACAGATCAGGTAAACAAGGCCCTAGCTGAAAGACCACTCATCAATGTTCATGTGTCAGTGTTCAGTTTAAATAGGCTTACTTGGCGCCCATACGTGCACGTGCGCATTGGCACGCACCAATACAAGTCCCTCTTTGTACACACACTGGTGTGCCCGTGCTTGTGCGCAGATGCGCGTCTGTTAGCCGGACTTCTCTTACAGACACGGTGGAAAGTGTGACATCACCACCCCACCTTGTCAAATCAGAAAATGCGTTGCGTTCATTGAGAAAACGCAAATAAATCTCTGAATGGTGCCCATGCGAGCTGCCACCTTCCTGTGTTCATAATGTGATAGGGCAGCTGCTCAGCACGGGAAGCTAGTGGAGATCACTGGAGTAGAAGTGTTTACTACAGTGATTTCCACCTTCTAGAGGGATCCCACAGGCATGGTGTAGGCATAGTTACATTAGTCCAAGCTGAATTACGGAAACTATATAAAAATATCCATACCTTAAATTCATCTTTAATGAGTTCCAAAAGGACCATTTATCAGAGCATGAAGCAAACCCCTCAATTGTAATATCCCACAGGGGATCCTTCTTCTAAGGCTGCAGCAGGCGAAGAACCTAATAAAGAAGTAATATAATTCCTTATTAAATGCTATCCTGAAAAGCATAGGACTTACTTATAAGGGTAATGATGCCATACAGGAGGGGGTGACTGTCGTGCATAGCCAGTGCTAGAAGCGAGCAGGTCACCTGGATCTCTTTACTAGCACCATCAATAAATTAGGACTCGTCAGCAAAGCTAATGGCCTCTGAAAAAGCTTGCTCATTCCTGCACACATCAGGCATCTTCATCACACAGGATTTTTTCCTTATCTCAAGTCCCTCTCTATGTACAAAATATACCACCCTAGGTGCTATATCAACACCTTGTGTGATAGATGGTACACTGCATTTCCCATGTGCTATGTGAAAAACAATGCTACTGAGGCTGCAAGACAAGAACTTAAAGTGGTGTTGCCACCAAAAAAAATAATTTGGCTTAAAAATCATAAAAAAAAAGAAAAAAAAAATAATTGGAAAAAAAAAATTTTTTTACTCACCTCTAAATGCCTGTTGCTAGGGGGTCCCTCGGAGTCTGCCACCTTCATTGCCCGGGCAATGACATCACTTCCCGTAGACGCCGTACAGTCATCTGGGACCTGTCATGTGTCCCAGATGAGTGAGCGTTGAATCACGGCGCACGGCGCCGCTCGCGCATGCGCAGTGGGTGCCCGGCTGTGAAGCCACAGCCGGGTGCCCACATTAAGAATGCCGGCGCCACGAGCTGAGTGGGGAGCGAGGGGGGGTCTCATTCCCCCGCATCGCTGGACCCCGGGACAGGTAAGTGTCCGATTATTAAAAGTCAGCAGCTGCAGTATTTGTAGCTGCTGACTTTTAATTTTGAATTTTTTGTGGGCCCTCCTCTTTAAGTTACACATAAGTGTAAAATAAAGCCAAAGACGGGAGTGTCAGTCAACCAGCCAAGAGGTTTCCTTATGCCACATACACACGACCGGTTTTGCCGTCGGAATTAAGTCCGAAGGTTTTTTCGACAGAATTCCGATGGAATTCAGCTCAAGCTGTCTTGCATACACATGGTCACACCAAATTCCGATGGTCAATAATGCGGCAGGGGCAGATCCAGAGACTAATCTCGGGAGGGGCACTTACAGAACTGGGGTGGGGGTTAGGAGAGCACGCAATAGGGAGGTCAGGATGGCAAACACTGGCAGGAGGTCAGGACAGCACGGTATGGGGTCAGGAGACCACAGTACGGGGTCAGGAGGGCACACACCAGGGAGGTCAGGAGAGCACACACTGGGGAGGTCAGGAGGGCACACACCGGGGAGGTCAGGAGGGCACACACCGGGGAGGTCAGAAGGGCACACACCGGGGAGGTCAGGAGGGCACACACTGGGGGAGGTCAGGAGGGCACACACTGGAGGAGATCAGGAGGGCACACACTGGGGGAGGTCAGGAGGGCACACACTGGGGGGGGGGGTCAGGAGGGCACACACTGGGGGGATCAGGAGGGCACACACTGGGGGGGGGCAAGAGGGCACACACTGGGGGGGATCAGGAGGGCACACACTGGTGGGGGGATCAGGAGAGCACACACTGGTGGGGGGATCAGGAGGGCACACACTGGGGGGATCAGGAGGGCACACACTGGGGGATCAGGAGGGCACACACTGGGGGGGATCAGGAGGGCACACACTGGGGGGGAACAGGAGGGCACACACTGGGGGGGATCAGGAGGGCACACACTGGGGGGGGGGGTCAGGAGGGCACACACTGGGGGGGATCAGGAGGGCACACGCTGGGGGGGATCAGGAGGGCACACACCGAGGTGATCAGGAGGGCACACACCAAGGGGATTAGGAGGGCACACATTGGGGAGGTCAGGAGGGCACACACCGAGTGGATCAGGAGGGCACACATTGGGGAGGTCAGGAGGGCACACACTGAGGGGATCAGGAGGGCACACAGCAGGGGGCAGTCGCAATGCTTTAATGAGCGCAATTTCTCACTGTGCCACATGAAAAGATGCAATCCCATTTGTCAGCTAACAGCTCCTCTATGCTAAGCTGCAGTAACTCAGCAGACTCAGCATAGAGGTGCCTGTAAACAAATCCACAAAGTGCTGCTAGCTGAGCTTACCTCCAGGAAGTTCACAGTCACTCGGCTCCCTCTGCTCAGCTGCTCACACCTCCCTCTTCCAGGCGGGTCGGGTCTCAGGTGTCAGGCACATCCCCTTCCCTCCCACTCAAGCAGCAGCCTGCAGGAGAGAGGCTGGAAAACTGCTGGGGGAGGTACAGGGGGTGGAGAGTGCAGTCCCGAGTGTGTGGGCAGTAATTCCTAATGCTGAGAATGGCTGTGAGATGTCCCGACCGTTGCTCTGAATTCTCGGGCGCGCTCAGCCTCAGAGTCAGCAATATTTTCTCGGGGGGAGCAATTTAATACATAGAATTACCATAGGAACGGCGGAGCCCGGTCCATAAGGGGTGCAGGGGTGTCGCCCCCCCCCCTAATTTCCATGCGCCGCCGGACTCATGGGTTTAAATACGTTTTTTTTATAAGCACATGATTACATGATTAGAGCCAAAAAGGTTTGGCTCGGGACGCAGAGCATTGCGACCGAACCCACCCACTTGTGACATTAGTGAATCAATATTCGCTATGGTCTTCCGGCTCCTCCACCCCGGCCAATCAGGCGCAAGGCGTGATCCAGGAAGACGTCCACCCGGATCGACGAACGTCTAGTCTGGGTGTAATTTTGCTATAGGCAAGGCCGTAACTGGTTAAGCCACAAAGCAAACATTTATGATATTGCAGCTTAGCACTTCTAATGCCCTGTACACACGATAGGATTTTCCGACAACAAAACTGTGGATTTTTTTCCGAAGGATGTTGGCTCAAACTTGTCTTGCATACACACGGTCACACAAATGTTGTCGGAAATTACAAACGCCAAGAACGCGGTGATGTACAACACATATGACGAGCCAAGAAAAATTAAGTTCAATAGCCAGTGCGGCTCTTCTGCTTGATTCCGAGCATGTGTGGACTTTTGTGTGTCGGAATTGTGTACACAAGATCGGAATTTCCAAAGACAAAAAAAAAATTGGAGAACCAGCTCTCAAACATTTGTTGGCGGAAATTCCGACAACAAATGTTCTATGGAGCATACACACGGTCGGACTTTCCGACAACAAGCTACCATCCAACATTTGTTGTCGGAAAATATTATCGTGTGTACAGGGCATTCAAAGTGATGATTGCATAAGTTTTCTTTTTAGACTTTTTATCTTTTCATCTGGTTATCCAACCAGTAAGTCTGTTGTTTTTCAAACAAGGTTATTCACTTTTCAAGGTAAGTCACACTTTGAAATGGAATTTTCCACAGATGGATGATGGAAGTCTCAATCACTAAGCTCTGGGGCAAATTGCTTTGCTAAATGTAACTCCCCTTGCAGTGAACAGCCTATTTGGCTTTAGTAAATCAACTCCATTGTCTCTGTGGCTGTTAGAAAAGTATTAAAAAAAATGTTCTTGGATAATTTGAACAGTTTTTGACACTTTAACCCCAACTCCTGGCTCTGCCACCTATTGTGTGGGAATTCTTAGTTCCCGCGATCTGCATCGTTCATAGAAATGAGCGTAGGCTCATTGCTAATAGTAATGAGCGTGGATGCATTGCTTATACAAATGCGCATGTGCGTGACCAGAGTTTCTGGCACCAGAGGGTCTGTTTAAGGAATGCTCTTGGTCATTGTCAGTGCTGATTGGACTTCAGCTTTCGTGAGTGTATCCTGTATCTGACTTTCATTGATGACCTGGCTTGTTACTGACCTGATCCTGGATTCTGCTTGTACCTCTGCTCACCTGTTCCCGAGATTGGCTTTGTTCCGGACAACGTTTCTGCCTACACTTCTGTACCTTGTTGTCCACCTGCTACTGACCTTGGTTACCTTCTGCTCTCGACTTGGCTTCATACTACTTCTGAGTGCTTGCTTCGGCTGTCCTTCATAACTGCGGCAGTCATTGCAGTGTTTTTCCTGCCTAAAGCCTGCTCAGAGCTTTAACAAACCATGCTTCCAGAGCCTGCAGTACATGTGGAGTGCCCTTTTAGCCTTAGCTGGTCCAGCGTGCATCACATCTGCTCCTGGCCCGATGTCAAGCCTGCACCTTCTGCTGCAAGTTCTGCTTTCAACCCCTGCTGGAACTCATGTTCCTCCTGTCCCTCTGCACCATCTGTTCCACCTTCAGTGGAGCCTGGGCTGGAGATGCAAGAGAGGCCAACCTCATCAATTCAGTCTCCTACCAGGTACACAATGCCTATTCTGAAATTGCTCTATCGCCCTTCTCCCACCCAGTTCTTTTTTTTTTTTTTTTTACATTTTCCAGATGTCTTCTGGCCAATTGTGTGGCATGCTACATTTTTGGTTTTCTCCCAGTGGTGGACAATCCTCCACTATGAAATGCTGAACTCACAGTTGCCCCCTGCATTATCCTCAGGGGGCAAGTCCACGATGCCCTGCGCTCACAGTATATTCTCATTGGGCAAGTAGGAAGTAGAACTGAGGGATTATGGCCGTGCCAATTAAGTGTTTGTCAAAATATAATACTTTTTATAAATAAAGTTTATTTCAAAATATTAAAAGCACAAATTTTGATTTCTACTTATAAACATAAAGGTAAAGCAATAGACCCATATAATAATAAGATATAATCAGTATTCACAGATAAGAATCTAGAATATGCATATACATTGGTGTCTATACATAGGTATTAATTAATTGGATACAACCATAAGTCCAAATCATAGAGTACTTAATTACAGGTGCAGGCCATAATTTTTTGCCGACATGTTTCGCCATTTCAATGGCTTCCTCAAGGAAGGCCTGCTGGTTGAGTAATTTATCTGGGTATAGAACAATAAACATACATGAGTACATAGTATTGGAGATAACATTTTTAAGACAATATTGTTTACAGCTGGATGAGCAGAATGTTTAGACAAGTACAACCCATCCCTATATCGCCAACCACGCTCAGGAACCTGAGAACACTCACCTAATGAATACCAATTAGGTATATGGCTGGAAAGCATGCACAGTTCAGGTGGAGTCACCAACGGAGAAACCAACCTTTGGGTGCAGGAGACGCACTAGACCTAGCAATAAAGTTCAATATTTAATTTATGATTCAAATATTATTTGTTTAGTAAAGTTTAATGCGCAATGGTGTCCCTTATGGGAAGAAATCAGATCCCATAATTTTTAGGTATACCATTGCATTTAGGACAAGGTCTCAATACTTACTTAGGTTAAAAACAAATAGCTGGTCATTGGAGCGGACAGAGAATATTGTTGATGGTAGGAGGCGCCTATAGGGTTAATAAATGTGGGTCAAAGTTACTAAATTATCGCTACAGGAAAGGCATGGAAATCACTGATTCACTATGCATCCAACTAAAATCCTGATTGAGTGCTATCAATCCAAAATTAAGGATAGGCAAAATAGACTTGGCAATATATGGCATTGTTATACACATAAGTGTTATAGCATATTTGGTAATATATGGTATTATTATACACATGCGTATTATAGCATACTGAATTTTACCTGAGTTAATGGGTTTTAAGAAGGAAAAATGGTTCCAAGTGCCAGTTGATATATTAGTATGGAAGGCAGATAGATCTGTGCAGGCCAAGCAAAGCCCAAAAACAGGGGAAAGGCAGTGCTATTACCAGACAGAAGCTCCTAGAGGAAGATAAGTATGCAGTCAGCTAAGTGCCCAAGGTGGCCAAAATAGGGGTTCAGTGTAGCAAATTAAGAAGTTTATGGTTCATCATTTGAAGAAAGAAACGTACTTGGAAGGTAATCGGTTATATAACAGGCGCCTCCAGAGTCCGACACTTCAATGAGTGCGGGCTGCCGGCTTAAGTAGCGTCCCACCTGGGTGGGCGGCGTGAGAGGTCGCCGCCCACTCAGCGGACATGAATTGCCTATACGCATGCGCGATATTTCAGCTTAGTATGGGCCTACATTGCCCATACTGCATAGCGCTGAAGTGCCGTCCCACGTGATTGCGTCACGTCGGCACGGACACAATGCGCGCACGAGTGTGACAAGCAGAGGCAAAATATGGGCGGACGCCTAATAAGTGGCGCCGCCCTTGGGTGTCCGTACAACACCAATAGGGGTACTCCAAGTTTAGCAAACTCCACCCAGTGCTGAGACATCCTGCCAAGTTGAAAGTTAAAGGGGGGCGCTCACAGTGAGAGCAAGTTGGGAGACAGGGAAGGGGCATAATGGCAAGAAGTGCCCGGGACCCAGACACCTAGAAAGGCCCAGGGCATCTAGTGCCATGTACGGTGCCGCAGGGGCCCACAGAGAAGCAGAAGGTACCTGCAGTAGCAGGACCCCAATGTCGATCGGGGGACCCAATAGACACCGGTATTGTCATAAAACACATCCACGCATCCAGCCGTGAACAACTGTTACAAAAGGAGGAAAAGAAAAAGCATTAATTATATTATACATCATTTCCCCAATACAGTGCCAACACATTAATCAGAATTGGAGAGTAAGAACAGAGTAAAACAGGAAAGTAAAACAGACAGATTTAATGGGTAACATATTGGTTTTTCAAAATGCTATCTATATCAATGCAATTAAATACAGATTATTGAATCATGGCATATTAATAATAGTACTTATATGTTTATGATAATTTGAGTAATAGAAATATTTTATTTCGGAGCATGCTATGGCGGATTTGGAATAGCTCTGGAATTCTCATTCTTCTGGTTTGAATGATGTTGGGTGTTAGACAACGTGAAAAAGTATAGACATCTTGTGGTGGAAAGGGATTCCTGTGGTAGACAGTACTGGAGAGAAGGTGAGTTTGGCATATTTTTTTAAAATTAAGGTGGCCTTTTCAGAAGAAGAAACTGAGAGTTTGGCTACATTCAACACACACACACAAACGTAAAGGCTTTAGTTTTCCTCTTAATTTTTGTCTAGGTTATATAGGTCCTATGATTAATTAGATACCCTGCCTATGTCTTGCCTGCAATTAATCAGCCTCATACATGACAGGTTCATTTTACGTTTTTTGCTTGTTGACCTTCTCATGCACCACACATGACAAATACAGTTTTTCACTTTACCAAGACAGTATGACCTCATAAACAATTAGACACTAAATTTCTCCTTCCCAAGTGTATTCCCTGTAGAAAATAAGTCATGACCTTTATTGGTCCCTAGAAAGTAAACTAAATAAACTAAAGAAATACTGTATCTGTATTGGCAAGACATTTATAAAAAAAAAATCAGAAGGGGATCATTTACAGTTGTGTTCATAAGTTTACATACCCTGACAGCATTTATGATTTCTTGGCCATTTTTCAGAGAATATGAATGATAACACAAAAACATTTCTTTCACTCATGGTTAGTGTTTGGCTGAAGCCATTTATTATCAATCAACTGTGTTTATTCTGTTTAAATCATAATGGCAACAGAAACTACCCAAATTATCCTGATCAAAAGTTTACATACCCTGGAATGTTTGGCCTTGGTACAGACACAGAAGGTGGCACACACATATACAGTGGTGTGAAAAAGTGTTTGCCCCCTTCCTCATTTCCTGTTCCTTTGCATGTTTGTCACACTTAAGTGTTTCGGAACATCAAACCAATTTAAACAATAGTCAAGGACAACACAAGTAAACACAAAATGCAATTTGTAAATGAAGGTGTTTATTATTAAAGGTGAAAAAAAATCCAAACCATCATGGCCCTGTGTGAAAAAGTGATTGCCCCCTAAACCTAATAACTGGTTGGGCCACCCTTAGCAGCAACAACTGCAACCAAGCGTTTGCGATAACGTGCAATGAGGCTTTTACAGCGTCCTGGAGGAATTTTGGCCCACTCATCTTTGCAGAATTGTCCTAATTCAGTTACATTAGAGGGTTTTCGAGCATGAACGGCCTTTTTAAGGTCATACCACAACATCTCAATAGGATTCAGGTCAGGACTTTGGCTAGGCCACTCCAAAGTCTTCATTTTGTTTTTCTTCAGCCATTCGGTGGTGGACTTGCTGGTGTGTTTAGGATCATTGTCCTGCTGCAGAACCCAAGTTCGTTTCAGCTTGAGTACACGAACAGATGGTCGGACATTCTCCTTCAGGATCTCTTGGTAGACAGCAGAATTTATAGTTCCTTTTATCACGGCAAGTCTTCCAGGTCCTGAAGCAGCAAAACAGCCCCAGACCATCACACTACCACCACCATATTTTACTGTTGGTATAATGTTCTTTTTCTGAAATGCAGTGTTCCTTCTACGCCAGATATACTTGGACACACACCTTCCAAAGAGTTCCACTTTTGTCTCATCGGTCCACAGAATGTTGTCCCAAAAGTCTTGGGGATCATCAAGATGTGTTGTGGAGAAATTGAGACGAGCTTTGATGTTCTTTTTGCTCAGCAGTGGTTTTCTCCTTGGAACTCTGCCATGCAGGCCATTTTTGCCCAGTCTTTTCCTGATGGTGGAGGCATGAACGCTGACCTTAACTGAGGCAAGTGAGGCCTGCAGTTCCTTGGACGTTGTTGTGGGGTCTTTTGTGACCTCTTGAATGAGTCGTCGCTGCGCTCTTGGGGTAATTTTGGGCGGCCGGCCACTCCTGGGAAGGTTCACCACTGTTCCATGTCTTCGCCATTTGTGGATAATGGCTCTCACTGTGGTTCGCTGGATTCCCAAAGCTTTGGAAATGGCTTTATAACCCTTTCCAGACTGATAGATCTCAATTACTTTCTTTCTCAATTGTTCCTGAATTTCTTTGGGTCTCGGCATGATGTGTAGCTTTTAAGGATCTTCTGGTGGACCTTACTGTGTCAAGCAGCTCCTATTTAAGTGATGCCTTGATTGTGAACAGGTGTGGCAATAATCAGGCCTGGGTGTGGCTAGAGAAATTGAACTCAGGTGTGGACAACCACAGTTATAGTATGTTTTAACAAGGGGGGCAATCACTTTTTCACACAGGGCCATGATGGTTTGGATTTTTTTTCACCTTTAATAATAAACACCTTCATTTACAAATTGCATTTTGTGTTTACTTGTGTTGTCCTTGACTATTGTTTAAATTGGTTTGATGTTCCGAAACACTTAAGTGTGACAAACATGCAAAGGAACAGGAAATGAGGAAGGGGGCAAACACTTTTTCACACCACTGTATATATACAGTGCCTTGCGAAAGTATTCGGCCCTCTTGAACTTTTCAACCTTTTGCCACATTTGAGGCTTCAAACATAAAGATATAAAATTAAAAATTTTTTGTGAAGAATCACCAACAAGTGGGACACAATTGTGAAGTGGAACGAAATCTATTGGATATTTTAAACTTTTTTAGCAAATAAAAAACTGAAAAGTGGTGCGTGCAAAATTATTCGGCCCCTTTACTTTCAGTGCAGCAAACTTACTCCAGAAGTTCAGCGAGGATCTCTGAATGATCCAATGTTGTCCTAAATGACTGATGGTGATAAATAGAATCCACCTGTGTGTAATCAAGTCTCTGTATAAATGCACCTGCTCTGTGATAGTCTCAGGGTTCTGTTGAAAGCGCAGAAAGCATCATGAAGACCAAGGAACACACCAGGCAGGTCCGTAATACTGTTGTGGAGAAGTTTAAAGCCGGATTTGGATACAAAAAGATTTCCCAAGCTTTAAACATCCCAAGGAGCACTGTGCAAGCGATCATTTTGAAATGGAAGGAGTATCAGACCACTGCAAATCTATCAAGACCTGGCTGTCCCTCTAAACTTTCAGCTCAGACAAGGAGAAGACTGATCAGAGATGCAGCCAAGAGGCCCATGATCACTCTGGATGAACTGCAGAGAACTACAGCTGAGGTGGGAGAGTCTGTCCATAGGACAACAATCAGTCGTACACTGCACAAATCTGGCCTTTATGGAAGAGTGGCAAGAAGAAAGCCATTCTCAAAGATATCCATAAAAAGTCTTGTCTAAAGTTTGCCACAAGCCACCTGGGAGCCACACCAAACATGTGGAAGAAGGTGCTCTGTTCCGATAAAACCAAAATCGAACTTTTTGGCCACAATGCAAAACGATATGTTTGGCGTAAAAGCAACACAGCTCATCACCCTCAACACACCATCCCCACTGTCAAACATGGTGGTGGCAGCATCATGGTTTGGGCCTGCTTTTCTTCAACAGGGACAGGTAAGATGGTTAAAATTGAGGGGAAGATGGATGCAGCCAAATACAGGACCATTCTGGATGAAAACCTGTTGGAGTCTGCAAAAGACCTGAAACTGGGATGGAGATTTATCTTCCAACAAGACAATGATCCCAAACATACAGCAAAATCTACAAAGGAATGGTTCACAAATAAACGTATCCAGGTGTTAGAATGGCCAAGTCAAAGTCCAGACCTGAACCCAATCGAGAATCTGTGGAAAGAGCTGAAAATTGCTGTTCAGAAACGCTCTCCATCCAACCTCACTGAGCTCGAGCTTTTTTGCAAGGAAGAATGGGCAAGAATTTCAGTCTCTCGATGTGCAAAACTGATAGAGACATACCCCAAGCGACTTGCAGCTGTAATCGCAGCAAAAGGTGGCTCTACAAAGTTTTAATGCAAGGGGGCCGAATAATTTTGCACGCCCCACTTTTCATTTTTTTATTAGTTAAAAAAGTTTAAAAAATCCAATAGATTTCGTTCCACTTCACAATTGTGTCCCACTTGTTGGTGATTCTTCACAAAAAATAAAATGTTTATATCTTTATGTTTGAAGCCTGAAATGTGGCAAAAGGTTCAAAAGTTCAAGGGGGCCGAATACTTTCGCAAGGCACTGTATAGAGAGAGAGAGAGATAGAGATATATACATTTTTTTTGTAGAGAAGGACTAACGGATAAAGCCAAAGTAGCTAAATAGATCATTTTAAAACTTTTTCTGTTCATAATTTGTTACTTTCCTCATTAACGCTATCTAAAAAGACAATAATTAGTTCAATAACTTGTTCCTAAAATCCTGGCAGCGTCCTAAGTTGTTGCCTAAACTGCAGAGACATTAACTATTAACAATGGACCTCTTTCATGCTCTATGAATAGGGAAGATATCTCTTAAAATAGCTCTATTCATAAACACTAACCACCATGCGGAGTATGGAAGCAAGAGGATGAGGGATCAGCTCCAACGGTGACAAGTTCAATGAGAAGGCGTCAAATCTGGCGGGCCATTGTGAGGCCGAGGGTCTATTTATATCCTCCAGGTATTTCATACATGACACAATGCACCGTCTACTGTATGTACTGCCCTCCTTTATAAGAATATATGACAAGGTTAAATAAACTGTCTAATGGGTCTGGATGTTGTAAGTATCAGTGTCCTTGTAGTCTATTCCAGAAGGCTCAAATAAACATATGTATTTTGTACATTTGTATTGTTAATCCAACTTTTACCATAAAACACAACTGCACCCAAAACTTTTCTTTTTGTTTTAGTTGTTGTCCGTGTCCCCAGTGAAGAGATTCCCATCACTTCCTGTCCTATTGACTGGAGAGGAACGGGATAGGCATGGGTGTGTGCAGCCTATGGAATTAGGGTGTGCACCCCAAAGCTCCAACACACGTCTTTCTCTGCAGCCTCAGCTACCTGGGGCAGTGAATGAATGGGAAGTGCTCTGCGCTGAGTGGCTTCCTGTTCATTCACAGACTGAAGCATAGTAAATATAGTTTACTATGCTTCAGTTATGAATGGACACAGTGAGCTTGTGTTTACTGTGTTCATTTAGAAAAGGAAGGGGCCCTTAAATTACATATTTAGTAGCTCTCCCCCCCCCCTGTTCTCCATCCTGAAACTTCCCCCTGCAGCAGCTGGGGGAGAGGAGGGAAGCCAGCAGCACTCTGGGGCCAACAAGTGGAGGGGCTAGACAGTGGTCATGCAATGCTGTACCCAAATGAAATGTATATAATTTTAATATGGTAAAAGAAAAGAAATGTATATATTTTTTTCACACAAATAGAGCTTTCTTTTGGTGGTATTAGATTACCACTGGGTTTTCAATTTTTTGCTAAACAAATGAGCAAAAACCAAACATTTTGAAAAAAACAAACAAACAAAAAAAAACAATATTTTCTAAACTCTGTTATAAAACATATCCAATAAAATAAAATGTCTCCATAAAGTAAGGCCAAAATATTCTGTGTTTTTATTACTTTTTGACACTTGCTTTGGAGTGTGCCCCAAAGCACCCACCCCCCCATGTTGAGGGCATGTGGCCTGGTATGATTCAGGGGGGGGGGGGGGGGGGGGGGGGGGGGCGCTCGCTTGTCCCCCTCTTTCCTGACCTGCTAGTCTGCATGCCTGGATAAGGGTCTGATTTGGATTTTGGGGGGCTCCGTGGCGTTTTTCTTTTTGTAGGCGTGGTTGTTTTCTTTTTTTTTTACCGACAATTTTTTTTTATTCAGCTGTCAGCGGGGAAACCCATTAATAGCTGATGACTCATCGGTTGTTAAGGATCCCGCGGCCAGCTTCCCAGCCCTACTCCTTAACCACTTAAGGACCATCTCACACTCATATACGCTGGCAGAATGGCATGGCTGGGCACACTACTTTAAGTGCCCAGCCGTGGGTGGCGCGCGCCGGCGGCGACCCGGTCCTGAGCTCCGTGACCGTGGCCGCGGGACCAGCAGACCCGATCGCCGCTGGTGTCCCACGATCAGGTCACAGAGCTGAAGAACGAGGAGAGGTCTGTGTAAACAAACCTCTCCCTGTGCTTCCTACTGAGCCTGTCACTGATCGTCTATTCCCTGTTATAGGGAAAGATGATCAGTGACGTCAGACGCCAAGCCACGCCCCCTACAGTTAAAAAAAACACACACACACTTAACCCCTTCCCGCCCCCTAGTGGTTAACTCCTTCACTGCCAGTGTCATTTACACAGGAATCAGTGCATTTAAATAGCACTGATTGCTGTATAAATGACAATGGTGTCAAAAATGTGTCAAAAATGTCCGATGTGTCCGCCATAATGTCGCAGTCACAATAAAAATTGCTGATCGCCGCCATTACTAGTAAAAAAAAATATTAATAAAAATGCTATAAAACTATCCCCTATTTTGTAAACGCTATAACTTTTGCGCAAACCAATCAATAATCGCTAATTGCGATTTTTTTTACCAAAAATATGTAGAAGAATATGTATCGGCCTAAACTGAGGAAAAAAATGTTTTTTTTATATATTTTTGGGGGATATTTATTATAGCAAAAAGTAAAAAATATTGCATTTTTTTCAAAATTGTCGCTCTATTTTTGTTTATAGCGCAAAAAGTAAAAACCGCAGAGGTGATCAAATACCACCAAAAGAAAGCTCTATTTGTGGGAAAAAAAAGATGCCAATTTTGTTTGGGAGCCACGTCGCACGACCGCGCAATTGTCAGTTAAAGTGACGCAGTGCTGAATCGCAAAAAGAGGCCTGGTCCTTTGGCTGCAAATTGGTCCGGGGCTTAAGTGGTTAAAGTAATTGTAAAGTCTCATTTTTTTTTCAATAAAAATAACAAACATGCTATACTTACCCGCTCTGTTGCAGTTAATTTGCACAGAGCAGCCCCACAGCATCCTCTTCTCGGGTCCCTCTTCGGTGCTCCTGGCCCCTCCATCCTGTCAAGTGCCCCCACAGCAAGCAGCTTGCTATGGGGGCACCCAAGCCAAAACACAGACACGTAGCTGCAGCCTGGCCCCGCCCCCATCTCCTGATTGGTTGACTGACTTTTATTGATAGCAGTGGGAACCAATGGTGCCGCTGCTGTGCCTCAGCCTACCAGGAGGAAGAATCACCAACAGCCGAGACACTCGTAGACCTCACCGGACAGAGATGAGGCTCAGGTAAGTATTAGGGGGGCTGAGGGGATCTGCTGCACACAGAGGCTTTTTATCCTTATGCATAGAATGCATTAAGCTAAAAAACCTTCAGACTTTACAACCCCTTTAACAACCAGCTTATACTGCGCCCTATAAAATAAAAATTCCATTATATATTCCATATTTTGTAGACGCTATTATTTTTGCGCAAACCAATCAATATACGCTTATTGGGCTTTTTTTTACCAAAAATATGTAGCGGAATACATATCGGCCTACATTTATAAAGAAATTCGATTTTTCATTTTTTTTTATTGCATATGTTTTATAGCAGAAAGTTAAAAATATTGATCTTGTTTCAAAATTGTCTGTTTTTTTTTTTAATAGTGCAAAAAACAAAAAATAAAAAAATGCAGTGGTGATCAAATACCACCAAAAGAAACCTCTATTTGTGGGAGAAAATTTACACAAATGTTATTTGGATACAGCATTGCATGACCACGCAATTGTCAGTTAAAGCTATGCAGTACCTTATCGCAAAAAATGGCCTGCTCATGAAGGGGGGAAAATCTTCCGTCATAGTTACATACATAGTTACATAGTTACACAGTTGGCCAAGTGGTTAAACTAGATTTAATCACTTGCCGACCGCTGCATGCTGATGTACGTCCCTGTGTTGGGCTGGCTAAAAGTGGTCTCTGCGGCAGATTCGCTGCAAGATCACTTTTATCGGTGGCGGGAGAGGGCCCCCCCTCCTGCCGCGATCCGTTGCCCTCCGCTGCTTACCGGAGCCGTCGGCAGAGGCGATCGCGTCTGTCTCCTTGCTAGGTATGGAGACGAGTGAGGGGAAGATGGCCCCCACCCATCTCCATACCATAGCAGGGCGGAAGCGACATCAAAATGTCACTTCCGCCCATACATCTTAAAGGCACATTTGTTTTGTTGTAATTTTTTCTTTTTGACCCCAGATCTCATATTTAAGAGGTCCTGTCATGCTTTTTTCGTTTACAGGGATGTTTACATCCCTTGTAATAGAAATAAAAGTGACACAATTTTTTTTTTTAAATAAAAAATAAAAGGTAAAATAAATAATAATTAATAAATAAGAAATAAATAAGAAAAAAAAAAAATTTAAACGTGCCCCGTCCCGTCGAGTTCACGTGCAGAAGCGAACGCATACGTGAGTATATAGCCCACATATGAAAACAGTGTATGAACCACACATGTGAGGTATCACTGCGATCGGTAGAGCGAGAGCAATCATTCTAGCCCTAGACCTCCTCTGTAACGCAAAACATGCAACCTGTAGAATTTTTTTAAATGTCGTCTATGGAGATTTTTAAGGATAATAGTTTGTCGCCATTCCACGAGCGGGCGCAATTTTGAAGCATGACATGTTGGGTATCAATTTACTCGGCGTACCGTTATCTTTCACAATATAAAACAATTGAGCTAAATTTACTGTTGTCTTATTTTTTAATTCAAAAAAGTGTATTTTTTCCAAAAAAAGTGCGCTTGCAAGACCACTGCGCAAATACAGTGTGACAGAAAGTATTGCAACGTCCGCCATTTTATTCTCTAGGGTGTTAGAAAAAAAAAAGTATAATGTTTGGGGGTTTTACGTAATTTTTTAGCAAAAAATTTTTTTTTTAATTTGTAAACACCACATCTTAAAAATAGGCCGGTCTTAAAGTGGTTAAACACATCCCCAACAATTTAGAAACGACCCCTCTTCGTTGTATGTTAATGAGGGAAAGTGTGGGAACAAAGACTTTTGAGACTGTCCAGAAATTCTTCGAATCAGCCATGACACTTTCTCCTTAGAAAAATCCAAAAGGTAAGAAATATTTGTAAAAAATGTTTTTAGGTATAATGCGTAAATGGGAACACATAGCAAACATGTAGCGGAGTTTTCTCAAATTTGACTAAAAGTGGAAAATACACTTTAAGCCTTGTTGCAGACCTTCTCAGCCATGACATGGAAATACTCTTTAAGCCTTGCTGCAGAACTTCTCAGCCATGCCATGCTGTGGCCACAGACAGGACCTAAAATTCAAACATCATCACTTTGTCTTGGAGACCACATGCTGATCTTCTTTAACCTAAAATCCTAAAAACAAATAAAACCTCTATGTAGGATTCATTTTTAAACAGTAGTTACACTGTCATATGCTGAGCCATGATCTTGAGTCCTACCCTTTCTGGATTGTCTTTGGCCACATTATTATTTCCTAGCTGAGTTCCATAGTCCCAAGCAAACATTAAGCAAACATTAAGATTACAATATAGATCTTCTCTGTGCTTTAGCCGTGCCTATTAATACAGAAGAGTAGAGCATGGATAGCTCTGGTGGCACTCACACAGACACCGCATATGTTGATGGATGTTAATGGGGCTTCCTGGAATCCGCACATTCACATGTACTTGTCTGGTGGTGTGCCAGCTTTCAGAATCGCTTAACGGGAAGCTGAATCTAAGCCTTCATCATCATTTGTCAGGAGTGGAAAGAGAAGCACAGAAAATAACAGAATGTTGTTCCCACTGATAAATCTGAGTTTCTTTCTTTCTTTCTTTATTTGTTGTATAATGTGATATTTATTTAAAGCTCTACAGGATTGGTGAAAGAGTGAATAAATCACAGACAGCACAGGAATAAATTACCAGATACTGTATATTTATATACCTTTATACCTTTATATCTGGAATATATGAAAGAAGAAGGGTGGAGGAAGTATGATGTTATGCTAAAGCGATTGGCTAAACTAAGATTCCTCCTTTGTTACCCCCACCCTTCCTACTTTCTTTCTCCGTCAGCAATGCATAATAAATGTTGCACAAAGATGAATCCCCTCATTCCTCCCTCCCTCCCTTCCATTCTTCTTTCATTTGATCATATCTTCCTTCTTTCCCCCACCTTCTTTTTCCTTCCTACCTTTTTTTCTATCTTCCCTTCCTCACAGCATTCCTTTTCTTTCTTTTTTCCTTTCCTTCCTTCATTTCCTTTCCGTTCCCCCTTCTTCCCGTCTTCCATCCTTTCTTCATTTCTTCCTCCAGCCCTTCATCCCCTCCTTCCATCTTTGCTTTCCTCCATCCTTCTTTTCTTCTTCCATGTCTTCCTGTCCACCGTCCTTCCTTCCTCTCTTTCTTCTTTTCTTCTCCCCTCCTCTTCATCCTTTCTTTCTCTCTATCCTTCTTTCGTTCTCCTTTCCTTTTATTTCCTTTCCTCCTTCTTCCTCCCCTCCTTCCTTTCTTCCCTCATTCCATCCTTCCTTGTTTTCTTCTCCAATTCATCCCCGCCTGCCTTCCTTTCTTCCTTCCTTCCTCTCCTTCTTCTTTTTTTCTCCCCTCCTCTTCATCCTTTCTTCCTCTTTATCCTTCTTTCTTTCTCCTTTCCTTCCTCCCTTCCTTCCTTCCTTCCTTCCTTCCTTCCTTCCTTCCTTCCTTCCTTTCTTTCTTTCTTTTTCTTTTTCTTTCTTTCTTTCTTTCTTTCTTTCTTCCTTTCTTCATTTCTTCCTCCTGCCCTTCATCCCCTCCTTCCATCTTTGCTACCCTCCTTCCTTCCTTCTTTTCTTCTTCCACCCCTCCCTTCCTTCATTCCTTCCTTCTTTCCTTCCTTCCTTCCTTCCTTTTTCTCTTCTTCTACCCTCCTCTTAATCCTTTCTTTCTCTCTGTCCTTCTTGCCTACTCCTTTCCTTTCCTTTTCTTTCATTTCCTACTTGTTCCTGCCTTCATTCCTTTATTATTCCTGCCCCCTCCCCTCTTCCCTTTCTTAGTTTCCTCAATTCATCCTTCCTTCCTCTCTTTACATACTTCTTTCTTCACTACCCTCCTTTCTTCCACCTTTTTTTATTCCCTATGTCCTTACTTCTTCCCTTTCTGTACTTTCTGTATCCTTCCCTTCCTCCCCTCCCTCCTTCCTTCTCTCCTTCCCTCTCCACTTTCCTTCTTTGCTTCCTTCTTTCCCTATTTTCCTCCCTTGTGCCATTCTTCCCTTCATTCTTTCCTTCCTCTCTCCCCCTTCATTCCTTTTCCATAATGGTATGATTAAATGCATAAACTGCACTAAGATTTCTTCCTTTCTACCAACCCAAAGCAAAGCAAAAAAAAAATCATATAAAGTCACGGCAGAATGAGTTGTTATGGGAATTATACTCAGGAGGATTCCGGAATTTCAAGTCATAAATAATAAATAATTGCAATACTTAGCCAGTGACAGTGCCATATTTCTATCACAGAGAACAATACCCCATTCTGTGTGCTGTGCATGACGTCTAGTAAAGGACAACTTGGCAAGAAAATATTTTATCTCTTTGGGGATCACTGAAAATCATGGCAACATTTGGAAGATCTTGACTTAAAGGCAGAAAAAAAGTGCATGGACTGGGTGAAAGCATTGTAAGTAACCATTGCAACCAATCAGATTTTACTTTAGACACATGTGGGAAAAGATAAGATCTCATTGGCTTTCATACGATAGTGCTTTTTGAACGTAGTCATTTTGTTTTGCTCTGCCTTCAAACCATTCAGTTCATTACTGTGAACAAATCCTAAACCACACCTTTCCAATGCATGTTGGTCTTTATATTTCTTAACCGCTTCCCGACCATGTCACACAGATATACTGCGCCACAATGGCTCTCCTGTGCGAAATCGCGTACGGGTACGTTCTACCTGTTTTCAGCCACCAGAGGGCACTCACGCCCGCTGCATGGCGCATGAGTGTGCACGAGCACCAGTATGGGGATTTGTGTGTGTAAACACACAAAGCACTGTGCTGTCAGAGGAGGGGAGCCATATAGTTTGTTCTTACTAAGTAGGAAAAACAATATGGCTCCTCTCCTAGTCTCTCCCATCCTCACACAGTTAGACCATGCTGAGGGAACACACATTTAACCCCTTGATCGCCCCCTAGTGTTAACCCCTTACCTGCCAGTGACATTTACACAGTAATCAGTGCATTTTTATAGCACTGATCGCTGCATAAATCCCAATGGTCCCAAAATAGTGTCAAAAGTCTCCGATCTGTCCGTCGCAATGTCAGAGTACTGCTAAAAACCGCAGATCACTGTCATTACTAGTAAAAAAAAAAATGCCATAAAAATGCCATAAATCTTTCCCATAGTTTGCAGACGCTATAACTTTTGCACAAACCAATCAATATACACTTATTTAATTTTTTTCTTTTACCAAAAATATGTAAAAGAATATATATTTGCCTAAACTGATGAAGAAATTCGTTTTTTTTTTAATTGTGGGGATATTTATTATAGCAAAAAGTAAAAAATATTGTTTTTTTTTTTCAAAATTGCTGCTCTTTTTTTGTTTATAGCACAAAAAATAAAAACCGCAGAGGTGATCAAATACCACCAAAAGCTCTATTTGTGAAAAAAAGGACACAAATTTTGTTTGGGGACAGCGTTAAACGACCGCGCAAATGTCAGTTAAAGCGACGCAGTGCCAAATTGTAAAAAGTGCTCTGGTCAGGAAGGGGATAAAATCTTTCGGGGCTAAATCGGTTAAATTGTATATAAACTCTAAGAATACATTTATTTTATTTGCTAAGTATTGGTCTGTTAAATATACCATTGGATGTGTTTTATTATATCTGTTCGATGAGTGAAAAAATAAATAGCTATTTATCAAGCCAGAAACCTTTTGAGCTTAAAACTAATGATATATAGTCTTAATATACTCAACGCTCAAGGGTGACAAACTTGCCCAATACATGTGCAATTTGTTTCGTTCTAAGATTCGTTTTTTTTACGAATTTTGAGAAATTCGTTAATTCGGAAATATTCCGAATTAATGAAAACCCGTTTAACTAATTTGAATATTTGAAAATTCATAAATTCGTAAATTAGAAAATTCGTAAATTTGGACATTCGAAAATTCAGGAATTTAAAAATCTGAAAACCCGAAAATTTGAAAATCTGAAATAATGACTAACTAATAATAACTTAACTATTACTAACTATTAAATTATAGATATTGGAATTTCCTTTAAAATTTGGCTGTTAGTGAACGTACTAATTTATCCGAAGTTATAAATTATCCAAAATAAGAAATGCCATATCTAAACATATGGAACGCAACAAATTATTAATAATAAATAACAATAATAATAATTACAAATGTTATTATTAATTTGTTCTGTTCCATTTGTTTAGATGCGACATTCGTTATTTCGGATAATTCGTAACTTTGGATAAATTCATATTTGTTACGTTCACTAACAGACAAATTTGAAAGGAAATTCCAATACCTATAATTTAATAGTTTGTTATTAATAGTTAGTTAGTTAGTTATTCTTTCAAATTTTCGGATTTTCTTTCTTATTTTCGGATTTTCAAATTTAAGACTTTTCTAATTTACGAATTGCGATCATAACGAATGACCCGAAAAACAAAAACAAAAAAAAAACAATGAAACCAAAACGAAAACAAACACATTTTTCGGCAATGCACATGTCTACCCAATACAGTTCTCACCCTTGGACAGGAAGTTAGTTAATGTACGTACAGTCCAATGATCACCAAACAATTGCCCAAGAGTCCAAGGTTTTAATGATAAAATGGATTCATAGCAGAAAAAATCCATTGAGTTTCAGGTGCCAAACTCGCTCTCCCTTCATCAGGGCCAAGGAATTTTGACATTGCCTAAATGGACCAGTAAGCAGATAACGAATAGGTCTAATATTTACTGGTTGGAACAGTTTAGGGAGGGCAGCTCCTTTGCTGCTTTAATTAACACCTTAACCTGCCCTTAAATGGTAAATGGTAAATGGTATATTAAGTATTCAATAATATTATGATGTGGAATTCCAAAAAGCACACACCAGTTAACATGCTGGATATTAGTTTACATTTTTTTGTTTTTAATTTGCTTTTGCACTGGAAAAATCGACACAGCTACCATAGGTGGATGGTAGGTTGGCTGGGATTTAAACTCATAACCTGAGTGCGTAGTAGATATCAGTGTACAGCACCAAGCCATTGTGCTAAGTATGCTGAGACATGCATAATAGTGTAGTATGAATACATGTTTAATACATGTAACTTTACAGAATAGCAGATATTACTCTGTAATACTTATTCATAACTGGGATTAACTCTTTTTCACTCACATTTTCATCTAGTGGATGCCTTAATTGGCTTAATTGGGAGTAACTAAATGTAGTAACCATTACTTCCGGTTTTCTTTTTTTTTTTTTTTTTGTTTTTTTTTTTTTTTTTTTTCCAAAAAAGTTTATTGAAAGAAGTCAAACAGTTTAACAGGACAGTAAACTCATTGTACATATTACAACATCCGTATTGACAAAAAGAGAAACCATCATCAGCTACGATAAGTAAGACAATTTAAGCAAATAAAGAAAGATACACATAAAGAAAATTTCACATAGATCTACCGGCATACATTTGAATAATGAGCTGTAGAGGCAATGAAGTTTCAGTTGTAAAGGTAACAAGAGAGATACTGAGTCGGACTATTCGCAACCTTGGGAAAGGGGAGACAGCATAACCTGAGGTCAGACCAGTACGTAGAACTCAACAGGAGGAGTGATGTGTGATTAAATGTGTTGGGTAGAATATAGACTATAACCCCTGAGCGTATAAGCAGATCTAAAGAACTATGCGGGTCATAGCTTTGTTTACCTAGTTAGGAAATATACATTTCTCAGGGAAAATTCAACACAACTTATCCTATTTGTCAATATGGGTACAGGGTAGATAGCTATGCGAACATGTTAACGAAAGGGGATAAATATAAGGGGAGATAAGGCATGAGGAAGGGAGGGAGGGATAGATAAGTGATAGAGGTGACCATCTCCTGCCTCCCTCCCCGGACAGAGCTTGAGTTTTCTAATGTTTTTGTGGCAAGAACCGCCCGGTGGGATGAGTAAATTTTTCCATGTAGCGGGAACACAGTCTCCCCGCAAGAGAAGGGGGAGTGAGATTATAGAGTGCCTGTATACTTAGTGTGTTGGCTTCTAATAGTATAAATTCAGGGTGGTTGGTTACATAGGCGAGAAAATTCTGTGGTCGATTGGAAGTGAATCCAGCAGGCCCATTTGATGCCATATTTTTGTTGTGTGTCGCGAGAACAATGAATGAGCTCTTCTAGTTCGGCTATTCTTTTAATTCTTCTAAACCATTCCTTGAGGGTGGGGATGTTTTGAGTATTCCAATGAACAGGAATGCAGTGTTTTGCCGCATTAATCATGTGCATTGCCAAGGACTTGTGGTAAGATGATTGAGGTAGATGTGTGTGGTGAAGCAAGAATTGAGAAGGGGTAAAGTGTATGTCATAAGACGTGACCTGAGTAGTGATGCGGTGAACCTCTTTCCAGAAATCCTGTATACGGGGACATTGCCACCAAATATGTAACAACGTACCCCTTTCTGAACGGCATCTCCAACAAGAGTCAGGGGCATCGTGATTAAATTTGTGTAGTAGTGATGGAGTGCGATACCAGCGTGTCTGGATCTTGTAACCATTTTCCTGCGTTGAGACGTTCATGGAACCCTTGTGGATGTTTGTGTGTATGTTGGACCAATCTTCCTCCGATAAGTTAACATTGAGATCTCTCTCCCAAGATCTGCATATGGTAGATTCGTTAGGCCGGCATTCTGTGAAAAGAAGAGAGTGAGCCTCCGATATAAGGTGCGACAGGGGAGTCTTTTGCGTACATAGTTTTTCAAAGGGTGACAGGGTTCTGGAGCAAGAGGCCCGTCTGCCCAAGCAGCCCAAGAAGTGAGTAATCTGGTTATATTTCCAAAGCGGGATGATAGGACAGTCATGTGTCTCGGCTAGTTGGGTAGAGGATAATAATCGCTCACGAGCATAGAAATGATGTGCTAGGATCTTGGAGTGTGGCCATAGATCTTTGAGGTATCCCTTTGTCATGCCCGGGGGAAAGTCGGGATTCAGTAATAGCGGAGACATGGGGCCCGGAATAGAAGAGATGGAAGTATTGTGACACAAATTAACAAAGGAGTGGATAGTGGGTTTGATCAGCGGGTGTAGGCCCACGTCCGGCAGCTTCAGAGCGTTTGCAACCCATGGTAGAGAAGCAAGGGGTGTAGAGATAAGGGAGGATTCCAAGGCTACCCAATCTTTCACGGAAGCGTGTACATTCCAGTCAATAATTCGTGTCAAATGAACAGCTTTGTAGTAATTTTGAACGTCAGGCAGACCTATCCCACCTACCGTTTTAGGTAATGTTAGGTGTGTATAGCTTATTCGGGGTTTGTGGCCACCCCAGAGAAAATTGGAGGAGAGATGCCTGTAAGATTTAAAGAATATGGGGGGTATGTGTATAGGCACTGTCTGGAGTACATAGAGGATCCTTGGTAGTGCGTTCATTTTCAGTATTGCCGCCCTGCCAAACCACGAGAAGATGGGTTTATTCCAGCGGTTTAAGTCTGTCGTTAAATTGTTCAACAGTGGGAGGTAGTTCTTAATGTAAAGATCTTGTAGCTTGACGGGGAGTTGAATGCCTAGGTAAGTGATTGCGTCAGCTTTCCATTGGAAGGGGAAATTTTCCTTGCAAAGGTCTACCGTTTGGGGGGGCAGCGAGATATTGAGAGCAAAAGATTTGGAAAAATTTATTTTGAGATTGGAAAGTACGTTAAAGCGTTTAAATTCTTCTAGCACCACTGGGATTGTAGTATGTGGTTGGGTAAGGAACATCAGAATGTCGTCCGCAAATGCGGCTAGTTTAAACTCTCTATGTGTGGTCTTTATTCCTTGTATGTCAGGATTGTTTCTTATGCTATTTAGGAGAGGCTCCAGAGTGAGAATGAAAAGTAACGGAGATAAAGGGCAACCCTGTCTCGTTCCATTATGAATGGAGAAGGCATTCGACAGGGTGTCATTCACTCTAATTTTTGCTGTAGGGTTGGAGTACAGGGATAGAATGAGGTTGAGCATGCGTGGACCCAGCCCTATAGAGTGCAATACTGCAGCCATATAATCCCAAGCGACCCTGTCGAATGCCTTCTCTGCATCCAATGAGAGAAAGAAACCTCGCTGGTTGGATGTCGTGATATGGTGATGTAGGTTGATAGCTTTTATTGTGTTGTCCCTGGCTTCGCGTCCAGGGACAAAGCCAACTTGGTCTTTAGAAACTAGAGATGGGAGAAGGGGTAGTAACCTATTGGCCAAAATCTTAGAGAAAATTTTAATGTCTACATTGAGTAGAGATATTGGCCTATAGCTGGTTGCCTGAGTAGGGTCTTTGTCATCTTTGGGAAGAACCACAATGTGCGCTTCCAACATATCTCGAGACAGGGGGCAATTTGGGGATATGGAATTGAAGGCTCTTCTGTACGGGGCGCCAAGGGAGTCTTTAAAAGCTTTATAATAACTAGCTGGTAGCCCGTCCGGGCCTGGACATTTGCCAGGTTTCAGCTGTTTCAAAGCTGCTTCCCATTCTAGTTGGGTGATCGGACCCTCCAAAGAGTCAGAAGCCTCCTGGTGAATAGACCTTGGACAGTGTTGGCTCAGAAACTGTTGAATGTTGAGTGTCCTAGAGCTAGGTAAAGTAGTTGAGGGGTTCGAGCCCTCAATATTGTATAGTGTTGAATAGAACCTCTCAAATTCTGTGGCTATGTCTTTGTTTTTTGTGTAAACCTCCCCCTTGGGCGAGTGAAGTTTGTGGATCGTAGTTTTTGCTTTCTTATTACGAAGTGCTTGGGCTAGCAGGTGACTACTTTTATTACCGAACTCATAAAAGAGCTTTTGCGTGAGCATGTAGTTTTTCCTGGCATTTCTACTCAATTCTTCCTGAATCAGAGATCTGGTTTCTATAAGTTCCTGTTGTAAAGTCTGGGCTAGCGTGCGTTTGTGTAACGACTCAAGTGTCTTCAACCTGGTAAACAGGTCCGAAAGGGTTTTACGTTTGTCCCGTTTAATTTTAGCAGTCATTGAAATGATTTTCCCCCTGACGACACATTTGTGCGCTTCCCACTGAGTCAAGCTGGTCGTGTCTGGCGTGTTGTTGTCTGTGAAGTAGTTTTCTATACAGAGGCGAATTTCCTCGTGTCGCGCTACGTCTGAAAGGATCGTTGGATCCATTTTCCAGGTCTTGGTGTGATTAGTCTTTTCCGGAGCTGTCAACAAGATCGAGATGGGGTGGTGATCGGATATCGTCATGGGCTCTATGGTGGCCTTGGTCAAGAGTGGGAGGTCGCGTTGGGTCAGGAAAAAGTAATCCAGTCTGGAGTACCGGTTGTGGGGGTTGGAAAAGAATGTATAGTCCTTCTCCTTGGGGTGTAATGTGCGCCATGTGTCATGAAGTAGGAGGTTTTGAAAGCACAACTTAATTTGACGTAATGCTTTATACGGTAAATGAGAAATCCCTGAGGACGTGTCAATGAGGGGGTCCAGGGGAACATTGAAATCCCCACCTACAATCAGCATACCTTTTTGGAAGGCAGCCAAGCGTTGTGAAATATCGCGAAAGAATGGGACTTGGGAAGAATTGGGGCTGTATATATTAGCTAGAGTTAGGGGTCTATCTTTCCATGTGCCCTGTAGGAAAAGGAATCTGCCCTGCGGATCTGCTATCGTTTCCTCCACCTGAAATTGGACATTTTTAGATAAGAGAATGGAGACCCCCTTAGTTTTAGCTTCCGGGTTCATAGCATGAAAGCTGTGAGGATAGTAGAAATTGGCCAGTTTAGGTGAGGATTTTGAGCAGAAATGGGTTTCTTGCAGGAAGACTATGTCCGCCCCCATGCTGCGCATGGTGGCGAGAAGTTTTGAACGTTTTTCGGGGATGTTTAGTCCTTTTGCATTAAGAGAAACTAGTTTAAGAGTGGGACAAGAAGGACCATTGTTGATAGCCCTCATGATTGATACGTTATATAGTTATGTTTCCGTTGTTTGTCAAATGGATTTCCCCTCTATTTACCACTTATAACGTCCCCCCTCTTTTGTGTGACACCTTTTCTTTTTTTTTTTTTTTTAATTTATATTTCCCCCTCCCCCCAGTGCTTAGTATAGGAGCTCTGTCCGGGAAGGGAGGCAAGACGGCCCACGCAAGTATTAAAATGTAGAGAGTACCTGGTGGGAGAAGGAGGAGAGAAGATGAGAAGAGGAGCGACAGTAAGAGAAGGAGAATGACACAGGGAGGTAGGCCTGTTAGGCGGTATAGGCCTCAGGGAAGGGGATCTGGGGATTAGGAAATGAGAGGGTCTGATCTGGTGGCGGGTCAGACCACTGGTCGACCCGGTGTACAAGGCACCAGAAGGGATCAGTGGGATCTCACTGAGTCCACTGTGTGTGGGAGTGGTAGAGTACGGGTCCTAAATGGAGTCAACCTCACGGTCCCGAGAGGTCATGTGTGGTTACATGTAGGCAGGAGAGGGCTTTTGTTTCGGAAGGTAACCTAAATAGCCCCCGAGGACTATGGGGCGATGTGCGGTGTAATCCTGATAAGGATGCGGAACAGCCTATGGTAGAGGCATTAAGTACAGAGTGTCACAATACAGTATCTTAGAGAGTGAAATATATATTGATAACCAAACGATGATAACCTGCAAAAATCTGCAAACATATCCAACAAAAACAAGGACTTGCAACGATTAGTTCCACGGGAACGTGGTCATGAATAGGTTGTATGAAGTGTCAAAGGGTGTAAACGGGTCTCCACAAGGGCTGAGACAGGTTATGGTGGGATAACCAAGGTCACAGAGGGGTAGCAACTAGAGAGGTAATTAGTGTCAGATTGTCGCTAGAGCAGGGAGAGGTAGTGGCCACTGGGGACAATGTAAGCAGAGACAGGTTTTATAACATGTGAAACCAATGCAAAGGAGGAGTAAATACAAGACAGGTGTTACTGAACTATCACCTCCGAGGGGGACCCCAACAGTCTCAGAAACGGAACAACTGTCCTAATGATAGCCAGATACGAGATGTACTGTGCTTGCAAATGCGGAGCATGGGGAGGAACAACAGGCAGGTCTAAGCATAAAATAGGCGTCCTAAGGAAATCATATAACGTTTGTTGTTCAGATCAAGGACTCGTAGCGTCCTTGGTTGAAGCCAGATTCGTTGGGTATCCAATTAATGAGGACCCATGTGTTTTCCCTTTTCTTTTTTTTTTTTTTTTTTTTTTTTTTTAAATATTTTTTTTTTTTTTTTTTTCCCTTTTTGGGGGGAATCTTGGTACAATTATTGGTCGCCACTCCCTTCTCGTCCCGTCCCCCGACCTTGCCCCTGCTTTCCTCATCGTATCCTTAGTGGAAATATCCACTCCCCTCTGCTTGATTCCCAGTGTGGTATAGGGTCAGCAATGGTGACCTATGTCTTTCGCAGTAGGTGACCCCCTCGGAGGTTTGCTGTCTGGATTACAAGAAGAAGATACTGACACCTAGATGCAAAATACAGTTTATCCCAAACATTAAGTGCCGGGAGGAGTTGTTCCGCTCCCTCCGTCAGACCATGGCCATTATGTAATACTACTTGCCCCCCTCCCAACAAAATCCCCTTGCAAAATAAATCTTACCACCGTAGAACCAGTGTGAGGGATTATGTGTAATAGCCTGTGGAGAGATAGGTTAGTGTAGTAAACATGGTATACCTAGTGAGTAATGCCGGGTGGTCATGTTGACGAAAAAAAAGAAAAAAGAAAAATAAATATATACTATGGCCCTGCCCATTCCTTCAAGGATATTTTCTAGTACTAAGTGCGAGGGAGCACTCTTTGGTGCAAGAGAATATGAATAAGACAAAACCCAGAAGGAGTGGGGGAGACCCGTGTAGAAAAGGGAGTCTGCAGAAAATGTTGAAGGACTCTGAGGTGAGACAAGAACATAACTGTGAGTCGATATGCAGGGTATATCTAGTGGCGTCTGCATTGAAGCTCCTGAGGAGAGAGAAATCAAGTGTTCTGGAGCATACAGAGACAAGTTCCCGTGGAATAAAAATTGTGGAACAACAAACATTTCAAGTGTGGAAACATAGTGAGGAGTAGACATTAGGTATCAAGCCGGACCTTCCTGGTGATGGGAGGTAGAGTACCTGATTAGGCATGTCGTGCCTTGCGGTGGTCCGGAGAGGCTGTAGGGCTTCCATTTCGCAGTGGTCCTGCGGCATTTGAGGGAGACGGGGGTGGATGAGCTCGACGTCGACGGTTGATGTTGAAGTTGCCTGCTTCGATCACGTCGTCCATGGAAGCTGCTCTGACTAGCGGAGGAAGGCGGAAATCGCTATACCAATCCGGAAGGGCTACAAGCGGGATGTTGAGTGCCGTGCAGAAGTGTTCAAGGTCTTCAGGAACCCGGAGATTTACCGTGCGACCATTTGCTGTGGCGGATAAACAAAATGGAAACTTCCACCTATAAATGATCAATCTGGCTCTCAGAACATCCAGCAGGGGTCTCACTTCCCTTCTCCTTTGTAATGTAATGGCCGATAAATCCTGAAAGATTTTGATTTCAGTCCCTCTGTATGTAAGGCGTGCTCTACCCCTGGCCTTTCTTAAAATATCCTCCTTCATGAGGAAATCAGTGAGACAGCAGATCACGTCTCGGGGGGGATCTGTGTCTTTGCCTTTGGGGCGCAAGGCCCTGTGCATGCGCTCCATTGGGATCGGCGTGTCAGGGGGCCTTTCCAGCAAATCATTAAATAGGTCTGTAATGGTGCGGGTGAGCATGGAATTATCAATGGATTCAGGGAGTCCTCTTACCCTCAGGTTCCGGCGTCTTCCTCTGTTATCCAAATCTTCCATGTGTCTATTGATATCCCTGAGGTGTACGGCATGGGATTCTGTCACTTGCTGCATGTGACAGAGAGAGGCTTCATGGCGGGTCTGCGTCTCCTCAAGATCTTCCACCCTCAGGGATATAGTCTGCAGGTCCGTGCGGAGGTCCTGGATGGCCTCTGCGATCGTCGCTGATAATGTCTGCTTGATGTCTGCAGCCACAGATCTCAGGTCAGCCATGCTGAGTGCGGGTGCCGCGGACATTACCGCCGCGGGGGGGCTTCGGCTGCGAGAGCGGGCGGTGCTCCTACTCGAGGAGCGCGGCTTTGAGGCCTGTGAGTCCAGCGCGCCGTCTCTAGGCCACGGCCGGAAGATCTCCGGTATTTGGCGGCCCGCTTGCTCGCTCCGAGACCTGGGGGACTGGGATCTAACTGTTGGGACACTCCGGGGGGTGTTCTCCATACCAAGCCCCGCTAATACTGCCTGTAGGCTGTTCGCTAAACCTCTGGGTCCGGGAGCTGCGAGATTAGGCGTCCATCACGGATCCGAGTCAGGCCACGCCCCCCGGTTTTCTTAGTAAATCAACCCCATTGACTTTGATTTTAAATGCTGATTTCTAATAGTTTTTTGATACCAATAAATATTTTTGCATTTCACCTATGTGCACAGTGAGTGGAGTTACATATTTTATTGTTTGGGATGGTTGAGCACAATCAGGTTTTTTATTTTGAGTTTAGGACCCCTTTAAAAAAAAAAAACAATACAATTCTGGAAGTCCCCTGCACCACCTTTTTTAGAACTCAAACACTGGATTTCTCAGGTCATGTAAGACGGATGGACTGACATAAAAAAAAAAAATCCAAACTATTTGGGAAGCGTGGTTTGAGTACTACCTCTCTTCTACCTTTCATGGGAGCTCCCTGACGATCTATACTAGAACATCTAGGCTTGTCCTATAAGATTAAAAGTGGCCCCACCCCTCACTATTACCTACTCCAACCCTACCTTTTGCACTCTTTCTTCTCCTTTCCTCCCCACACCCACTGATCTCATCCTTTCCTCCTTTTCACTTGTTGTTCTTTCCTGTGGACCTCTGGACACCAAATTCTTTATTAACTTCCTAATTTCCTTTAGGTCATGTCCTGAGTTAGTATATCCTGTTGGTTGCTGAAACCTCTGTCGTTTTAAGACATTATATGACCCTTACACTGCCCCTACCAGTCTTGGGGCACTCTGTTATCATGCCTATTCCATGTTATCCAAATACTGTACTTATGCTTTAATGAATTCCTAGTATGTGGACCTTTTAAGAAAAAAATAACATTAAAATTCCTGCACTAACTTTTGAACAAGCCAAGCACCTGGTTTCCGAGGTCATGTTTTATGTGAAACCTATGGCTATACAGACCGACAATACAAAATAGTTACAAAAGGTTTGGGAATGCTGGGTCGAGTCCTACCTCCCTTCTACCTTCCATGGGGGCTCCCTGAAAACCTGAAACTAAACAACTAGCCATTTCCCTTTATGGTTGTAATTCTGGGTGGCCCTACCCCTCACTGTTACCTACCCCATCCTCTCACTCCACCCCTTGCCATTTGCTTTACTCTTCCTGATAACCCCCCCCCCCCTTTTCCCTTGTTGTTCTTCCTTGTTGACCTCTGGACACCAGGTTCTCTAATTCTAATTTCCATTAGGTGGTGTCCTCAGTTATACTATCCCATTTGGTACCACAACCTTTGTTTTATGATAAACTTATGGCTCCAAAAGGTTTAGGAATGGGTTGCATCCTACCTCCCTTCTACCTTCCATAGGGACTCCCTGACAATCTGCAACTAGAAAATGTAAGCTGTCCCCTTGATGATTGTAATTCTGGTTGGCCCAACTCCTCATAGTCACCTAACTCATCTCCACCACCTTTCTCGCCCTTTCCTCTCCTTTGCTTTCCTCCCTACCACTCCCTTACTCTTCCTTCGCCCTTCGCTTGTTATTTTGCATGCAGACCTTTGAAAACCGGGTTCTCAAATCCATATTCCAGCTAGGTAGTGTCCTCAGTAATGCTATCCCCCTGGGTACCAAAAACAATTTTAACCACTTGCCTACCAGGCACCAACACCCCCTTCCTGCCCAAGCCATTTTTCAGCTTTCAGCGCTGTCGCATTTTGAATAACAATTGCGCAGTCATGCAACACTGTACCCAAATACATTTTTTATCATTTTTCCCCCACAAATAGAGATTTCTTTTGGTGGTATTTTATCACCTCTGCGGTTTTTATTTCTTGCGCTATAAACAAAAGAAGTTTGAAAAATACAATATTTTTTTACTTTTTGCTATAATAAATATCCAATTTTTTTTTTTCAAAACAAATTTTTTCCTCAGTTTAGGGCAGGGATCCTCAAACTATGGCCCTCCAGCTGTTGCAGAACTACACATCCCATGAGGCATTGCAAAACGCTGACATTCACAGACATGACTAGGCATGATGGGAATTGTAGTTCCTGAACAACTGGAGGGCCATAGTTTGAAGACCCCTGGTTTAGGCCAATACGTATTCATCTACATATTTTTGGTAAAAAAAAATTGCAATAAGCGTATATTGATTAGATTGCGCAAAAGTTATGGCGTCTACAAAATAGGGGATAGATTTATAGCATTTTTATACTTTTTACAGCGATCCGTGCTATAAAAATACATTGATTACTGTGTAAATGTGACTGGCAGGGAAGGGGTTAACACTAGGAGGTGATTGAGGGGTTAATATGTTCCCTATGGGAGTGATTCTAACAGTGGGGGAGGGGACTGAATGGGGGAGGTGACTGATCGGTGTCTCTATGTACAAGGGACACACCATCGGTCTCCTCTCCTTTCTTCAAAGAAAGGCTGTTAAACGCAACTGCCTGAAAACGACTGTAAACGAAACTGTGTACATGGTCACATAAGATAACATTGAATGAGTTCAGTGGCAGTTGAAAAAAGCGCCCAACTGCCTCTGAATGTGCGCTTAGCAGCAGCAGTGTACACGGGGCCTAAAAGGGCTTACAACCACTTTAAAGCCCCCGTACACACGGTCGGAAATTCCGACCACAAAATCTGTCTGATTTTTTCAGACGGATTTTGTCTGACACTGGTGTTGCATACACACGGTCGGACAAAGTTGTCGGAAAATCCGATCATTCTGAACGTGGTGACGTTCGTTGTGTATGACGGAACTACGTAGAGGCTAGTAGCCAATAGCTTTGGTCTCATAATTTGATCTGAGCATGCGTGGCACTTTGTCCGTCGGAATTCTCTACACACAATCGGAAAAAGTCCGATCGGATTTTGTTGTTGGAAAATTTGAGAGCAGGATCTCAAATTTTTGGCCGTCGGATGGAGCCCACACACGGGCGGATTTTTCGACAACATGGTCCGATCGGACATTTTACGTCGGAATCTCCGACCGTGTGTACGGGGGCTAAGACTTTATATGACCCTCACACTCTGAACAGATTTGTTGTCCTGTTCTAGGTGCTCTCTGTTATCACACCTATTTCATGTTACCTAAATAGTGTACCTACATTAGTTACACTGTATTCAACTACCAATAAATCTCACATGTGCCTGTAGTAAATTGTTAAAAAAAAAAAAAATATTGAACAAAAAACCCATTAAACTTACCTTATTAAAAAGATTAAAGTCTTAAACACAGCCCAACAATTTATGATTCTTCCTTCATCCCACTGAAACATAATTCGCCAAATACCTTTCCTATCCTCATAAAGGCTTACAAATCTGGATTTTTATTTCCCGATCCATAATGACACAGGACTTAAACAATCTCCTCGCCGGGGATTTATGAACGTTAATGTGGAAATGAGAGTGAGAAAAAAAAACAAATGACTACATTCTCAAAACATCATCCTCTTTCATATATTGTTAGCATACAGAAAAGCTTCATGTTCCGGGGGGAATGGTAGGAGTAGAATCCGCTTCACCGCCTGTCTTTCACTGGAAATTAGAAGTATTAATAGCACTTTCATTTGTTCTTGCCTGTCCTGGGAGAGTAAAGGAATGGTCGGGGTAATAATAGTCATCTCATTCCCTTCACTGAGATGCTTAACACTTACTTGCCTTGCAGCTCAATGCTGTCCGGTGTCACTCTCTTTCAATCTAGTGAGTGTCAATCAGAAGGAACGATACGACTGCAACTGGAAGACTTGGAGGTATAAGACACCTGTCTACGCTCTGATAGATTTGCAGCACTTTATCCCTCCTTTCTGTCCTATAACTCTCTAACATATTCAGAATATTTTCTCTTCTTTATTTCTATAGTTACGTAAAACCTTGGTTTGAGAGTAATTTGGTTTGAGAGCGTTTGGCAAAATAAGGGGACATTTTTAATGAATTTTGACTTGATATACAAGCAAAGTCTTGATATATAAGTAGTAAACTTGAGTATAAAATAGAAGAGAGGTGCCTCTAAGTGTAGCAATATGGTTACATTTAATGAAGGTACAACAACTAACATGGTTGATGATTAAAACAGCCACATCTAAGTATGCAGGCATCTGGGGTAAAGCTGTCCACATAGACTGCCCTCCGCACCACCATCGATGTCGTCCCTTCCACGCTGCTCTCCACGAGCGCCTCGAGCCTCACTTTCAGATCACTCTACTGCAGGGTAGTCTTTCCGGTGACGATTGCAGACTGCCTAAAGTGGAACTTCCGCTCATCGGATTCCTCCCCCCTTCCGGTCTCACAATTGTCAGGTTTTTGACAGGTATCCTTTCCCACTTCTGGAAGTCCGGCCGCGCCCGTGATGCGCGCCGTGACGTCACCACGGGGCTCCCTCCTCCTCCTCCCTCGGCTGTCGGGCTAATAGGAAAGAGGAGCGGGGCCTCACGCATGCGCATTAGGGTTCCCAGCGTGAAGCCGAAAGGCTACACTGCCGGGTCACCTTACCCGCAGTGGCGGCGGCAGCACCCGACAGCTAATGGAGACATCGAGGGACTGCAGGACAGGTAAGTGTCTATTTATTTAAAGCCAGCAGCTGCAGTATGTGTAGCTGCTGGCTTTTATTTTATTTTTTTCCCGGAACACCCCTTTAAATGTAACCATATTGCTACACTTAAAGCCTCCTCTCTTCTCTTTTATACTCTGGAGCTCCGGCTGGATTTTGCTTCTAATCCCCCTTGTGGAGGCTTCCATTTGTTGATGGACATTTTATGGTTACACAACATTGCTACAATCTTTTTATATGGACTATAAACTGGAGGATTTATGAATAAATGGTTGTAGAACGAATCATCTGTGTTTCCATTATTTCTTATGGGGAAATTCTCTTTGATATAAGAGTGCTTTGGATTACAAGCATGTTTTTGGAATGAATTATGCTCACATTCCAAGGTTTTACTGTACATAATTTATACGGTTGAAAAAATAAAAAAGATACATGTCTACTCAGTTCAACCTATGAGTGTGAATTGTGTTCTCTATTAATTCCCACAGCCCTGTATATTCTGCTATAAGTATTATTTATTCAGAAGAGCATAATGCAATCAACAAAGGGAGTTTACAGATGAGGAGAACAAGACTTGACTGTCTCCCCCACCCATGGATTTGAAATGGCCACCATAACTTTTGAATGAAACACTTAGAAAATAACCAAAACCTAATAAACGATACCCAGCAATTAACCCATTCATGACAAAAGGTAAAACATTGTGCTCCGATCGGACACATTTCGCTAGTGTACCCGATCTAGTGGGACCACGCTGATGCAATACATGCTGTCTGCATTCCGCGATCTTGGTGTGTCAGTACACCTGCCTACAGTAAGTCAACTTGATACACAGTGGTTTTTGAAATTTTCTGGCGGGATTCTGTTGTCATTTTGACGTCACAGGGAGGGGGTGTAACCTATTTTTTCTCATTCCACATGTTTTGATTGGTGATTGATGTATTTAAATTCTGTTTTTGACACTGTTGCACTGTATCACATGCCTGACGAAGGGGTCCTGCGCGGCTCTGAAACGTTGCGCTTTCTTTTGCAATGTGATTCTTTCCATTAAACCTTTTGGACGAAAAATGTCGATCGATGGTGTGCTGGCGAATATGTGTTAGGTCAGTGGTCAAGTGGTCAAGTGCGCCCCTCTTTGCTCGAGCTGGACCTTAGCAGACCCCAAGAGATCCCACTGATCGATCGGGTAAAACAAGATACCATGAAGCATATGGATTGTCATGAAATACAATGTATTGAAAATATCTCAGAGGTTATATAGGGTTACACAATTACACAGGACATAGGGTGCTAAAGGGCAGTCCCTTAGTCCAACCAATCATACAGTACATGTTATATATACGTAATACATATATTTGCATAATAGGGCTGTTTATAGTCATTTGATTTTTTTATCTATATTTATATATAAACTTTTAACAATGTTAAACGTTGTTGACATATTGGAACAACGCCAACGCTGTCTTGTCTGCAAAATATCTTATCACATTTTGCAACTTTGGCATGCATTATTAACCACTTCAATACTGGCCGCTGTCATATGACGTCCACAAGGTGGATCTCCCATCCTGGGTGGACGTCATATGACGTCCTCCTATTCCCGGCCGTCTAGGGGGCGTGCGTCACTCTGGACCCGATGCGTGCGCCCGGCGCCCGCGATGTCCGCCGGGGACCCTCGATTGCCCGGGGATTGCCCGGGAAAACAGCGGGACCGTGGAGCTGTGTGTGTAAACACACAGCTCCACGTCCTGTCACTGGAGAGGAGACCGATCATGTGTTCCCAGTACAGAGGAACACCGATCGATCTCCTCCCCTTGTGAGTCCCCTCCCCCTACAGTTAGAATCACTTGCAGGGAACATATATTAACCCCTGCAGCGCCCCCTAGTGTTAACCCCTTCCCTGCCAGTCACATTTACACAGTAATCAGTGCAATTTTATAGCAACGATCGCTGTGTAAATGTGAATGGTCCCAAAAATGTGTCAAAAGTGTCCGAAGTATCCACCACAAAGTCGCAGTCATGAAAAAAATCGCAGATCGCCGCCATTACTAGTAAAAATAAAAATAAAATAAAAATGCAATAAGTCTATCTCCTATTTTGTAAACACTATAACTTTTGCGCAAACCAATCAATAAAAAATAAAAAATATGTAGAAGAATACGTATCGGCCTAAACTGAGTAAAAAAATTGGTGTTTTTTTCCAAAAAAAATTATATTTATTATAGCAAAAAGTAAAAAATATTATGCTTTTTTCTAAATTGTCGCTCTTCTTTTGTTTATGGCGCAAAAAATAAAAACCGCAGAAATGATCAAATACCACCAAAAGAAAGCTCTATTTGTGGGAAAAAAAGGACGTCAATTTTGTTTGGGTGCCATGTCTCACGACCGTGCAATTATCAGTTAAAGCAACGCAGTGCCGAATCTCAAAAAGTGCTCTGGTCAGGAAGGGGGTAAAATCGCACTTTTTGCGATTCGACACTGCGTCGCTTTAACTGACAATTGCACGGTCGTGCGACGTTGCACCCAAACAAAATTGACGTCATTTTTTCCCCACAAATAGAGCTTTCTTTTGGTGGTATTTGATAACCTCTGCGGTTTTAATTTTTTGCACTATAAACAAAAAAAGAGCGACAATTAAAAAAAGAAAGCAATATTTTTTACTTTTTGCTATAATAAATATCCCACAAAAATAGGTAAAAAAAACAATTTTTTTCCTCAGTTTAGACCGATACGTATTCTTTTACATATTCTTCGTAAAAAAAAAATCTCAATAAGCGTATATTGATTGGTTTAAACTTATAGCGGCTACAAAATAGGGGATAGATTTATAGCATTTTTATTATTATTTTTTTTTACTAGTAATGGCGCTGATCTGCGAGTTTTATCGGGACTGCGACATTATGGCAGACACGTCGGTCAATTTTGACACATTTTTGGGACCATTGGCATTAATACAGCGATCAGTCCTATAAAAATGCATTCATTACTGTAAAAATGTCACTGGCAGTGAAGGGGTTAATGTGTTCCCTAGTGTGTGTTCTAACTGAAGGGGGGAGAGAACTGTGCAGGTAAGATAATAGATACTCTGTATTAATAGACAATCTGTCACGTCTCCCCTCAGAGAACCAGAAACAGTGTATTTACACACACACAGATCCCGGTTCTCCATGTCTCAGCAGCGATCGTGGGAGCCCAGCGGTGATCAAGACCGCCGGGCACTCACATCGATTTAAGGGGCGAGCAGGGGGTGGCACGCGTGCCCCCTAGTGGCCACAGGGCGAAGCGACATTACACAATGTCGTTTCGCTTAGGCGTGCCATTCTGCCTGCGGTGGCTGGTTGGCAAGTGGTTAAAGGGTAACTCTACTTTCATGGGGGGGGATAGCAAAAAAATAAAAAATAATTTAGCCTATACAATTGTGACACAATTCATATTGTGATTGAATGTTATTAAAAATTACCTTTCCTTTTCAATCTGCAGCTCTGTAATTTTCTGAAAATGCAATATGGCTACCTGGAGGTCTTCTGTACACAGAAGGTGTGCAGAACAGCCCCCAGAAACATAATTTCCTTCTTGTGTTATTAGCTCACCAATTTTCCTAGAAATCTGCCCTAAGATACAAGTCAGATTTATTTACGGTATTTGTATTTTTTCCTTTTACCTTTTTTTTAACTCATATTCATTTGTTTATTGACAACATTTTCCAATTACAAGTCATAAGGAACAAAATACATTCAAATTCAATTTACACATAAAAAAAATAAATAAAAAAAAAGGAAAGTGTCAGATTTAAGGCATCCCCTACAACAAAAATTTAATTTTTAGTGAGATACTTTCAATCGGATATCACGGCTAAAGGGATGCAGACCCAGTAGCTTTCCTCATTAGAGCTCTGCAGGTGCACAGCTGTTTGATAATTACGAAACCACTCCCATTGGACATCTTCAACAAAGTTTGTTAAAATCCTTGAAATGTACATAGATAACCCAGAGGGGAATGTTTTTTTTCTCAACAAAAGTGGAGTTATACTTTAATGTGTAATGAATAATATCTTTCTTATTTCTTATATGCGCAAACCAATCAATATACGCTTATTGCGATTTTTTTTTTTTTACCAAAAATATGTAGAAGAATACGCATCGGCCTAAACTGAGGAACAAAAAATGTTTTTTTATATATTTTTGGGGGATATTTATTATAGCAAAAAGTAAAAAATATTGCTTTTTTTTTTTTTTTAATTGTCGTTATTTTTTTTTTATAGCGCAAAAAAAAAAACGCAGAGGTGATCAAATACCACCAAAAGAAAGCTCTATTTGTGGGAAAAAAAGGACGTCAATTTTGTTTGGGTGCAACGCTGCACAACCGTGCAATTGTCAGTTAAAGCGACGCAGTGCCGAATCTTTTTTTTTCAAGAAAAATTGGGCCTTCGTTTGATGGTAAGTGATAATGGATAACTCTTGTTTTTATTATTATTATATATTTTTTTATTATCAAACGGAAAACACGCCCATAATAGAAAACAAAAAACATAATTTTATTTTTAATTTAGTTGCTATTTATTGCCAATACCATAACCCACCACTAAGGAACAACACAAAAACATAAAAACCTACTCCTGATAATTGCAGTGATACCGTATTTGTGTGTGTTATTTGTGGTTTGTACCCCTAGAAACTATAGTGTGAATATTGTTTTTTTTAATCCTACCTAAAACAAACTGACCCTGATCCTTGACCTTCATCAAACCCTGATCTAGCTATTCTATGTTAATCCTTTTTTTTTTTTGGCAACTGTTGGAATCTAAGAGGGGGTGTTTTGTGTTTGCTAGCCTAAAGATTGACTTTCACTTTGACCATGTGATCGCTGCGGCCAATTACAGCAATCACAATAGTAAACAATGCTATCATTAACCACTTGATGACCAGCGACTTACCGGTACGTTGCTGGTTATATTGGGATATAGCTATCGCACCACTTATGTGAGTTATCACTGTGAATGTCAGTTTGAGGGCAGTAATTATAGCACCAGACCTCCTGTGTAAATCTAAAGTGGTAATCTGTAAAGGCTTCGAAAGAGTCGCCTATGGATATTAAAATTGATAATGTTTATCGCCGTTGCACGGGCTTGCGCAATTTTAGCATGTCCCTTGGTATTTATTTACTCTGTGTAATATCATCTTTTATATGTTACCAAACAATTGTCTATTATATTGTGTTTTTGTGCATTGCATTAAAATTCTAAAAATTGTATTTGTTCCCAAAAAGTTGGGCCTCTACATTAAAAATTATATATTTTTGGGGGGTTCTAAGTAGTTTTCTAGCAAAAAATACAGATTTTTACATGTAGACAAAAAAAGGCCCGGTGGTTAATGGTTGCCATTCATGACAGTTGTTTACTAGTGGACATGTGATGGCCGTGATTGGTCACAGGGATCACATGGTATCTGGGCCAATTACAGCAGCACATTACTGATAACTGTGATCCTCTGTGTTCTGTGGACACAAGGCACGCCAATGGGAGGACATACAGGTACGTCCTCCCAGAACTAGAGAGCACCCGCCAGGCCATTTATACAGTGTCTTGAAAAAGTATTTACACCTCTTGACATTTTCCACATTTTGTCATGTTACAACCAAAAATGTAAATGTATTTTATTGGGATTTTCTGTGACAGACCAACACAAAGTGGCACATAATTGTGAAGTGGAAGGAAATTGATAAAAGGTTTTCAAAATGCTTTACAAATAAATATTTGAAAAGCGTGGCGTGCATTGGTATTCAGCCCCCTTTAGGCCCCTTTCACACTTGTGCGACTTCAAAGTCGCGCAATTTTACCACGATTTTGACGCAATTTTTGCCACGATTTTGCCACGATTTCAAGGAATGCCTGTCTAAGTGGCATCAAAAGTCATACTAATATGAATGGCAGTCATTGGAAATCATGGGGAACGACTTGCCATGCTACTTTGCAGTCCCAAATCGTGGGACAAGTTGTATAAGTGTGAAAGGGGCCTTACTCTGATAACCCTAACTAAAATCTAGTGGAACCAATTTCCTTGAGAAGTCACCTAATTAGTAAATAGAGTCCACCTGTGTGTAATTGAATTCCTGTATAAATACAGCTGTTCTGTGAAGCTCTCTGTGAACAAACAGCATCATAAAGGCCAAGGAATACACCAGGCAGGTCATAGCTATAGTTGTGGAGACGTTTAAAGCAGGGTTAGGTTATAACATATACCTCAAGATTTGAACATCTCACAGTGTACTGTTCAATCCATCATCCGAAAATGGAAAGCGTATGGCACAACTGCAAACCTACATGGTGGTGGTGGACATGGCCGTCCACCTAAACTGACAGGCTGGGCAAGGAGAGCATTATTAAAGAAGCAGCCAAGAGGCCCATGGCAACTCTGGAGGAGCTGCAGGGATCAACAGCTCAGGTGGGAGAAGAACAGTGGCAAGAAGAAAGCCATTGTTGAAAGAAAGCCATCAGAAGTTCAGTTTGAAGTTTGCGAGAAGCCATGTGGGGGACACAGCAATATGTGGAAGAAGGTGCTCTGGTCAGATGAGACCAAAATGTAACTTTTTGGACTAAAAGCAAAACGCTATATATATGGCCGAAAACTAACACTGCACATTACCCTGAACACACCATCACCGTGAAACATGGTGGTGGCAGCATTATGTTGTGGGGATGCTGTTTTTCAGCAGGGACAGTGAAACTGGTCAGAGTTGATGGGAAGATGTCTGCAAAAGACTTGAGACGGGGGGGGGGGGGGGGGGGTCACCTTCCAGCAGGACAACTTCTCTAAAGATACAGCTAGAGCTACAATGGAATGGTTTAGATTGTGAGTCTCCAAACTGTGGCCCTTTGCTAGCCTTTATGCAGCCCTTGGGGCATTATTCCTCCCACTGATATGAGACACTAATCCTCTCACTGACACCAACAATGGGACACTATTTCTTCCACTGATACCAATGATGGGATACTATTGCTCTTACTAATAGGGACACTACTCCTTCTCCTATTGACTACCAACACTAAGGCCATATTTATTCTCACTCATGCCGGGCCCGTGACTATTTCTGCCCCTGCTGGCCACAATCCTGCCCTCCTCAAGTCTGAAGGACAATAAACTGGCCCTTTGTTTGAAAAGTTTGGAGACCCCTGGTTTAGATCAAAGCATGTTCATGTGCTAGAATGACCCAGTCAAAGTCCAGACCTAAATCCAGTTGAGAGTCTGTGGCAAGACTTGAAAATTGCTGTTCAGTTATTTTGAAAAGAAGAATGGGCAAAAATATCACTCTCTAGATGTGCAAAAAGACTTGCAGCTGTAATTGCAGCAAAAGGTGGTTCTACAAAATATTGACTCAGGGGGGCTGAATACAAATGCACGCCAAACTTTTCAGATATTTATTTGTAAAAAAAAATTGAAAACCATTTATCATTTTCCTTCCACTTCAAAATTATGTGGCACTTTGTGTTGGTCTATCACATAAAATCCCAATAAAATGTGTACAATTTCAAGGGGTATGAATACTTTTTCAAAGCACTGTATACATTAAGTACTTAAATGTGTTATGCTATAAATCCAAAATAAATAAAAAGTCAGAAGTCAGAGGGTCAAAGTCCATTCCTAAACAATGGACCCCAAATAAGTCATAATAAGTGAAAGTAAATCTTGCGTTCCAAAATTAAGGTAGAATCCCTCCACCGTGTGTTTACCACCACTATATGTAAGTACATCAAACCATCCGTGTCAATGGCAGTAATCCTAATAAAGAGATAAATGCTAATAGTGTAAAACCTCTTTACGAGCTGCATTTATTATAAAAATACTTGCACTTACATGGTTACATGCCCCGGAAGAAGTCCTTTTTTGACGAAACAGGTCGGGCATAGTTACATATTCCTGTCATCGCATTAGCCGAATACAGCACTGATCATTATTTTATTCATTGGAACAAGTTGTTTTATGCTGATTTGTTTCTGGAACCATGTACGTGCAATTTCTTTATAATAAATGCAGCTCGTAAAGAGGTTTTACACGATTAGCGTTTATTTCTTTATTAGAATTACTGCAATTGAAACAAATGACTTGAGGACAGAGGATATATATGTAGCGCCATAACCCCTGGGGGCGGCTATGAATTTTCTGGGCTTACCAATTACCTCCTCCTTGTAGCTCGTCGTTCGTTTTCTATGGGTTCCCAGGGTTAGTACCCAGTAATTTTAGAAGCTGACACTCAAAATGTCCTTTTGAGGATTTTTAGTTTGCAAAGAGTAACGTTCAAATATAACATAGTCTCTCAGTTGGGAAAAGAGGGTACGGGTGATAAAGCTCAGGCACTTTAGAACTGCTGACATCAATTTATAGTCTCTTTAGATAGCCCAGAGAGTAGCCACTCGCAACTGGGCTCTTCACTGTTGGATAAACCCCTGTCTGTAGATTTAGCAGCCAACAAGTGATTTCAAAGATTTGCAAAGTCTCTGCCACAGACTAGGTTGTAATTGAAAGGTGAGTTAGGAACTTTTCCTACAGTACCTGGATCTTTCAGCCGCTTTGTCGATACCTTAAGAAATGCCTATTCACTAGTGTCCATACAATCTCAGCTCCCAGGATCTTACCGAGCAGCCAGCTTTTTGGCCTTCATCTGAAGAGTCCTCCCATGGTCGCTTGTGAGATCCTGAGAGAACACCGGGACACCTCAGAATCCTCCTTCAATTACTGGGCCTCGAACTAGCCAGTTCCGAGGCTCGGGAACCGACGGATGCCCACCCCAGACCATGAGGGCCTCTGTGGCTGGTCAGGGTGACCATGCTTACGGGGCAGCAGACACTCCTGGGTCTGGGACCCCTCACGGGGGTTGGTCCGGACCGGAACCAGGAATCAAACAGCAAGCCGAACCCTGAACATGTGACTTCAGCATCTTAAATGCCCCTTCCCAGACTACACAGCAGGGCCAGACGCGCCCACTGATTGGCTCCAAGAAATATTGGTACTTAACACGTCCAACCAGGCTCTGTTCTCAGCCTGTCACAGGTGCCTCACTGCACCTATGACCAGGCAGAACTGCAGTACAGCTCAGCCAAACTGATGCCAAAGTAAATGACCTATACAATTAACCCCCAGAACTCCGTTACAGTTCTGGAAAAACGAAATTTGCACTATAGCGCACACTTTAGAAAAGTGTCGGCGCTACATATAGGAATGGGATTTCACCATGTCAGAACAGTGTGTTGTTGCCACATCCCTGTTGTGTGGGAAAAAAGAAGAACCCCCTTGATTGGGACTTTTTAGGCAACAACCACACAAAAGAGTAAAGTAGAAAAATATTTGTTATAGTACATAAAATAGATCATTTACAAATATGATGATCGTTAAAAACATATCATATCAAAAAGACAAAACGAAAACTAGACAAAAAACAAGACAAATTACGTAGCAATTATGAAACAGTATTAAAGATACTGCCCAGTGATTGAGTATTCTCTCCAGCGTGTTTCTGGTTCAAGCCCTTCGTCAGGGATATTGGATAGTAGAATATGTAGTCATAATTTTTTCATGTAGTATGTTCTACTTTGCAACTAAGAAAAATATTAATAGAGCACTGCAGGAGCTGGCATCAATAGAGAACCTGCCAAGCGACCCCACAAAGTAAAATGATTCCCCAAGTGGAGGAACTCTCTTATTTGCCGAATGGTCAAAGAGAAAAAATATCTCATATGGAGAATGTAGCCAGGAGGTGGTAATATACAATGTTTATCAAGTCGTGAGGCGATGCTGTAGAAAGCCTCAGTATAGCCTCTTATCATCCATATATAGCATACTCCAAGTCACTTGAAGAAACCTCTTCTATGCTTGTATTCAGATCCGTGCCTCCGTGTATGGTGTCCATCCAGCTCCGGAGTAATCTGAGGACAGAAGACTGACGTTACCCTGTGGCCTGTTTGGAACTGCTTCCATTTGTGTTCCATATGTGACCTGTGTTGGAGGAGACCTTATAGCTTGTGTCCCCTTCCGTAATAGAAGGTCCATGCTCTGTGGTAAGAGTACATCCTTACATGTAGTGACGGTGAACTCACATGGTAGAGGGATTCCACTTTAATTTTGGAACGCAAGATTTACTTTCACCTATTATCACTTATTTGGGATCCATTGTTTATGAATGGACTTTGACACTCTGACTTTTTTTTGATTTATAGCGCAAAACATTTATGTACCATATATACTCGAGTATATGCCGACCCGAATATAAGCCGAGGCACCTAATTTTACCACAAAAAACTGGGAAAACGTATTGACTCGAGTATAAGCCTAGGGTGAGAAATGCGCAGCTACTGTAAGTGGAAAAGAGGGTCAACAATGCCCATGTGCAGCCTCACTGTGCCCATTTGCAGCCTTATGCCCCGTACACACGGTCGGAAAATCCGACCACAAGATCCATCGGATTTTTTCCGACACTGGTGTTGCATACACACGGTCGGACAAAGTTGTCGGAAAATCCGATCATTCTGAACGTGGTGACGTTCGTTGCCTACGACGGGACTACGTAGAGGCTAGTAGCCAATAGCTTGGGTCTTGTAATGTTATCTGAGCATGCGTGGCACTTTGTCCGTTGGAATTCGCTACACATGATCGTAAAAAGTCCGATAGGACTTTGTTGTCGGAAAATTTGAGAGCAGGAGATAAAACTTTGTCCGACGGAAAATCCGATGGAAAATGTCCGATGGAGCCTACACACGGTCGGAATTTCCGACAACATTGTCCGATAGGACATTTTCCATCGGAAAATCCGACCGTGTGTATGGGGCTTAACTGTGCCCATTTGCAGCCATAGGTCCCCTGAACTTCAAACTTGGTAAGGGTTCCTAAATGCCCCCTAGCTGCAGCCAAAATTTGGGGTCTCTGGATCCAAAGGTTCCCGAAATGACATTACTGCAGATGGACACAGTTGACCGACTTTGGGGCCCTGTATCTCGGGGGCCACTTGGTGCTAGGAACCCCAAATTTGGATATACCCCGAGATACAAGGCACCAAAGTCGGGTTGGAAAATTTCAAGCACTTTTCTGCAGCAGAGAATGACATTGGATATGTTGTAGTGTTGGTTCCCCTGGGTTTGCGCGCCAAATTTGGGGTTCCTAGCACCAAGTGGCCCCGAGATACGACGCCCCAAAGTCGGGTCGGAAAATTTCATTTTTTTGCTGCAGAAAAGTGCTTGACTCGAGTATAAGCCGGGGGCACTTTAAGCACAAAAAAAATTGCTGAAAAACTTGGCTTATACTCGAGTATATACAGTACTTATTACTTTACTGTGAAAAATATCTCACATTAGTGATGCAGCTCTCAATTTGTTTGTGGTATATCACGAGCGCAATATTCTATGGTTGTTTGTTCATTTATATACATTGGCTTGGCAGGAGGTGGTTTAAATGGTATCCCTTGAGGAAAAATATAGCAAACTAAAAGAAATATAGATATAGAATATACAATTGCTACACAAGCCATGTAGCAATTTAATTTTATTAAAAAATATGTTTCACTTTCAATCTGCAGCACTGTCATTTTCTGTAAAACTCAATGCAATTTGGCAACCTATTTGTGTACAGAACAACCCTAGAAATGTCACTTATGTTTTGTTCAGTCTGTACTAAGATACAAGTATAATTTCACTCCCCAAGGGTTAAATATTTATAAAGAGATGCAGGCACTTCAGTTTTTCTCAACAGACTGGGAGTGGACCAGCCACTCTCATTCAGAATTAGATGGAAACCAGTCGAAAGACTGCTACAGCATAGCCCCCTCTCTCCGGGAGGGTGTCCATGGACATCCTCCCGGAACCACGCCCTGGGGTGGGTCCTTCAGACTCTAAAAAAAAAGCTAATCACAGATCATGGTAAAGGGCCAATTACAGCAGACCTTTACCATGTGATCAGCTTTTCCAATCACAGATGATCACAATTTAAGCAGATTTGCTGGTTATTAGACATGTGCACAACAAAAAAATTTGTTTATTTTCGTTTCGTTTTTTTCGTTTCCGAAAAAAAAAATCTTTTTTTTTTGTTTCGTTTTTTTTCGTTTCCGTTGATTCGTAACGATTCGTACATTCGTAAGTCGTCGTTGTTCGTATTCGTAACGATTTGTACATTCGTAAGTCGTCGTTGTTCGTATTCGTAACGATTCGTACATTTGTAAGAGTTATTTTTCGTTGATTCGTTTTTTCGTTCATTAGTTTATTCAAAATTCGGACGCATTCGTAGTTATTCGTACATTCGTAAAATTCGTAGATTCGTAATCGGAGCATAATTCATAATTTTATATAATGTGTATGCTATTATTACATTTTAATAATTTACGAATCGAAAAAAAAAAGTTACGAATCGAAAAAAAAAAGTTACGAATCGAAAAAAAAGTTACGAATGTACAAATTTTTTTGTTCAATCCATTCATTACGAATCGAAAAAAAAAAAAAAAAAAAAGTTACGAATCGAAAAAAAAAAGTTACAAATCGAAAAAAAAAGTTACGAATGTACGAATTTTTTTGTTCAATCCATTCGAAGCACGTTAAGCAGCACCATTGAAAGGGACACGGAAAATTACCAATTCAACAAAAAAAAAAGTTACGAATGTACAAATTTTTTCGTTCATTTTCGTTGTTCCTTTTTTTGTTTTTCGGATTTTCGTTGTTTGGTTTTTCGGATTTCGTTGCTTTTCGGATTCGTTCGATTCGAACGATTCGTTAATCGGATTCGTACGATTCGAACGATTCGTTATTCGGATTCGTTAGATTCGAACGATTCGTTCATTCGTACGAAAACGAACGGACGAAAAAAAAAAAAAAAACGAAACGAATTGCACATGTCTACTGGTTATCGGCCCTCCTTTCCCCACACGCATGAGTAGAGCGGGTAACCGGCAATCCTGTCAGGGGACATGAACACAGATACTCAGAGCACTGATCACCAATGCCCTGAATATCAGTGCAGCCCCACCAGTGCAAATTAGTGCCTATCAGTGCTGCATATCAGTGCCAATCAGTGCTGCTGCATATAAACATCAATCAGTGCTGCATATAAGTGCCCATCAGTGCCGACTATCAGTGCCCATCAGTGCCACCTATCAGTGACATTAGTGCCACCTCTCAGTGCCAACTATCAGTTCTGCATATCGGTGCCACCTCATCAGTGCCCATCAGTGCTGCCTCATCCGTGCCCATCAATGCAGCCTCATCAGTGCACACCAGTGAAGGAGAAAAATTACTTATTTGCTAAATGGTATTTTTTTTTAAAAAGTTTTTTTTTGTAAACGTTCCATCTTTTTTTTGTTTGTTTAGCAAAAAAATTAAAAATCCAGTGATGATTAAATACAACTAAAATTAAGCTCTAACTGTCTCAAAAAAATGATAAAAATCTCTTATGGGTGTAGTGTTGCATGACCGCGCAATTGTCATTCAAAGTGCGACAGCGCTGAAATCTGAAAACTGGCCTGGTCAGGAAGGGGGTATAAGTGCCCAATAAGCAAGGGGTTAGGATAAAAATCTGTTACAAAATTTGTTAAAATTCTTGCAATGTACATTGATCACCCAGAAGGGATTGTTGTGGACAGTGGCGTTGCTAGGGGGTGGCTGTTGGGGCTACAGCCCTGAATCTGGGGCCCATAGCCCCAAGTCTCTGCAGGAGGTCCCAAGGGGAGGGGAGGCTCTCTGGGGACCCTTATGTAAAGGGGGGCTCTCTGGGGACCCTGATGTAAAAGGGGGGCTCTCTGGGGACCCTGATGTAAGTGGGGTGCTCTCTGGGGACCCTGATTTTAAGGGGAGGCTCTCTGGGGTCCCTGATGTAAAGGGGGTCTCTCTGGGGACCCTGATGTAAGTGGGGGACTCTCTGGGGACCCTGGTGTAAGTGGGGGGCTCTCTGGGGATATATATATACACACACACACACACACACACACATATTACTATATATACATGTGTATGCCTACCCAAGCATATGACTTTCTTTACTACGCTGCTATGGGTTCTAGCCCCAGATCTTTTGTAGACCTAGGAACGCCCCTGGTTGTGGATTGTGTTTCTTAGCAAAAGTGGAGTTACTCTTTTAAGGTGTCCCTCTTTCTCTTATCAGAAATCTAGGAGGTATACTGTTTCTACCATTGGTAGCACAAATAATTTATGAATACCCATAACCCCTGGTGAACCTCTGGTGGACATACCCTTTAACAAATATCTTAGTGTCACTTATGATAAAACTAAGTTGAGCGTTTAATCCCTGTAGTATATTATATAAGATTATAGCACGCTTAGTAAGTAATAAAAGTGCTTTTTCCTTTCATTTTCCAAACTAAAACTTCTCCCTGGATTCATGAATGAGTAATCCAGTCATGCTTAGCTGCTCATAATAAAGTGTTTAATGACCAAACCAATGGAAAAATACACACCTTCGTTGTCCAGTTTTATCTTCATGTTATTATCACGGTAATGGTATTTGTAGCAGTGTCAGTCTCAGATGAAGTCAGCTACTTTAAAGCATATAATTACTTTTAATGGATCAACATATCAATATTATGAGGTATTTTCATGCATTAGCCTCGCAAGAGCTCAGACGCTTTTCACCGGGCTGGACCAGAGCGAATGCATTTTGTGTCCTTGTGTACCCTTGGATTGCAGCTTGTGCAAAATAGAAGGATACACTTACAATGCAAACATATTTCTGGAGTTATTAACTTACCAAGAAATTGCAGGTAAAAGCACAATTTAAATGCTAACATTAGATTTTGTAAAGCAGATGTCAGGTACTTGGTTGAAGGCCAAAGTGATGAGAAGGCTTCCCTTAAAGCTAAGTTCCAAACATGGGCGTCCGCAGAACTTTTTTCAGGTGGGGGCATCATTTTAAGGTCACCCATGCTCCGCCCCTTTTCGACTGTCATCACGGTCAGAGACTGCAGACATAGTACAGATACATTACACCCCCATACACCCAGATATATTACACCTCATACACACAGATACATTACACACACAATCATTAGTATGGAGAACTCCCCTCCAATCTACTTTTCTATATTGCATGCTTCAGATGACATTAGAGAGAATTAAATGGATTAATAACCCCAGAAAAGGCAGATGGAAGGCTCCAACAACAGCTGAACATGCCAAGAAGCTCAGATGAGGTTGGGGCCCCATGCGATGGGTGTTATTGGGGCCTCTATCTAGCAGGAAGCGCTGGGCCTCTCACACATGTCCATGCAGAGCACACACAGCCGGCAGTCCAAGCCGAGGAGGAGGAGAGGAGGGGAGAGAAATCATCAGTGATCTGGTCGGGCTGAGCATTAGCAGACGCTGTCCAGGCAGCAGGTGAAAGGTAACAGGCAAACTGCGGGAGAGCTTTGTATTCCCTACCTCTGGTCGCGCTGCCTCCCCCTAGCTCAGGGACTGCAAACACCATCAATCTCTGACACTTCATGTTGTGTATGTGAGTCCCGGCCCTGGGACATGCAGCGCGGTGCCCCCGACTGATTGTGCACACTTGCCTATAGGTAGCACCAGCCCTGCCAGGGGGGGGCACTTGACCCCCCTTGCCCCTACCTGCGGACGCCCATGGTTCCAAACCTCCCAGAGGTGATGACTGAAAGTCCAAGGCTCAAAGAAGAATGGGTGCTATTTACGTTGGTTTGCTGGTGGCTGCGTAAGAAAGTGTCTGACTAGGTGGTTCTCAAGCAGACGGTCAAGGGAGGTGACAGGAACACAGGGTACACTTGTAGTGGAGAAGGTCAGGTGCAGCAGTAGGCAATGTGATGACACATGTAACAAATGCAGGATCAGACTGATAGGGAGAAACGGAAGAAGCGTGGCTGTGGTCAAGATCCAGGCTGAGGTCATGCACGTAAAGCCAGCAAGATAATAGGTAGGAGCTTGGTCAGGAGCCCGAGCCAGGGTCATACATGGAAATAAGGAGGACAAGGCAGTAGATTAGTCAGGGGGCAATTCAGAGTCATACACAGGTGATCAGAAGAAGTCTTTAAACTAAACATGTGCAATTCGTTTAGTTTTTTTTCGTTTTTCGTCTTTTTTTGTTATTTTCGTTTGTTCGTTTTCGTACGAATGAACGAATCGTTCGAATCGTACGGATCCGAATAATGAATCATTCGAATCATACGAATCCGATTAACGAATCATTCGAATCTAACGAATCCGAAAAACAACGAAAATCCGAAAAAAACTAATTAGAAACAACGAATGTACTAATGAAGAAAATCCGAAAAACGAAAACGAATGAAAAAATTCGTACATTCGTAACTTTTTTTTTGTAGAATTGGTAATTTTCCGTGTCCCTTACAATGGTGCTGCTAAACGTGGTTCGAATGGATTGAACAAAAAAATTCGTTCATTCGTAACTTTTTTTTTCGATTCGTAACTTTTTTTTTTCGATTCGTAACTTTTTTTTTTGATTCGTAACTTTTTTTTTTTTTTTTTCGATTCGTAATTTTCCATGTCTCTATCGAACAAAAAAAATCGTACATTCGTAACTTTTTTTTCGATTCGTAACTTTTTTTTTTCGATTCGTAACTTTTTTTTTCGATTCGTAAATTATTAAAATGTAATAATAGCATACACATTACATAAAATTATGAATTATGCTCCGATTACGAATCTACGAATGTTACGAATGTACGAATAAATACGAATGCGTCCGAAAATTAAACTAACGATAAAACGAATCAACGAAAAAATAACTCTTACGAATGTACGAATCGTTACGAATACGAACACCGACGACTTACGAATTGTTACAAATCCGAAAACCGACGACTTAGGAATGTACAAATCGTTACGAATCAACGGAAATGAAAAAAAAAACGAAACGAAAAAAAAAAAACGATTTTTTTTCGGAAACGAAAAAAACGAAACGAAAAAAATACGATTTTTTTCGGAAACGAAAAAAACAAAACGAAAATAAACAAATTTTTTTGTTTTGCACATGTCTACTTTAAACATACCGGGGTCACAACCAGAGATCAACCAGAGGGGGAGTCCAAAGGCAGGCTGAGTCTGTAATGAGAAGCTAAACACAAGATATATGAGACCAAGAAACACAGGCAAGCTGAAGATCATCTAGCAATCCTCTGTCACTGTTTTGTTTCCTAAATATGATGTTTGACACCAGCTCCAGAATAATGCCCTGTACACAGGACCGGTTTTCCCATCGGAATAAACTCTGAAGGTTTTCCCAACGGATTTCTGACGGAATTCCGCTCAAGCTGTCTTGCATACACACGGTCACACCAAAGTCCGACCGTCAAGAACGCAGTGACTTACAACACGTACGACGGGACTAGAAAACAGAAGTTAAAAAGCCAGTAGCCAATAGCTTCCGTCTCGTACGTGCTTCAGAGCATGCGTAGGTTTTGATGCTTCGGAACAGCATACAGACAAGCGGTTTTTCCAATAGTAATTTTTTCCGTCTGAAAAATATAGAACATGTTCTCTATCTAAGTCCGTCTGAATTTTCTACGGAAAAAGTCTGATGGGGCATACATGCGGTCGGAATATATACGATGAAAAGCTCCCATTTGATTTTTTCTGTCGGAATGTCCGACCGTGTGTACGCGGCATTAGATGCACCTGAGTGTGTATGCTCATGAAGGATACAGTACCTGCCGCCGATATTGTGTTTCCAGCGCTATGGGATCGCGCTGGAAATCACCACTGCAAGGCTGTGCTTCTCGCGCTCACCACCCCAGGAGATGCAACATATCCATACGAATGTATTGGGGGCGGCGAGCGGGTGGAGCGACATAGCTCTGCGCTGGCTCCCACAACAGGGCTTGCGGGTGTCAATCTCGCCGATAACAATAATATAACAATATTGGCGGCATGTACTGTACCAAACCTGTGTCTTGGTGCGGCTCTGTTCTTGAGAGTATAGTGGCAGCCGAACCAAACTGCTCCTGAAATACCCCCCTACCCCTCTATTGAGTTTAAACACCCCACACATGCACTGATGCACTGCTGGTCTCTTCCCGGCATTTGGGAGGTGGAAGAGACCAGTGGTGCATCTGAACCCAAAAAGCAGCTTCTGGTGGAAGGACAAAAAAGCGACCAGCTGCATTTGTGAGAAAGCACAGAAATCCACCGCTCATATGGAGATGCACCACTTAGTAGACATGTGCACAACAAAAAAATTTGTTTATTTTCGTTTTGTTTTTTTCGTTTCCGTTGATTCGTAACGATTCGTAAATTCGTCGTCGGTGTTCGTATTCGTAACGATTCGTAAATTCGTAAGTCGTCGGTGTTCGTATTCGTAACGATTTGTATTTTCGTAAGTCGTCAGTGTTCGTATTCGTAACGATTTGTATTTTCATAAGAGTTATTTTTTCCGTTAGTTTAATTTTCGTTTATTCGTTTATTCGAAATTCGGACGCATTCGTATTTATTTGTACATTCGTAACATTCGTAACATTCGTAACATTCGTAGATTCGTAATTGGAGCATAATTCATAATGTTATGTAATGTGTATGCTATTATTACATTTTAAGAGACACGGAAAATTACGAATCGAAAAAAAAAGTTACGAATGTACGAATTTTTTCGTTCAATCTATTCGAAGCATGTTAAGCAGCGCCATTGTAAGGGACACAAAAAATAACCAATTCAAAAAAAAAAAAAAGTTACGAATGTACGAATTTTTTCGTTCATTTTCATTTTCGTTGTTCCTGTTTTCGTTTTTCGGATTTTCTTCATTCGTACATTCGTTGTTTCTAATTTGTTTTTTTCGGATTTTCGGATTTGTTCGATTCGAACGATTCGTTATTCGTTAAAATTTTTAGCGAATCGTTCGTTCATTCGTACGAAAACGAACGAACGAAAATAACGGAAAAAAAAGAAAAACGAAAAAAAACGAAACAAATTGCACATGTCTACCACTTAGTAATCCACTGCCTCCTGGGATGGTGCAGCAATGCCAGGAGGAGGCAGGGCCCAACCTAGGCTGGGAACCTGGAAGCACTGCCTTGCAGCGCAGAAAAAGAACCAAAATGTTAAAAAAAACTGAATACGATTTTCTAGCATTTGTTTAGGAGGGAGGGGGAAGGCACAGAATAAGATGATGTTGTTTGCTTGAGTTTAATTCTGGCTTAAGGTAACATTAAAGTTGATAAAAAAAAAAAAGAAGTAACACTTAACTGCTCTGTGTAACAATGTTGCAGAGAAATGTTGCTTGTGTCCTCTTCTAGCAGTCCCTGCCATTGCTGTTGACTCCTCCCCTCCTTCAGGTGCCTCCTTTAGCAAGTCAGGTGCCAAGGAGGCACACATGCCTGCACACTCCTGTCAGGTCCTGCTCAGAGCTGTGTGCGTCCAATAGAGACACAATGTCAGAGAACCACACCCCTGATTACTCCTCCCAGCAATTTCATTGATGGCAGCAGAAACCTATGGTTCTGCCGCCCATGCTTTCTCCTGTAATGCCCCGTACACACGGTCGGATTTTCCGACGGAAAATGTCCTATCGGACAATGTTGTCGGAAATTCCGACTATGTGTAGGCTCCATCGGACTTTTTCCGTCGGATTTTCCGACGGACAAAGTTTTATCTCCTGCTCTCAAATTTTCCGACAACAAAGTCCTATCAGACTTTTTCCGATCGTGTGTAGCGAATTCCGACGGACAAAGTGCCACGCATGCTCAGATAACATTACAAGACCAAAGCTATTGGCTACTAGCCTCTACGTAGTCCCGTCGTACGCAACGAACGTCACCACGTTCAGAATGATCAGATTTTCCGACAACTTTGTCCGACCGTGTGTATGCAACACCAGTGTCGGACAAAATCCGTCGGAAAAAATCCGATGGATTTTGTGGTCTGATTTTCTGACCGTGTGTACGGGGCATTATACTAGGAAGCAAGGAGAGCAATGCTGGGGGCTTGAGGTGGTGACATGCAGCTAGGTGTTTATGGCTGGGTGGTATGACAGGTAATGGATATAGAAAAAATACTGCGCTAGAAGTGATATAAACAAAAAGAAGCAAGAAAAAAAGCAGCAGCAAAACACCATCAAATACCTATATGGAAAAAGAAACAAAAAATAAAATATTGCTGCGCTACGTTATTAATAAGTGCTGTGAGCATTATCAATCGTGTTGGTGTGACCTATAATAAGGATCTATAAACAATCCTACACCGTGAAATGATGATTATAATCAGCCTTATAGTGACAAGTGAAAAATATAATCAAGTGGCGCTAGAAAACCAATAAAAAAACGAAACCAATAAAGAAAAAAACAAACAAAACAAAAAAACCTAAATAAATAACACCACGTGAAATAGTGTCCAAATAATAATACAAGTAGCAATCTTCATTAATCTTCTTTTTGAAGAAGTCTTATCGACGAAACATGTCAAAGGGTATGGGCACACGGACACTGAGATATTAATTGTTACAATTTTTTTTGTGTCTGGTCATCCAATTTTGTGTGCGGACTCTTTTATTACAATTTTTTGGGGATCTCTGCCCGGCAACCTCACTGGAGTGACTCCTGGAGAAAGTTCCCACACCAGGAGTAGAGCTGCGGGAGGCGGTGAGATCATTGTTACAACCCAGTTTTTCTACCCATTGGTGATCATATGTGCGCTCTGCCGGCCCATCTGTTATCCAAAAGTTGCAGTGGATTGTGTGCTGTATTTGGCTTTTATACACTATTTTTCTTGTAAGTTGAAATATTGAAGTGTGAGTGAGGCTGAGTTTGAATAAATAAGTTTTATCACAGTATCACGCTATGTGGAGGCATATTTGTTGTTTATTTTCACATATGGAGTTTACAAGCTTGGAGTGATCGCACAAGTAACCCAGGTGGGGTTCAATCGCTGTATTTGCCAACCACGTGAGTGCGAGGCAATACCATCCGGTGAGTGCGGTCTCATTGGGAGAGGGAGCACAAGTTGGTGTGGTGGAAGATTTTTTTGATCATTCTATTGGAGATATTTTTGGTGGACTTATTTCTTCCTGGAAGATTGATTCACAATTTTTTCCGTGCCAGCACAATTATTAATGAAGATTGCTACTTGTATTAATATTTGGACACTATTTCACGTGGTGTTATTTATTTAGGTTTTTTTGTTTTGTTTGTTTTTTTCTTTATTGGTTTCGTTTTTTTATTGGTTTTCTAGCGCCACTTGATTATATTTTTCACTTGTCACTATAAGGCTGATTATAATCATCATTTCATGGTTACACATTTTTAAAGTGTCAGCTTTGTGTTTATTCACATTTAGAGTAGAGTTGTAGATTGTGTTTATCACACACACATCTATCCACACAATTTTTTTGGCAAGATTGGCGCAAGGGTGGTGAATTATTCTAGGAGCGGCATTATAGAGTATTTACCAACCAGACTACAATCCTACACCGTGCTAATAAACCTTATAATGAGGAATATGTAAATCATACACCTTGCAACTCTATAAGAAGAGCTATAGATGCTCTAGATTCAATGCTACCATCTATCACCACTAAATGATATAAACTAAAATGAATTACATGTAATATAAACAATACAAACATTTTATAAACATTAAAGGTGTGAGCATATATATGTGTCCAATAAGTGTCCAGTCCACAATTGTACACAGTGAAAAAAATGTCCACAATCAGCAAAGAGTGTCCACAGTGTCCTTGATTCACTAGGTCAGGGGTGCCCAACCTTTTGAAGAGCGAGGGCAACTTAAGCGACTTGGTAACCGGTCACGAGCCACAATGAGCAGAGCGGGTGGATGGCATGTCCGTGTCCACTTTGCACTTGCAGAGCGGACACGGACGCAGCCCACGACTTTTTAGTGGATCGTATTGGAGGTAGAACACAAGTCGGTTTATGTCTGCCACTACTTAGAGGTGAATGGAGGGTCCAATTGGTTGGACTGAAAGTGTAAAAGGGGTCCAAGGCTACTTTCACAATGATGCGCCGCGGTTTACCCGCACCACGTGTGCAACGCAGTGTACCTTTGGCTTTCCTGCAGTTTGCAGTAGACTGCTATTATATTCTGCAGGTTTGGTGCACTTTCAGAAAGCTCACCAAACTTGCAGGTAATAATAGAAGTCTATGGCTCAGTGCATGTAACCCGCAGGTAAATTGCTCTGCACCTGGGTATCAGTTTGAAAGCAGCCCAGTAACCACTGCAGAAAAGATATGCCCATATATACACTGTGATTTTAGTAATAAACTGACCTTTAATAAAAGTATTCTTTCTATTCCATCCCAGAGCAGGAGGTCGCGGGCCACATCAGAGGGCTCTGCGGGCCACTGGTTGGGCACCCCTGCACTAGGGTATCCTCATAGACATACAATCCAATTTCAATGTGGAATCATTCCTACTCTCTGGTAATAGAATATCCCACTATATGGAGTGAGTATGGATCCTTACCAGAAAAGGTGGGCTCCCTTTGTAACGGAGTCGTCAGCGCCGGCAGACATAACCCTCTGCAGGGATGAATGGCTCCTCAGCAGTCCCGGATCCCGTTGCCGGACACACTTCTCCTCGGAGACCGCTGGAGTCCCCGAGTATGACAGGTAGTGGGGCTTCTTTTACCTAGTGATACCAACTGCACTCCACCGGATAGCAGTTTTCAGAGTGGTGGCAGCAGCGGAAATGAGGAGATCTTCAGGTCAGTGTGAAGCAATACACTGGGCATAATAATATAGAGCTTCTTTCCCACTGATGTGCTGCGGTTTACCCACACCGCGGGTGCAGTGCAATGTACCTGCAGCTTTCCTGTGCTTAGCCATAGACTTCTATTATGTCGAGAGAGATGACCACCGCTCCAGAGGGATCCTTCAAGGCGAATGCTTCTACTCCTAGTGTGGAGCTCCAGGTGAAGGCTAATGACAAGGTAGTTAGAAAGTAACAAGGGGAACTCTGGACAGCCGCACACCAGACGAAGATGAAAAATCGAATGGATTTATTAAAAACAGGAATCACAGCTGACGCGTTTCACGCTAAATACAGCGCTTACTCATAGCTATGAGTAAGCGATGTATTTAGCGTGAAACGCGTCAGCTGTGTCCCCCCCCCCTTCCCTGTTTTGCTGTGTTTTTGGACTTTGATGTGATTCCTGTTTTTAATTAATCCATTTGATTTTTCATCTTCGTCTGGTGTGCGGCTGTCCAGAGTTCCCCTTGTTACTTTCTAACTTCTATTATATCCTGCAGGTTTGGTGAACGTGCACCAAAACTACTGAACCTCTTGGACTCCGCGGTAGCAACCATCAAAAGTAACAGGGGGTTTAATTCATGCTGCAGCCTCAGCAGCTAAAAGGGGTAGGGATTGGCAGTGGTAAAACCAATACTCAACCACAGGGTTTTACCACCCCCCCCCAACTTTATCTAGGAATGAGCCCTAAGGGTGCCGCTGCTGAATGCAACTAAGGGCTCATTCACAAGTGAAGTAGGCACTGCTGCTCCTCTGAAAAGTGATCCGAGTGTGTTTGACAGGTGGTGAGGAGGTGAAATGTTGTCTTCTCACCACCTTATTTAAACCCATCATTGACGTGCAATGCACACGATTGTAACATGTTAGTATGGCAATTAGAGGTTTAAATCAAGTGTGATGAGGCGACAATGTGCCCGGTGATCTTTGACTACTCCTATCTTGTTTCTTGTTCAGGTAGATCTCCACCTCTTTAACCACTTTAAGACCAGCCTCGTTTTGGATTTTAGGTGTTTACGTGTTTAAAACAGTTTTTTTTGCTAGAAAAAAACTTAGAACCCCCAAACATTATATATTGTTTTTTTTCTAACACCCTAGAGAATAAAATGGCGGTCGTTGCAATACTTTTTTTCACACCGTATTTGTGCAGCGGTCTTGCAAGCGCACTTTTTTTGGAAAAAATTCACTTTTTTGAATAAAAAAATAAGACAACAGTAAAGTTAGTCCAATTTTTTTATATATTGTGAAAGATAATGTTACGCCGAGTAAATTGATACCTAACATGTCACGCTTCAAAATTGCGCCCGCTCGTGGAATGGCATCAAACTTTTACCCTCAAAAATCTCCATAGGCGACGTTTAAAAAATTCTACAGGTTGCATATTTTGCGTTACAGAGGAGGTCTAGGGCTATAATTATTGCTCTCGCTCTACCGATCGCGGCGATACCTCACATGTGTGGTTTGACCACCGTTTTCATATGCGGGCGCTACTCACGTATGCGTTCGCTTCTGCGCACGAGCTCGTCGGGACGGGGCGCTTTAAAAAAAATTTTTTGTTTTTCTTATTTATTTTTCTTGATTTTATTTATTTTTACACTGTTTTTTAAAAAAAAAATTAATTGGCTCACTTTTATTCCTATTACAAGTAATGTAAACATTCCTTGTAATAGAAAAAAGCATGACAGGTCCTCTTAAATATGAGATCTGGGGTCAAAAAGTCCTCAGATCTCATATTTGGACTTCAATGAAAAAAAAAAAAAAATGTCATTTAAAAAAATGACATTTGAAAATTCCTCTTTAAGAGGTATGGGCGGAAGTGTCGTTTTTGACGTCGCTTCCGCCCTCCTATGGTATAGAGATGAGTGGCAGCCATCTTAGCGTCACTCATCTCTAGACACAGGAGGGGAACGGACCCGATCACCTCCGCCGCTGCCGACGGTTCCGGTAAGCGGCGGAAGGCGCGGGAGAGCGGCGGGAGGGGGGGGCACCTCTCCCGCCGCCGATAACGGTGATCTCGCGGCGAATCCGCCGCGATGACCACCATTATCGGACAGCCGACCGGCGCCTGAAGAGATGGATACCTCGGTTGTGGCAGCAGCTGCTGCCGTTACCGAGATATCCCTCTTTAAAAAAGGGACGTACATCGTCGTGCGCCGGTCGGAAAGTGGTTAAAGCGTGAGCCTGGGTTCACACTATTGCGAATTCGCAGCGGGGAAAACACTGCGAATTCGCAGGACATTTCAAAACCCATTGTTTTCAATGGGACCTGTTCACATATGTCCGGTGCATGCGCACTGCGCATTGCAGAAAAACCGCAACCGACTTTGGTGCGGTGCGGGGCGGATCAGGTGCGAATTCAGGCCCATTATCTTCTATGGGCACGCATCTGATTCGCACCTGGCTTGCGTTCTGAACAAAAATTTGCAAGTCATTGTACTACCTCTGAGGGGGAAGTCCACGCCCAATTAAAAAAAAAAAAAACGGCATGGATTCCCCCTCCAGAGGCATACCAGGCCCTTAGGTCTGGTATGGATTTTAAGGGTACCCCCTACGCCGAAAAAATGAAACGAAACGAAAAAACGAAAATCCATACCAGAAATAAAGGCCTGGTATGCCTCTGGAGGGGGAACCCATGCCGTTTTTTTTTTATAAAAATTTGGCGTGGATTTCCCCCCCGCAAATTCATGTTAGCAGCTGATTCGCACCTAAAACGCGGACAATCCGCAGAACAGCCGACGTGTCACGCATGGCCTTCAATTCGCACCGCACTAGTCTGGACCCAGGCTAACTCCACTTTTGTTGAGAAAAAAAACATTGCCCTCTGGGTGATCTGTGTACATTGCAAGGATTATAACAAACTTTGTAGCAGATTCCCACCTTTTTTATTTCTGAAGAAATCCGTGTGTTTGTCTGTGCCTCGGTTCTAAGTGGGTCTAATGGGAGTGGTTTCATAATTAACTGTCAGGTGTGCAGCTGCAGGGCACTAATGAGGAAATCTGCTGGGCCAGCATCCTTTTAGACGTGTTCCTATCGAAAGTATCTCTACAAAAAGGAAATTTTAGTTGCAGGAGATGCCTGAAATCTGACATGTATCTTAGGCAAAATTCTGGGAAAATTGGTGAGCCAATCACACAAGCAGGAAATCATGTTTCTGGGGAGTGGTCAGTACACATTCTGTGTACAGAACACCTCCAGGTAGCCATATTGCATTCTCAGAAAATTACAGAGGCTGCAGATTGAAGAGGAAAGGTAATTTTCAATAACATTAAATTACAATATGATTAGTGTCGCAATTATATGCGCTATATTATTTTTTCTTAATTTTCTAATATATTTTTTTCACATAAACATTTTTTTAAATGTTTGCATATAGTATACAGAGAATAAATTTAACAGTAGGCCGTGATGTGCATAAAGCATTGGCCAATACCCCAAAGGGATGCTTGGAGTGAAGATAGACACTTTAGAAAGGTGTATGCATGTAATAAAGTAAATATTTTATTCAAAATATACAAAATATACAGAGAATGCTCAGTGAAGCATAGTATGTTTACATACAAAAAATGGAATCAATTGATACAGTTATTAGCATGTCAACAGTAGAAACATACAAAACATTGTGACAATGATAAGAACTTGCTTGGTACATATGGTAAGGAAGATGCCAACATGTTTCGGACTTTGGTCCTTTGTCAAGGCAACTAGATATCCTTTAGATTCTCATCTAGGTGTGTGAGGAATCATAGGGTTAATGTAAGTAAGATACAGCGTGTTTATACTGTCAAAATATACATTGCTAAATACAACTAATGTGGTAGGTAGGTTGTCAAAGAAATACTCACATGTCCTGCCAATGTTTATTTGTATGCCACAAGGGGGAGCCACTAAGCGTGGTGTCCAGGAGTATCAAAGGGGTATGTAGGGTAAAAACAAGGTGAGCTTGGCCACATAATGTGGAGAGCTTGCTGAGGAACCCTCAAAGGCTACAAGGTCCAAAGTACAGGGCTGGGGCGGGGGGCCCGGGTCCTGTATCAGGCAAAGTGAGCCAAACAGTGTATCACTGTAAAGATAAAGTATAATGAAGTAATGAGAAAGGGTGTCTATAAATACAGTGTATAGCCAGACAAGAAAGCCATGTATTTACCTGGGTGGAAGGCATTGACAATGAACAACAGGTCATCTCTGGGTGATCAGCAACATGTACTGAGGCCAGAGGGTAGGAGGTATATATGGAGTCAGATAATGAAAATCAGCTGAGTGGGGTGTAAATGTTCAGCTGAAAAGCATTGCGCTGGTTGGCTAGTTTGTCTGTGGGAAGAAAAGCGCCAAAAGCGCCAAAGTATACTTCCTGTTATGGACCTCTGACGGGGCGGCGCCGGGCGTGGCCGCGTCATGACGGCGGGGTCACGTCCGGCGTCGTGACGTCACCGACGCGGGAGAAGAGCCGCCGACATCCTGGTGCGCTCCAAGTTGGAGCGCAAACAGGAAGCGGACGTGATGTGCATATTACAATATTGAGTAGTATATGGCATATATGTAATATGCAATATTTATTGTCATGTCATTTACGCACTTGTTCTCCCCTGTTTATCTTGCCATTATGCCTCTATATTGATTTACATACATCTATTTAGCTTGCTTCCCCTCACTGCACTACCCGGCGCGGGTAAGACCTGGCAAGCATGCGCGATTGTGCTTCTGCGCATGCGCCACACTTCCGCCGTCTATTCGGACTCCACATCACGTCCGCTTCCTGTTTGCGCTCCAACTTGGAGCGCACCAGGATGTCGGCGGCTCTTCTCCCGCGTCGGTGACGTCACGACGCCGGACGTGACCCCGCCGTCATGACGCGGCCACGCCCGGCGCCGCCCCGTCAGAGGTCCATAACAGGAAGTATACTTTGGCGCTTTTGGCGCTTTTCTTCCCACAGACAAACTAGCCAACCAGCGCAATGCTTTTCAGCTGAACATTTACACCCCCACTCAGCTGATTTTCATTATCTGACTCCATATATACCTCCTACCCTCTGGCCTCAGTACATGTTGCTGATCACCCAGAGATGACCTGTTGTTCATTGTCAACGCCTTCCACCCAGGTAAATACATGGCTTTCTTGTCTGGCTATACACTGTATTTATAGACACCCTTTCTCATTACTTCCTTATACTTTATCTTTACAGTGATACACTGTTTGGCTCACTTTGCCTGATACAGGACCCGGGCCCCCCGCCCCAGCCCTGTACTTTGGACCTTGTAGCCTTTGAGGGTTCCTCAGCAAGCTCTCCACATTATGTGGCCAAGCTCACCTTGTTTTTACCCTACATACCCCTTTGATACTCCTGGACACCACGCTTAGTGGCTCCCCCTTGTGGCATACAAATAAACATTGGCAGGACATGTGAGTATTTCTTTGACAACCTACCTACCACATTAGTTGTATTTAGCAATGTATATTTTGACAGTATAAACACGCTGTATCTTACTTACATTAACCCTATGATTCCTCACACACCTAGATGAGAATCTAAAGGATATCTAGTTGCCTTGACAAAGGACCAAAGTCCGAAACATGTTGGCATCTTCCTTACCATATGTACCAAGCAAGTTCTTATCATTGTCACAATGTTTTGTATGTTTCTACTGTTGACATGCTAATAACTGTATCAATTGATTCCATTTTTTGTATGTAAACATACTATGCTTCACTGAGCATTCTCTGTATATTTTGTATATTTTGAATAAAATATTTACTTTATTACATGCATACACCTTTCTAAAGTGTCTATCTTCACTCCAAGCATCCCTTTGGGGTATTGGCCAATGCTTTATGCACATCACGGCCTACTGTTAAATTTATTCTATATATAACCTGGGATGCGATAGACCTACTTGCCCAACATAAATCTTTTTTTTATAGTATACAGAGAAACAAATTCCTCCAAACTTACATTCAACACAATGTCCATATGAGCCAGACCCGGAGGAAACAAGGGACAGTTAAGTGAACAAAAGAGTAAACAAGCACATGCAATCTGTATCGGCATCCTTCTCAGATCCTCTCAGTTAAGAACATTAAGTCAAAAGATTATTCACCATAACATATTAGCTAATAGAGCCATAGCTGTTAAAAAGCTAGGAAATCTCCTGTTTCACCTTCTCAGGGTACCAAAAAAGAGCGTGTGGGGAAGAGGGGGAGAGAGAGGGAGGGATTAAATAGAACGGGAAGTGGCCCATCAGGGTGTATGAGAGCAGGGAATAAGGGGTGAGGTTATCACCAGCTGCCCTCTCCTTCACCTATTTATTGTACTCGCTAATTTTTTTACCCACTAAAGTGTGGTAAGGTTGCCTACCCCTACCTTAACCACTTGCCGCCTGCCATATAGCAGAATAACGGCGGCAAAGTGGTTTCAATATCCTGACCGGAAGTCATATGACGTGATCAGGGTATTAAGCCGATGCGCGCCCCCGGGGCGCGCATTGCGGCGATTACTGCTGCGGTGTGTCAGTCTGACACCCCGCAACTACGATCTCCGACCTGATCCACGTGATCAGCCGTGTCCAATCACGGCTGATCACAATGTAAATAGGAAGAGCCGTTGATTGGCTTTTTCTTACTCGCGTCTGTCAGACGCGAGTAGAGGAGAGCCGATCGGCTGCTCCTCTGACAGGGGGAGTATGTGCTGATCGATTATCAGTGCAGCCCCCCCCCCCGAGGATGCCCACACTGGACCACCAGGGACACCACCAGACCACTAGGGATGCCCAGCACTAGGTATGCCACCCTAGACCACCAGGGATGCCAGTCAGTGCCCACAATGGATGCCAATCTGTGCCCACAATGGATGCCAATCAATTCCCACAATGGGCATCACTGATTGGCATGCATTGTTGTTTGGCACTGATTGGCATTCATCAGTACAATACATTACACTACAATGCCGCCTATCTGTGCCCATCTGTGCCGCCTATCAGTGCCCATCCGTGCCGCCTATCAGTGCCCATCCATGCCGCCTATCAGTGCCCATCCATGCTCATCCGTGCCGCCTATCTATGCCCATCCATGCCGCCTATCCATGCCCATCCATGTCGCCTATCCATGCCAATCCGTACCACCTATCAGTGCCAATTTGTGTCACCTATCAGTGCCCATCCCTGTCGCCCATCAGTGCCACCTATCAGTGCCCATCAGTGCCGCATATCAGTGCCCATCAATGCCACCTCATCAGTGCCACTTCATTGGTGCCACCTCATCGGTGCCCATCAGAGCAGCCCAATCGGTGCCCATCAGTGAAGGAGAAAACGTACTTATTTACAAAGTTTTGAACCTGAAATAAAAAAAAACATATTTTTTTTACAAAATGTTCAGTCTTTTTTTATTTGTTTAGCAGAAAATAAAAATCTGGTGGAGGTGATCAAATACCACCAAAAGAAAGCTCTATTTGTAGGAAAAAAATGATAAAAATTGAGTTTGGGTACAGTGTAGTATGACCGCGCAATTGTCATTCAAAGTTCGACAGCGCTGAAAGCTGAAAATTGGTCTGGGCAGGAAGGTGTTTAAGTGCCCAGTATTAAAGTGGTTAAAGGGTTGGGTCACCTGTACCAAAAAACTGTCTATGCAGCTAAGAGGAGCTTATAGATAAAAACAGAATGTTTAGCTTTGACCAAACCTAAATAATACCCTTGCTATAGTACCTTCCAAAGCTTGACCAACATCACAGGAATAAGCTTTTGTTGGCACCTAGATATAGAAAGAGGAGCATTTTTCCTATGAGTCCAAGCCAAGCCTTGGCCCCCTCAGTCTTCTTCAAGAAGCCCTCCCTTCCATAAATAAGGGTTGAGAGTTTAATTTAGCCAGCAAAGTCCTGTGGACCAACATTTTCTTTTCTTAATTTTAAGGGACAAAGTATTAGCTTTAGATTTCTGTATATTTAAAAAAAAAAAAAGGAATATTTTTTTTTCTGGATCATTACAGCTTAAATGTTCAAAGCCGGTGTTATTTTTCCTCTGAACTGTGAGATCCATCACTTCACAAGGCTTCAACAATGATAGTTTGCCCAGGATGAAAGAGTAGAGTTGTTGCAGATTATATAACATACATAAAATCATCTCCTCTATAAGATCTGAGTCTGTATTACTATTTACAAGGGAAGCTTTAGTTTCTGTTGTGTATTCTGTTGATTGCTCAATAAACTTGGGTTTGTACAGTGAGCTGCACATAACGGGCACAGCAGATAACAGACGTCAAGGTTTGAAAGATTAGAGCGACTCTCGTGATACATATTCATTCTTTCCATGTTTACCTTTTGCAGGAATAGATCAGAATGAGAGATCATTTTGGAAAAAAATTACACAGGAAAGATGCGAGCGTTGTTCAGAAGGATAGACCCACTTCTTTTATTTAGGCATTTTATTATTTAAAAAAAAAGATGCTGTACATGAGTCATTAAAATCTTTGCAATTTATCGGACCGGCGCACGACGATGTACATCGGTAGAATGGCACGGACAGGCATATGGGCGTACGGGTACGTCCCTTTAACATTGGCGCCGTGCCATCGCCTGCGCGCGCTGGTCGGGACCTCTGTGAGTCCAATCGCGGGTCCTGTTGACACGATCGATGTGGGGATACCCGCGATCGTCTCACGGGGAGGAAGAACTGGGAGATGCTGATGTAAACAAGCATCTCCCCGTTCTGCCTAGCAACAGTGACACTGATCTCTGCTCCCTGTGATTGGAGCAGAGATCAGTGATGTGTACAACACAGCCACGCCCCCCCCCCCCCACAGTTAGCAACACGCCCCTAGGACACACGTAACTCCTACACTGCCACCTCCTGGTTAACCCCTTTACTGGCAGTGTCATTTACACAGGAATCAGTGCATTTGTATAGCACTGATCGCTGTATAAATGACAATGGTCCCAAAAATGTGTCATGTGTCCGCCATAATGTCGCAGTCACAATAAAAAATGATGACGAATGTCATCATTACTAGTAAAAAAAAAAAAATTAATAAAAATGCCATACTAAGGTATACACTATCGCATCATCCAAATGTTGTATTACTGTTATGAAGGTAATTTATATGTTCATGCCATCCCTCCCCCCTTCCTCATACACCGCCTCCCCTACTCCCTTAAAATCCCTTCCCAATTGTTTATTTTGATCTATCTTTGCCTATTTTTGACCTTCTTTTTTTTTGTTAATTACATGACTATGTACGCCTCAAAATGTACCTGCTACTTGCCTATGTAATCTACAAAACCCAATAAAGATTAAAAAAAAAAAAAATTCCATAAAACTATCCCCTATTTTGTAAACTGTATAAAAGCTATAACTTTTGCGCAAACCAATCAATAATCACTTATTGCAATTTTTTTTACCAAACATATGTAGAAGAATACGTATCGGCCTAAACTGAGGAAAAAAAAAATTTTAATACATTTTTGGGGGATATTTATTATAGCACATAGTAAAAAATAATGTGATTTTTTTTTCAAAATTGTTGCTATTTTTTTGTTTATAGCGCAAAAAATAAAAACCGCAGGGGTGATCAAATGCCCCCAAAAGAAATCTCTATTTGTGGGAAAAAAAAGGACGCCAATTTTGTTTGGGAGCCACGTTGCACGACCGCGCAATTGTCAGTTAAAGCGACGCAGTGCCAAATTGCAAAAAGTGGTCTGGTCTTAAGCCAGCAAAATGGTCCGGTCTGAAAGTGGTTAAGACTATTAAATGACTCAAATCTGCATGGTAATAACAAATCTGTCCTTTTTGGTAAATTTTTATCAAAGTAATATAAGCATGTGAGAACACACAAAGCCAGCTTGGCCTGCACTTTGTTTCATATTTTGCTCACCTGGAATACAATATCATTTCTGGGGTTTTATTAATCAGCATCTAAATCAATGTTTATATGATAAGGACTGATGTAGGCTAGCTTCACAATCTGCATTTCATTGCTTTAGGCAGCTGCATTGCCATGCATGGCACTTCCCCTCCCATCAAAAGTTCCCTTTAATGCAAATTACATAATATCTTAGCCAATACACTTAAAGTGGTTCTGCACTCATTTCATTTAGTAAATCTCTTTGCCTTCCAAATCAGGCAAAGAGTACTAAATGAAATGTTTTTTTTTTTTTTTTACTTACCTTGTAATTGAAGACTTCCGGTCTTCTCCCTCTGCGGCGGCGGGCGGGGTCTCTGCGCCGATCGTCGTCACGCCGCACTGTCTCCTGGGATCTGGTGTCATTGATCCCAGGAGTCAGTGCGGGCATCTTCCGAAATCTCGCGAGATTTCGGCCACATCTTCCGAAATCTCCCGAGATTTCGGCCGCATCTGCCGAAATCTCGTGAGATGTCGGCAGATGTGCCGTTACTGCGCACGCGCGAGTAACGGCGGTGCATGCTGGGCCATCAACAGTGCCTGTGGGGTTTCACATGCCCACAGGCAAGATGGCCCCCAGCACTAAAGAAGAAGACGAGGAACTTCAGCGGACGAAAACCGGCGGCGATCGAGATGGAAGATGGAACAGGTGAGTCCCCTAATAAAGGTAAGCATACTTTATATTACGTCCTTAAAAAATTTTTTTTTTTTACAGAGTGCAGAACCGCTTTAAACTCAATAGAAAGATGTGAACTGGCACAGTAACCACTTCAACCCTGGAAGATTTGGCTGCTGAATGACAGGGCCATTTTTTTGTGATTCGGCACTGCGTCGCTTTAACTGACAATTGCGCGGCCGTACGACGTTGCACCCAAACAAAATTGACGTCTTTTTCTCACAAATAGAGCTTTCTTTTGGTGGTATTTGAGTGCCTCTGCGTTTTTAATTTTTTGCGCTATAAACAAAAAAACAGTGACAATTTTGAAAAAAAACACAATATTTTGTACTTTTTGCTATAATAAATATCACCATTTTTTTTAAAAAAAAGCAAATTTTTTGGCAGTTTAGGCCGATATGTATTCATCTACAAATTTTTGGTAGAAAAACTTGCAATAAGCGTATATTCATTGGTTTGCGCAAAAGTTATAGCGTCTACAGAATAGGGGATAGATTTATGGCATTTTTATTATTATTATTTTTTATTACTAATGGCGGCGATCTGTGATTTTTATCGTGACTGCGACATTATGGACGACACATCCGACACTTTTGACACTATTTTGGGACCATTGTCATTTATACAGCAATCAGCGCTATAAAAATACACTGATTACTGTGTAAATGACACTGGCAAGGAAGGGGTTAAACACTAGGGGGCGATCAAGGGGTTAAGTGTGTCCTAGGGAGTGATTCTAACTGTGGAGGGGATGGGCTCACTACATCATGACAGTGATCACTGCCCCTGATGACAGGGAGCAATAGATCCCTGTCATGTCACTAGGCAGAAAAGGGAAATGCCTTGTTTACATAGGCATCTCCCCGTTCTGCCGCTCCATGACACGATCGCCAAACCCCGGCGGACATCCAGGCCATGGGACCCGCGGGCATGGTCGCGGAGTATGCGGCAGGCGTGCGCGCTTCCACAATGCCATGATTTAAAGGGGATGTACCTGTACGCCCATTTGCCCAGCCCTGCCTTCATGCTGACGTATATCGACGTTCTCTGGTCGGCGTGTGGTTAATCAGCCTCTAACTCAATGTTTATTTGATAATGACTGATGTAGGCTAGCTTTACACTCTGCATTTCATAACTTTAGGCAGCTGCATTGCCATGCATGGTACTGCCACTCCCATCAAAAGTTCCCTTTAATGACATAATCTTTTCAGTCATTACACTTTAACCCAATAGAAAGATGTGAATTGGCACATTAAACACAGCAACAAAGCTGTGCATGGGTGTTGTTTGGGACTGTCCAGTGTACACGACACTGGAAGTGTGTCCTGAATGGCAGGTATATTTTCCCAATATTTGAGTGGTGGTCCCTTTAAGGGGTACAGTATGAAGACTTGGTTGAGAACTTAGGGGTTCTTACCGATGTAGGGTGAGGGGCTCTAGAGTAGCCTGGTTGGAAAGAGAGGACTGATTGTCAGTAGTCTCTGAATTGGTAGGTTCCTATCAGGGACCTGGATCTTTGACGATTTGAAGAGTTTTGGGAGGGAAGGACCTCCAAACCCTGACTACAAGGACACTCACCCTGAAGGGTTAAGCCTCAGCAAAGGGAGTCTTAAAAGGCAGCAGGCAGGGATCAGTACCTGTGTCAATGAGGCACCATGAAGTGCTTCACTGTGGCTGAGAGCAAGGTGAACCCCCTAGGGAATTGAGACTCTTGTTGCTGAACCCCTGTGGCCTGTCTGGCACCCTGATATGAGGAGGAACCCTAACCCCCAGTATGGGACCAAGAGATTGGCGTTGAGCCTGTAGGGTGATCCCTTTTATACCCGAACTACAAACTTGGGACTGTTTGCTTTTACCAAACTCGGCTGGATGACGTTCCTGGGCTACCATGCTAGCTATACAGGCCTTTTGGTCTAAAATCATAGATTTTATTAGTTCTCTTGTAAATCCACCTAGCATATGAAATGCAGCTAGATGCTTGCTAGGTTATATGGAGGATTCTGATCTTCCTTATTGCACAAAATTCCTTTTGCATTTTTTTTTTCTTTTACACTAAAACAGACAATGGCTATTTAATGGAAATCCCCCAAATGAGCAGTTTCAGCTAATAAAATTATACTTATGTATAAAATAACATATGTGGTGCATGGCTGTCCAGAAAGTTTAAAGCAGAGTTCCACCCAAAAATGTAACTTCCTCTTTTCCGGTTCCTCCTCCCCTCCGGTGTCACATTTGGCACCTTTCAGGGGGAAGTGGGGAGCAGATACCTGTCTAATACAGGTATTTTTCTCCCACTGTGGCGTAGTGGGTATCTACGCCACAAACACCCCCCCCCCCCCCCTGTCTTCTGGCAAGCATTTTTTTTTTTTAATTTTGGTTCGGGGTTCTTATTAATATTCATACCAGACCAAAAGGGCCTGGTAATAGACTGGGGGGAACCCACGCTGTTTTTTTCAATGAGTTTTATCTATATTGCTGAGACCCGACAATTTATTACAGCCACAATCAGTTTTAAATTACTTTTTTTCCTTTAGAAATGTAATTTTGCTGTGGTACTGTTCTGAGGGGGGAAAAAAATGTGCCACTTTACAGGCATACTATAGACACCTCCCAGGTACGATATTTAAAGGAATATTTTTATTGTTTAATTTTAAGCATTATTAAAATCACTGCTCATGAAAAAACTGCAGTTTTTAAAACTTTTTTTTGCATTGATACATGTGCCCTGGGGCAGAATCCGGGTCCCCAAACACTTTTTATGGCAATAACTTGCATATAAGCCTTTAAAATTAGCACTTTTTGTCCCACAGAATTTGCCATGAACACTGCATAATGTTCACTTTTTGGCGAACAGGTGAACGCCCAATGTTCAACTCGAACATCTGGCTCATCCCTACTCGTGACACATTACAGGAAGCAACCTCATGGCAGAGGACAGAATTAGAATTAGACTTTGGAAACTTAACATTAATAAATAACCGGTACCGGATGGCTTGCACCCAAGGGTACTGTGGGAACTCAGTCAAGTAATTGCCAGACCATTGTTCCTAATTTTTACTAAAAGGTCTACTGACTGGAATGTTACCAGCGGATTGGAGAAAAGTCAATGTAGCACCAATATTTAAAAAGGGCCCAAAATACATCCCTGGGAATTACAGACCAGTTAGCCTAACATCAATAGTATGCAAGCTCTTGGAGGGGATGACTATATACAAGATTTTAGCAATGAGAACGGCATCATTAGCAGTAATCAGCATGGATTCATGAAGAATCGTTCTTGCCAAACCAATCTATTAACCTTCTATGAGGAGGTGAGTTGCCATCTAGATAAAGGAAGGCCCGTAGACGTGGTGTATCTGTATTTTGCAAAAGCATTTGACACAGTCCCCCATAAACGTTTACTGTACAAAATAAAGTCTGTTGGCATGGACCATAGGGTGAGTATATTGATTTAGGTACAATGTACATATAAGGGCACTCTGAGCGTAAGGACCAAGCAGATAATGTCTACATTTGAACGAAGGGTCTGCTGATGATGAATTTTCAACACTTAGGGATGCACTCACAAACAGGAGCAATCTCTAGTAAAAACAAAACAAAAAAAAGGAGCCTCTAAGTGCAGAATTAAAAGCTTTTTTAATATCCCCAAAATGAATTAAAAACACTTATGCGGCGTACGCGCGGTCGAAATTTTCGATGGAAACAGTCCGATGGGAGCTTTTCATTGGATTTTCCGACCGTGTGTATGCCCAACGGTCTTTTTCTGTCAGAATTTCCGACGGACTTTGAATTGAGAACCTGTTCTCAATTTTTCCGACGGAAAACCTTTCTATCGGATTTTCCGATCGTGTGTATGCAATTCCGACACGCAAAATTCTGCCGCATGTTCGGAAACCATTCAACGCATGTTCGGAAGCATTAAACTTCCCTTTTATATTGCTGTCGAACGTGTTTTATGCCGCTGTGTTATTGACCGTCGGAATTTGGTGTGATCGTGTGTAGGCAACACAGCTTGAGCGGAATTCCGTCGGAAAAACCGTCAGATTTTCTTCCGACGAGAATTCCGATCGTGTGTACGCGGCATTACAATATCTGAGGAAGGGAAGAGCATATCATTCATTCATAGTGCAGGTGATCCGGCATCAGGAAGGTCCCCAGCGTATTATAGATTCACAGGGCTGTTCATATACTGCTGCAGAAGATCAGCGTGGACCGCAAGCTTGCGGTCCACGCTGGTTTCTGTCCCCCTCTGCTGACATCACTTCTGGGATTTCCGCTCTCCATAGACTAGGACATCGTGACCGTTCATCGGTATCTCCAGTGCTTTGGGCACTCTTCTGTTGGCGATTTTGGGATCTTCTGCGGCAGTATATGAACAGCCCTGTGAATCTATAATACGCTGGGGAACTTCCTGATGCCGGATCACCTGCACTATGAATGAATGATATGCTCTTCCCTTCCTCAGATCTTGTAAGTGTTTTTAATCCCATTTGGGGATGATTAAAAAAGCTTTTAATTCTGCACTTAGAGGCTCCTTTCTTTTTATTTTAGTATATTAATTGAAAACTGGCTACAAGGGTGAGTTCAGAGGGTGGTGATAAATGGGGAGTACTCGGAATGGTCAGGGGTGGAAAGTGGGGTCCCCCAGGGTTCTGTGCTGGGACCAATACTATTTAATTTGTTCATAAACAACCTGGAGGATAGGGTAAACAGTTCAATCTCTGTATTTGCGGACGATACTAAGCTAAGCAGGGCAATAACTTCTCCGCAGGATGTGGAAACCTTGCAAGAAGATCTAAACAAATTAATGGGGTGGGCAGCCAACTACTGGAAAATGAGGTTTAATATCGAAAAATGTTAAATAATGCATTTGGTGGCAAAAATATGAATGAAATCTATACACTAGGGGGAGAACCTCTGAGGGAATCTAGGATGGAAAAGGACCTGGGAGTCCTAGTAGATGATAGGCTCAGCTATGGCATGCAATGCCAAGCTGCTGCTAACAAAGCAAACAGAATATTGGCATGCATTAAAAAAGGGATTAAAAGATAAAACAATAATTCTCCCACTCTACAAGACTCTGGTCCGGCCTCACCTGGAGTATGCTGCCCAGTTCTGGGCACCAGTCCTCAGGAAGGATGTACTGGGAATGGAGCGAGGACAAAGAAGGGCAACAAAGCTAATAAAGGGTCTGGAGGATATTAGTTATGAGGAAAGGTTGCGAGCACTGAACTTATTCTCTCTGGAGAAGAGACACTTGAGAGAGGATATGATTTAAATTTACAAATACCGTACTGGTCACCCCACAATAGGGATAAAACTTTTTTGTGGAAGAGAGTTTAAAAACAAGACACGTGGCCACTAAAATTAGAAGAAAAGAGGTTTAACCTTAAACTACATAGAGGGTTCTTTACTGTAGGAGCGTAAAGGATGTGGAATTTCCTTCCACAGGCGGTGGTCTCAGCGGGGAGCATCGATAGTTTCAAAAAAATATTAGTTAAGCACCTGAATGACCACAACATACAGGGATATACAATGTAATACTGATATATAATCACACACATAGGTTGGACTTGATGGACTTGTGTCTTTTTTCAGCCTCACCTACTATGTAACTATGTAACATATGAGTTTCGTAGTTGTCCAAAAAAGTTGGAAAAGATTTGGTTCCCCCAGCTGGAAGCACAATCCACTCTACCTATAGAATGACACCCCCCCCCCCCCGTTGTTCTTCATGTATTCCATATAATATAATACTACCATATGAGAAAATGATATACTTAAAGGCCCGTACACACGATCAGACTTTTTGACAACCAACATGCAAATTAGCTGGTTTGGACCAACATCCGACCTTGTGTACGCTCCATCGGACCAACTTTATCCAGGTTTCATTAGACTTTTGTTGGCTGTGCGAACATACCAACTTTCTGCCAACAAAAGTCAGATGGACCAAAGTCCAACCGTGTGTACACAAAACCAACGGACTTTTGTCCAAAGTACAAACACGCATGCTCTGAACCAATGCAAAAGATCAGACAACAACATAGAAGTTGACCAAAGGTGGCGCTGGAGTATTCAAACGTCCTCTTTTGAAGTGTCGTCAGTACGTTTAAACGTCACTACGTTCATGTTTGTTGCCTAAAAAGTCAGACCGTGTGTATGCAATACCAACTTGGGGCCAACGCCCTTTGGACAAAAATCCACGCGAAAGTTGGTCCACGGTCCGATCGTGTGCATGAGGCTTTAGAATAACAAAACAAAGTCATATGTATAGTATAGATTTATTGGTCTGGGACAGTACAGTCAATCCAGATTTATTTCACATGATATTGTTTATATCACAGGTTAAAGTGTGTAAAATATTGTCAGATCGAAATGATGTACTTGCTATTTAGTATCACATCAAAAGCTATTGTTGAGATGTTATACTACCTAACCATGAGTGGACATACAGTATGTTGTTTGTTTCTTTTGGATCATTTGTACCTTGCATATCGTCTTATACAAAAACAATTAAAATTTGGTTGAGGAAAATCTCTTGGATTTATGACTGTGTTAGGCATACAGGGTTAATTCATTCTGAATCACAGGGTCAGAGGGCAATACATTTGCATTGCTAATACAAGTAAGCAGATGCTTCCTACTGCACAGAGGGGGAATCTTGCGATGATCCTGAGGTCTGACTTCAGCCTTTCTATACTGGAAGATTCACAGTACCGTTTTCCTTAACAGCCTCCATAATGGGGCCCCCCTCCTACCCCAGGCCATGTGGGTTGCTATTGCAATTATTACACTGAAGTAAAAAAAATGCAAACAATGCATAGATCAGAGGAAGCTCTTCGGCCATGGCACACTAGGGATCCTGTTGCTGGCAACAATTTACTATGCATAAATAATTACCTACTTACACAAGTCTCTCTCTCAGTGTCTGGATGAGAAAGCTGTTTACTTATTTCTTGACCGTTGTCACGGTTTAGCCTGCAGTTTTCCTGCCTGTGTACTTCTTACCTTCTTGTTGCAGTGCTTCTTCTAGTCCTCTGATTCCTTTCACATATGTTGTTTGGATTCTACGCTCACCTATGGGCATCACCTGCTATTCTGTGGGTTTATTTTTACTTTCCATTCCATCACCTCCTGGAATGCCTCCTAGTTTGCTTTTCTATACTGTATAAGTTCTAAGTACTGTGCTAAGTTCATCGTTGCCTTAACAACTTCCAAGGTCTCTGAGCTATTGTTTCTTACTATTTATTGTGTATTCTGTGTCTGACTTTTTGTGTACTGAAGTATTAAAGTATTTATGTGATTTTCAAGGTCCAAATACTAGTAAATAGATCCAAGGAATCATATTTAAAAGAAAAACATTTTATTATAACATGGGTAAAAACATGTTTAAAAACAGTTTTACAGCAGTACAGTCCTTATGGATACAGCCAGATTGATGTGGTCCCCAACATGTTTCACCCTCAACCTGGGCTTCTTCGGAGGTTGCTGTCCACTTAGACACAAATGCCTTCTAATAGAAAATATATATATATACACTAGTATCAATATAAAGCATTTTAACAAAGAAAAAATATAAGACAACAAAAACAGTACAATATACAGGTAATCAGATAAATATACAAGTGCATATTCAGTTTAAAGATATCGCTACTCACCCCTGGATCTAAGGTAGATATATCAAATGCAGTCAATTAAGATTCAGGGATTCTACCAGCGCCACAACACTCCAAAGACTGCAGGTGACCATAGGAGGTATGTCATGGTTATGCGGTAATCTTCCCCTGTTTGCTTACCTCTCCTCATGTGTTCAGACTAATGCCCCGTACACACGGTCGGAAAATCCGACCACAAAATCCATCGTATTTTTTCCGGCGGATTTAGTCCGACACTGGTGTTGCATACACACGGTCGGACAAAGTTGTCGGAAAATCCGATCATTCTGAACGTGGTGACGTTTGTTGCCTACGATGGGACTACGTAGAGGCTAGTAGCCAATAGCTTTGGTCTTGTAATGTGATCTGAGCATGCGTGGCACTTTGTCCGTCGGAATTCGCTACACACGATCGGAATTGGTGTGATCGGACTTTGTTGTCGGAAAATTTTTAGAGCAGGAGATACAACTTTGTCCGTCGGACAATCCGATGGATACTGTCCGATGGTGCCTACACACGGTCGGAATTTCCAACAACATTGTCCGATAGGACAGAATACATCGGAAAATCCGACCATGTGTATGGGGCTTAAGAGGCCAGCCACTCTCACCTGGTGGTTTTTATAACCTCTCCTCTAAACATGGCTCCACCCCAGGCCCTATCAGGGAACCCTATATTAACCTGTGCACTGCAAGCCAGTGGTGCTGATCAACCATTGTGTATCCATGGTGTATTCGGCTTCCTGTTTCCTGCTTGCCGTGTGCTCTATGTTTGTCTCTGTTACCGACCTTGGCGTGTTCTCAACGATTCCTGTCTGCTTGTGACCTTGACCTTTTGGCATGTCCCCGACCATCCCTGTCTGCCTGTGACTCAGAACCTTTGGCGTGTACTCTGTTGTTCCTGTCTGCTAGTTGCCCTGACCTCTGCCTTATCCCCTTACTATCCTTGTCGTTCCAGCCTGCTGCTTCCTTCTCCTGTAGTCTACTGTGAGCGTGAGCTGTGAGACCCTAGGGGCCGTGACCTGGAGCCAGACTGCAGCGAAGTCCATCCTCACCACTAGAGGCTCTGGCGAACATCTGCTGGCTCTTAGACTCCGCGCCCTGGGGAATCTATGCTCTAGCTCCCACTGGGATCTGTGTTAGTGATCCAGTAGACCTGTGTCCTGAATCTCCCTGGGTACAATCCGCAGCAGTCAGTCCTAAGGTCCACTACCTAGCGGTGCACTTCCGACTCCTACAGAGTGCACCTGTCACCTGGTCTCAGGTGACCTGACAAGGTATTTAAGGACCAACTAAATAGATAATAAGAAAAAATGGAAACCAAAATATATAACAAGGAGAGAATGTAAACAAACATCTCCAGAGAAGGAGACTTGCAAAATATGGTTTGCAGAAACACGAAACACACATGAACACAGAAACACAAAATAACAAGGGATAGTATTGTATAACTGTATTGTTTCACTGATATCCCTTGTTGTTTGGGGATATGAAGCATCTGCTTTAAACTTTTGGATGTTGATTTATTTTACCAGCATGTACATATTAAGTCTTTTTCTATCTGACTGTTTAGCTCTTCATACAAATGTCCTGCTTTGGAAATTCTGTGTCCCTGGGTGTTTTTGTGTTTCTGCAAACCATATTTTGTAAGTTGAGGGCGAAACATGTTGGGAACCACATCAATCTTGCTGTATCCATAAGGACTGTGCTACTTGCTGTAAAACAGTTTTTCTTTTAAATATAACTCCTTGGATCTATTTACTAGTATTTTCTCCTTAAAAATCCCATAAATACTTTAAGACTTTTGGTGTAAATTTGGTGTTTTGTCCATGGTTAAGAAATCATCCCTTTTTGTGTACTGACCCTGGCTTTGTCTACCATCTGTGGTTTCCTGCCCCCCACCCTGACCACAGCTTGTTTCCTGTATTTCCTTCTCTGTCCTGCTGTTACACTCTGCACACGCTAGTGATCTTCGCATCCTCAGCTGGGCGTGCCTGGGGTGCTGTAAGTCCATTTCCACCATCAGGGGCCCTGGTGAAGAACCAGACTGGCTTAGACTCTGTGCCCTGGGGATCCCATGGGTTGGTAATCTACAAAGGCTCACTATAACAAACACCTGACACAGGTTTTTGCTCAGAATTGTTATCCTGTCACTGGTGAGCTGTTGCCAGCAATGGGACCGCCCGAGTTTAACAGGCCTAAGCATTACAAATTAATTAGGGATAAGGTATTAGTTAAGGAGACATTTTTAGCATTACAGTATTAAGTTGTCCCTGTAGAAAAAGAAATGTAGCTGCATACGCTAAGTCCCCTTTCTATGCTCAGTCTCTCTTTGTAGCATTTTTTTGTGTGATGAAGCGTTTTTTTTTTTTTTTTTTTTGCCTTCCTCTGGATCAACTGTGGGCATAGAATGGGGTATATGGGATTGTATGATATATTTTTTTTTTTCAATTGTGGTTGAACTGGATGGACTTGTGTCTTTTTTCAACCTAACTAACTATGTAACTATGTAACCCATTCCCAGCTATAAGGGTGGCTCCATTACCCTGAAGATTTCCCTGAGGCCATCATGATATGCGTTTTCCCAGCCAGATCTTTCTCATTCTCTACATGCTTGGGTACCTTACATAGGGCACACATATGCAGTGTAGCAGGTGTCCTGCTTAAGTGTGCACTGTGTGTCTGGGGTCCTTGGTATTGTGTCTGCTTGAGTTCCTGTTATGCTGCGTACACACGATCTGAATTTTGGCCAGCAAAAGACAGATGAGATCTTTTCATCGGAAAATGCGACCGTGTGTATGCTCCATTGGACTTTTGCTGGCGGAATTTCAGCCAACAAAAGTTTGAGAGCATGTTCTCAATTTTGCAGACGGAAAAAGTTTTTCTATCCGAAATTCCGTTCCTGCGTATGCAATTCCAAAGCGCAAAATTCCGACGCATGCTCGGAAACAATTCGACACATGCTCGGAAGCATTAAACTTCCTTTTTATAGTGCCGTCATGCGTGCTGTACGTCGCCGTGTTATTGACCGTCTGAATTTGGTGTGACCGTGTGTATGCAAGACAGTTTGAGCTGAATTCAGTTGGAAATTCCGTTGAAAAAACCTTGGACTTAATTTCGACGGCAAAACCGGACGTGTGTACGCGGCACTAGAGTACCATGCATGCCAAGTATGATGAGTGGGCAAGGAATCTTGGGACATGTAGTTCCAAAGCAGCTTTTGTTTGAATAATTTTTTATTGAAGATTTTAACAGAATACAGGAATATTTTCATATACAATCTGTATCAAATGACATAGTATTGCCTTACATCAAAAGTTGAAACCAAACAGTATTGAATAAACAGTTTTAGAACTTGCTGTTGGAACTATTAGTAGTGGCTTATTTTGCTTACCAATTGTACTCTTAAGCCCCATACACACGGTCGGACTTTTTCATGGATTCTGTCCGATCGGACAAGGTTGTTGAAAAATCAGACCGTGTGTATGCACCATCGGACAGTGTTCGTCGGTTTGTCCGACGGACAAAGTCTTATCTCCTGCTGGAAAGATTTGCCGTCAACACGGTCCGATCACACCAAATCCGATCGTGTGTACGGTTGTCCGACGGACAAAGTGCTACGCATGCTCAGAAGAAATTCTGTGACGGAAGCGCTCGGTCAGGTAAAACTACCTTTCCTAATCGACACAGCACATTCGTCACGCTGCAATGTTAAAATGTCTTTAATGCAGCGCATTCTCTTTTTCTTTACAATGCAACAAGAATGACATGTTTTAGCTGCTCTTATTCACCCGCACTTCTCACAAACTTAGTTCTTTATTACTTTGCAGCATTTATACACTACATGTTTATTTTTACTCAGAACGTAAAAGAATCTTTGTTATTTTTTTACCATGATTTGTCTTTTTTTTTTTTTTTTTTTTTGGGGAATACATATTTGAAGGAATATTTTTTTTTTTTTTTTGGAGGGGGGTTGTGTGTCTCAACTTACCAAAACCACATTATTAACATTTGTATTTCTTGCTTAAATTTACTAGGAGTTTGTTGGTTGTTGGTGCCCCTTGTTAATTATACTTTATTATTTGTGAAATGTACCTGCCTACTCAAAGAAAAACTGTCATTGTAGAAAAGTAAAACACAATAGTCAATGATTATTTCAAATCAAAAAAACCTTTATTTAGGTCACACCAACAAACCAAAGAGGAACGCAGCCATGGTGAAACTTGGGGAATTTGCAAAGCCTTGGCCCCCCACGGCAACCATCATTGTTTAAGCGTAGAAAATTGGGGGCCTGAGGAGTACGTATATTAAGGGGAGTGCAATCTGGTCGTGAAGTCCAAAGTATCCAAACTGCAGCAGATGCCATCTAGGTCCCCAGGCTCTGGTACTACAAGAGGCTCCATCTTCTCTCAGACCAGACTGATTCCAGGTCGTCACTCTCAGGTCTTCCTTCCACGCTTCCTTGCACGCTGTGGCTGTCGTGCTGGTGGGGTGGCAGAAGGAGGAGGAGGAGGAGGAGGAGGCGGAGCATGGTAGCTATGGCAAACATGTGTAACTGGGGTCATCTCCCCAGCCCTACCCTTATTTAGGACATGGAGGATGAGCCCCTCACACATGTTGCGTTGCCTCACCTCCATACCCATCATTTTTGTGACAACCACTGAGCCAAAGGTCTCCTCGTCGGCGGGTGTGGCATGTAGGGAGTCTGAAGCCTCTCTTATCATGCGGAGCGCTGACTGTGCCGCATAACCCCCCCTTCTCGCCCTTTTGTACGGAAGGCGGAGGGAGGGGTTTGGGTGTCAGTCAGGCTCCGAGGCCTAGCCCCCTCTTGGCTGCCACTACCCACCTCGTGGCTGCCACTAACCCCTGCCTCCTCCTGACTGCCACCTTCCACAGCCACCTCCTGGCTGAGGTCTTCCTGTGTATGAAAAAGGGACATAGTTTCAGTTATTTGTTCATCAAACACACACAATTCTCATCTAGTGACTGTTGCAAAATGTTTACAAATAGAAAACCATACAATTCTCAGCCCTGCAGTTTAGATTCTGGCCCCAAATGTCTCCAACACCACTGTCTGTTGATATGTCAAACACGTTAGGAACTAAGCAATTGGGGATCCTGAATTAAGTGAACATCATTCATTATTCCCATAAATGGTAACAAAAATACTATACCTGGAACAAGCTGGGCTCCTCCACCTCTTCCATACTGGAAGGCCCAGGTTGCTCCTCGGAAGCCTCATCAGGGGTGGGCTGCGCGCAAGGAAGCGTGGAAGGAGGAGTCGAGGTTGGCTCCGTGACATCAGTCTGGTCTTTCAGAAAATGGAGACTCTGATAGTACCAGAGCTTGGGCACATAGACCTCATCTGCTGAAGTTGCAGTTTCCTCAGACTTCACGACCTTCTTCCGCTCCCTGATATACGCACTCCTCAGGCTGCCAATTTTCTTTCTTAGATCATCAACAGTTGCCGTGGGGAACCTTGGCTTGAAAAATTCCACAAGTTCCTCCAGGGCTGCGTGCCTCTTTGGTTTGTTGGTGTAATGTGGGTGTTTACCCTGCCATAAAATTGCCTGAATTTGGCAATGAAGAGGGGGAGAAAACTCATGTCGTTGAATCCCTGCATAATCTCTGCAAGACACAACACCACACAAAACCCTCTCAATTATGTCAGGCTAAACTCTCCTAATCTTCTCCATAAAGAAGCCTCAAGTTAAAATCAGTCTAGGCTAGTTATGTACCAACGTCAAATTGTACCTTCGTTTGTAGCGATCGTCTCGTGCGTGAGTTTTCTCTCCCCTCGTCTCCCAGATCGTGGCTACGACACAGGCGTGTGACGTTTTATATACAGTGCGCATGCGTCAAACTCCGCCCGCCCCTGACGATCTTTCTCGTCTATTCCCCACCCCTTCTCTTTACGGCGCAGTGGGGAGAGCACATGGCGTGGACACAGCAGGTGCGCCCCAAATATCCCACCAACGAGGAGGAGGACGAGGAAAGTCCGGAGGCAGAAACGTCCCGATCCCGGAGCCTGAAATTCAAGGCGTCCAATATGTCATTTGGAGAAATGTTGGAGATGGTGGACATATTAAAGAGGAGCGACTATGATGGGAAGTATGGGCCTTACCTCAACCCCAATGTCCGCAAGGCCAAGATCATGTCTAAAGTTGTGAGAAGGCTGTACAATCAGTTTGGGGTACAACGATCCAAGGAGCAACTGAGGAAACGCTGGTCAGACCTGAAACTGAGGGAGGCCGATCAGTACAGAAATATCAAGCGAATTCTTCAAAAAAGTAAGTAGTTGGGTTTTGTGTTTGATTTCTTGCTTGCATACTGCTCCATTGTGGTTTGATTTTTACAAAGTTGTACATTCCAAAATGGCCACTTTCAGGTTCGTCTGTGCATTCGATCGTACTCAGCCTCGATCTTTCTGCCACTGTCATGGTCGTGTGTGTGTCCATTCGATCGTACGCAACCTCGATCGTTCGGCCACTTATAATACGATGTTTGGTGTTTTTTTGGGGGAAAGGAAGTTTGTTCTCACTAGAAATGTCATCAAGAATGTAAAGCCAATTTATTCAATGTAAAGGAGAGGTCACCCAGTAGCTGTTTACCCATCTGGACTCTAGAGCACTAGTGCTGGGACACCCAAACCCCCTTTTTATTAGGCTTTTCCACACATGTGCTCCAGTGGATACTAGAGGGGTGTCTCCATCACACAAACTTCTAACAAAAAGCTAGTCAGTTTAGCACCTTTACAAAGTGACTACATTCATGTAGTTGGCATTTGTAACTGGCCAAACTAAAATAGTGTCCGTCACTTTCAAGCAATGTTTGTCATTTCCTATTTCTGCCCTCAATAGATTGTGTTGCTAAATCTTCCTTTTGTACATTCTCATAGGGGAGCGAAAACTTGGGCCGTCTGAGGAAACCCCCAAACCAACACCTCCCAAAAAAGGGGAAAGAGCAGAAGCAGAGGAGGAGGAGGAGGAAGGAGAGATCATCGAACTTGGAGAAATTGTCACCACAACAGGTGAGTGTGGGAGAACACAGCTACTGGTAAGCTAATCCATGTATGGCTGCCTCATTTCCAACACCCCATTTTTGTTTGTTTGTGGTTTTTAGGTGACGTGGATGTTGTGGAAGAAAAATCGCACTTTACCACAGAGAGTGCCCACGTACTCATCGGAGAGATAATGGTCTGCAATAGAGATCTAGATTACATAAAGCAAAACATCAATGATGTTCAACAAAAATTGAAGAACATCATTGATGTTTTAGGAAAAATATGAAAACGCACCAAGTAATTAACACACATTTGTGCCAGCTTCTGAACACATTTGCAACTTAAAAACTGTGTGAAATTTGGAACATGCACACATTGTGTCCACATGTGCTAGCTCCCATCATGGTGGATGAATGCCAACGTTTTTTTGGGGGTGCAAACACTTTACGAACTACGAAAGTGGTTGTGGTGAAGGGGTTGCACCCCCAAAAAACGTCCATTCATCCCCATGATGGAAAATGGCACTTTTGAAGCTTCTAGGCATGTGTTTTACCATCTAATGACCATTTTCAGACCCAAATTGTGTGCATGTTCTAAATTTCCACTTTTCGGGGGTGACCCCCCCATGTGATGAAGGCAAGATCAAACACACTTTGAACATATAGTCATGTCTGATCTTGTCTTCACTTTACAAAGTTGAACTTTCCTAGTTCATAGGTTCTGTTTAGCTCCATGCCTGGTTTTACCAATTGCGGAATGTTTGTAAACAATGTTGTAAATAACCAAGATGTTGTCAGTTTTGGCGTGAAGATTGTAAACGCACTTGTGAATGTTTTCCAAGTAAACTTTTTTATTTTTCTAAATGTGTGGCTTCCTTATTTAAAAAACACAATGCATTATGTATGTAAAATGTAAAGGATATGGGGGGCAATGGGTGTTATTTACTAAAGGCAAATCCACTTTGCACTGCAATTTCCTTTCCCAGGGAACTTTTTCAATGCACTTGTAGAGCATAGCGGATTTGACTTATGTAAATGACACCCACAGTGCTTTGTACGAAAACACGGAGCACAGCATTTTTCAGAATACACACATGTCAGACCTGGTGATGAAAAGGAGTATTTTGGGTGTCAGTTATGCAGGACAAACCTTCTCTAGACCAAAGATTAGGTAGCAAACACACAACATGAGAATAATCTTTTTGGGAAGAAGAGACTGTTACCTCCTTTTGCCCAGAAAGTGCATTCCCACTGTCGAAGGCAAAGGGAAAAAATGTCAAGGTAAAATAAGCTAAAAAGAAGACTGAAATGACAAGAAATCAGAGGTTGGTTAAAATATCAGATTTATTAAAAAATGCCTCTCACACATCGTCAGGCAGAGCAATGGCCCCCCTTCCCACAAAGTACTCCATATATTGCTCGCCGACCACGCGGGCATTTAGAGGGGGCAAGCCTGGACGTGCCAATTGAAGGGCTGTGAGGTCCGCATTTGGAGGGCCCTCCACATCTGGGCCAACGGGCACCACATAGTTCCTGTTATGTCTTTTGAGGAAGTTGTGCAATATGCAACAGGCAAGAACTATGTGGTTCAGTTTGTATTCCGCCAAGTTAAATGCCGTCAGGAACAGGCGGAAGCGGCTGGCCAGGATGCCAAAAGTGTTCTCCACAACTCCTCTGGCTCTGGACAGCCTGTAGTTGAAGACCCTCTGGTCCGGGGTGAGGGTCCTCATCGGGAACGGCCTCATCACATGGGGAGTCAACGCAAACGCTTCATCTGCGACAAAGACGAAGGGGAGTCCTTCGGCATTCTCCTCTGGAGGTGGCAAGCACAGACTGCCACTTTGGAGACGCCAGTAGAACTCCGTGTGCGTAATGGCACCACCATCCGAGATCCGGCCGTTCATCCCCACGTCCACATACATAAACTCGTATGTTGCCGACACCACCGCCAACATCACTACACTATTAAACCCTTTATAATTATAATAGTAGGACCCCGAGTTGGGCGGTGGGACGATGCAGACGTGTTTGCCATCAATTGCCCCTCCGCAGTTAGGAAAGTCCCAACGGCTGGCAAAGTGGGAGGCCACAGTCTGCCATTCCTGTGGCGTGGAAGGGAACTGTGGAGTGAAACAAGAAAAAAAAATTAGTCACTTTGCACTTAAACATTGCAAGCAGATTAGACAATCAACATCTTGGAACAAGAGCATTGTATAAAATTGGAGGCTGGAAAGTATTTGCACAGAAAAGTAGAGGCTCCCCTTCACAGATTACTCACCCCCCATCAATCCCCCCACTTCTGATGGGCCATTGGCAATAACTAGGGTTTTGGGGGGGGGGTGGACAGGTAACCCTCTGCACTTCATTGATTGGCAAATGGCTCAATAATGTGTGCTAGTTTGGCCAGACCCTCTGTACTTAACACTATTGGCAGCCCCCAGGAAAGATAAAATAACATTTCAACCCCCCCCCCCAAAAAAAAAAGGCAGGCACATTGTGACATTCTGAAATTACCAAGCAAGCTAATAGGAGGGAAAGAAGACAAAAAATTAGGAAATGGAATGTATGGAGGCAGCCCCTTGCACTACATGCTTTGCTGAATTCATCCCTAAAGATGCCCACTATAAAGAGGTAGGTATATAGTGTGTATGGACCTTGGGAAAGCCAGCAGATAAAGGATTGGTACCATCTGACAGAGCAGTTGGGGGAGGGGGTTCCTAATGAGTTTGCCACCCCCCCCCCCCCACCAAAAAAAATAAAATTCTAAAGGGGCTCTACATGAAGTAAACCACACAGCAAACATTTGTGCATATTTTAGGGGGTGTTTGGGGGCAAACAATACTATGCAGCAGACAAAAGACATTGATTAAGTGACTAGGCCATAGGTGTCTATTGGGGCAGAAGAGCATGCTGGGGAGGTAAGTGAAGGGAAAAATGCATGAAGGAGAAAAGGGGCACAGCATATTAGAACATATTACAATCATGGTAATTAGGGAAGGAGGTCAAAAATAGAAGACATTAGCAAACAGAGCATACATAGAAGGGAATAGTAAAGTGTAAATGTTACCTTAATATAGTCCTCCTGCAGGACCTGGATGATGGCAGAACAGGTCTCTGGAATAATGATTCCCAGGGCCTGGGGAGAGATACCTGAAGAGAACTTCAAATCCTGAAGACTTCTCCCTGTCGCCAAGTACCTCAACGTGGCAACAAGCCTCTGCTCCGGAGTAATGGCTTGTCTCATGCAGGTATCCTGCCGGCTGATAAAGGGGGTCAGCAAAGCCAAAAGACGGTGAAAATCGGGGTCCGTCATCCTGAGAAAGTTCCTGAAATCATCAGGATTATTCTCCCGGATCTCACGAAGCAAAGGCATGTGCGAGAATTGGTCACGCTGAAGCAACCAATTCTTGGTCCACATACTCCTCGTCACTCTGTTCATGGACGGGTCTTGGCTCAAAGCTAAAAGCCCGACACCAATTCCGCGTACAGCACGAACTCGGCGACGAGTACGCACGGGAAACATCGCTCAGAAGGTCACAAAAGGTCGGCTGGTCAGAACGGACAAACAGAAAGCACCGATAAACAGCAAGGCCTGAAAGAACGAAATGAATACCAGAAACGAGCAGACAATAAGCAGTGCAAATCAAAGCGTCCTATATCAAGATATAGGCCGCAATGACCAACAAATGCGAACTGACTACACGCACTAATAAACAGATACGCACGACAAGCACAAACTGAAGAGCAGTAACGATCTGAGTCAGAAAACTGAGAAGCGCGAATCTTAAGTCACCAAACTTCCACTAACTCTCGATAAACACGGGATCAGCAGAAGGAGCCCAACGGGTGCCTGACGTGGTGCTGAACTTCCCTTTTGTAATCTCGTGGACGACGACTTACGTCACGACGTTCTTGCAGACCGGATATTCCGACAACGTAGTCCGACCGTGTGTACGCAACACCAACATCGGACAAAGTACGACGGACAAAATCCGACCGACCTGGTCCGCGGATTGTCCGACCGTGTGTATGGGACTTTATTGTGCACTTGAGGTGGACACCGGTCCTCCTGGCGCCCCTATGGGAACATGCTGCGCCCCAGGACTGCCGCCCCCCTACCCTGAGAAATTATAAGTCTCAAACTATGGAACGTATTATTCAGTCAAGCCATAAATGCCAGTACATATGTCCCTCCCTTCCAATCCGGAAGGTGTGGAGGTTATCGTTTATACATAAGTAGACTCCCAACAGTTAGGTTAACGAGTAACGCATATTGTAGATAAAAAAGAAGAAAAGAAAATAATAAGAAAAGAAAAAAGTAGAATGCTAGTGAGCAGGAGTAGCACCTTCAGAGCAACGAGGACCGTTGGTTAAACAGGCCCCCGCTGCCCTGTATAAAATGTGGTCCAGGATGACCAATTTGTCATAAACAATGTAGTTTTGCCTTCTCTGCTAGCAATAATTCGTTCATATGCAGCTATGATGTTCACCAAAGCAGCTTTTAATACCAATTATACAGTGTGCACTCCCAGACTGGAAGTTTTGGCAAAGCACAGCAGAGAGAGGCACAGGCTAAAGATCTTTCCCATGGCAAATAAGTAAATGAGGACACCCAGAGTCCAATAGACATTAGAGCCGGTTCACAAACTGAATTTGGTAACAGTCGGGCAGGAAGGCACCAAATCATGAGCAGGATGAAGGTCAGGGGTGAGCAGAGGTTGGAAACGTGCAGGTATTGATTGGTAAAACCTTGGTCATGAGTCTAGGCTGAGTTCCGTAACAAAGGTAAAAAGCAAACATAGACAGGCAAGGATTATCTAGAAGCTGGCTAGTTGAAAGACAGGGAAATAACAGGTTCAGGATCAAGGATAACAGTAACTCAAGCCTAAAAGACCATTCAGAAATGTTCTCATGCAGGGCTCAGTTTTAAATAGCCCACGTGCACGCCATTACAATGCATGTACGTGTGTGCATAAATGTGCCTAGATCCATGTTTATTTAGGCTCCCAAGTCCAATATGGCTGGTATGACTTATTACATGAAGTTCCTCACAGTGATATTTGAGTATCCAAGCTTACTATATAATAGACATGTGCACAACAAAAAAATTCGTTTATTTTTGTTTAGTTTTTTTCGTTTCCGTTGATTCGTAACGATTCGTAAATTCGTAAGTCGTCGGTGTTCGTATTCGTAACGATTCGGATTTTCGTAAGAGTTATTTTTTCGTCAATTAGTTTTTCCGTTTAATTTTCGTTTATTCGTTTATTCAAAATTCGGACGCATTCGTATTTATTCGTACATTCGTAACATTCGTAGATTCGTAAACGGAGCATAATTCATAATTTTATGTAATGTGTATGCTATTATTACATTTTAAGAGACACGGAAAATTACGAATCGAAAAAAAAAGTTACGAATGTACGAATTTTTTCGTTCAATCCATTCGAAGCACGTTAAGCAGCGCCATTGTAAGAGACACGGAAAATTACGAATCGAAAAAAAAAAAAATAAAGTTACGAGTGTACGAATTTTTTCGTTCAATCCATTTGAGGCATGTTAAGCAGCGCCATTGTAAGGGACACGGGAAATTACCAATTCAACAAAAAAAAAAAATACGAATGTACACATTTTTTTCGTTCATTTTGATTTTCGTTGTTCCCGTTTTCGTTTTTCGGATTTTCTTCTTTCGTAGATTCGTTGTTTCTAATTTGTTTTTTTTTTTTCGGATTTTCGTTGTTTTCGGATTCGTTCGATTCGAACGATTCGTTATTCGTTAAAATTTTTACCGAATCGTTCGTTCATTCGTACGATAACGAATGAACGAAAATAACGAAAAAAAACTAAAAACTAAAAAAAAAACGAAACAAATTGCACATGTCTACTATATACATTTTTTAGATCTCACTGCCTTCTGCTGGTTTTTCAATTCCTTTTTCATCATCTTGAGGAGATTCTTTTATCTCTCTTTACACTTTTTCTTGAGCTACTTGGTTTCCCCACTCAGTTAAAAATTTGTGTTAAAAAATGATGATAGATACCTTCACATTACTTGATCCTGGTATAATACTCCTGTCCCTCAGGTCTTCCTTGCATTCTCCTTACTCAGTCACAGCATTCACCATTTGATCTTCCCTTCCCTTTATCTTTTTCTTTTGTTTTTTGGTTGTTTTATTTTTTTCCACACTCAGTTTACCCATTTTCCATTGATTTGTTAAGAGCACTTTGGTCATGGTGATAGGTTTTACTTTACACGCTGGATTATTTACAGTCAGGATGGAGCATTCTTATATTACTTAGATTTACTGACAGTATACTATTTGATGTGCACTGGTATTCCTGAATATATAGTTTGTACATGTTGGACTTTATAGACTGTGTCTACCCACAGCCAGGAAAAAAAAATTCTACACCCGAGAAACCTACTTTTCAATGGAGATTGGTATTGAGCTGAGCTGTTTTAAAGCACATCTAAACTTTAAAACAAAAAATGCAATATATTACAGCTTACCAGTTTTTAAATGTATTTTCCCCTTTATTTTTAGCTTATAATCCTAGAAATAACCCACTTACTGTTTAACAGTGCTGTGCTCATTCGCCCACTGTACCTATAGAGGGAGCCATGGATATTGTGGCATTCTGAATACAGAAGGTCAGCTGTTCGGCACCGGCGTGATTCAGAGAACATTTTCTTAATTAATACAAAGTGTTCTCTATCCATGACATCATCACCTTACCTTTCTACTCTCTCTATCGTCTAATCAGGGAACACTTTGCTCTCATTGAGAAAATGCCAAGCATTCTCTGCATGGTGCTGATGCCATGTGTCCAACCTCCTACCCTAAATTCAGCAGGACAGGTGCTCAGTACGGGACCCGGGATCTAGTGGAGATCACTGGAATACATCAAAACTAAACCAGAAGGGTTTTTTTCCAGCTTATTTAAAGTGACAATAAACATTCCTTTAAAAAAAATGTTAGGGGGAGTACAACTGGGGGATCCGCAGTGGAGAAGGATCTGGGGGTTTTGGTAGATCATAAACTCAATAATAGCATGCAATGCCAAGCTGCTTTCCAAAGCGAGCAAAGTCCTTTCTTGTATTAGGAGAGTTATGGACTCCAGAGAGAGAGATATCATCCCCCCCCCCCCCCCCTGTACAGATCATTAGTAAGACCTCATCTGGAATATGCAGTTCAGTTTTGGGCACCAGTTCTCAAAAAGGATATTGGGGAACTGGAGAAAGTGCAGAGAAGGGCAACCAAACTGATAAGAGGCATGGAGGAGCTCAGCTATGAGGAAGAATTAGAGGAACTGAACGTATTCACCCTTGATAAGAGGAGAATAAGGGGGGATATGATCACTATGTTCAAATATATAAGGGGTCCATATAGTGAACTTGGTGTTGAGTTATTCACTTTACAGTCAACAAATAGGACAAGGGGGCACTCTTTATGTCTGGAGGAAAAGAGATTTCATCTCCAAATTCGAAAGGTTTCTTCACAGTAAGAGCTGTGAAAATGTGGAATAGACTCCCTGCAGAGGTGGTTCTGGCCAGCTCAGTAGATTGCTTTAAGAAAGGCCTGGATACTTTCCTAAATGTACATAATATAACTGGGTACCAACATTTATAGGTAAAGTTCATCCCGGGGAAAATCCGATTGCCTCTCGGGGGATCAGGAAGGCATTTTTTCCCCTGCTTTAGCAAATTGGAGCATGCGTTGCTGGGGTTTTTTGGCTTCCTCTGGATCAACTGTGGGTATAGAATGGGGTATATGGGATTGTATGATATTATTTTTTTTTTTTTATTTGTGGTTGAACTGGATGGACTTGTGTCTTTTTTCAACCTAACTAACTATGTAACTATGTTATACTTACCTGCTCTGTGCAGCTGTTTTGCACAGAGCAGCCCTGATCCTCATCTTTTTGGGTCTCCCACTGGCGCTCCTGGCTCCTCCTCTTCAGCTGGTGCCCCCAATAGCAAGCTGCTTGCTCTGGGGGCACTGGGGCACACTGGGTCAAGAGGGAGCTTAGGTGAGTATTAGGAGGGGCTGGGGCCGGCTGCATACAGAAGGTTTTTTACCTTCATGCCTAGAATTGTATTGTAAAGCACTGCGTAAACTGTTAGCTCTATATAAATCCTGTATAATAATAATAATAATAATAGAATGCATGAAGGTAAAAACTTTGAGCGTTTAAAACCACTTTAAACTGAAGAAGCCAATGGAATGAGTGGTGAAACATCTTCAAAATCACAGTGAGCTAACATATTCTATGGCATTCATTTTTGGAAAGAGACGTCCTAAAAAGGAAGAGCTTGACCAGTTCAGGTACACAGTGACATTATGTGAGGAATTTATATAATCAGCATGCCTTTCTTGATAAAAAAAAAAAACACACCTAATGCCGCGTACACATGGTCGGAATTCTCGTCGGAAAAAGCTCTGATGGTTTTCCCGTCGGAATTCCGATGGAATTTCACTCAAACTGTCTTGCCTACACACGGTCACACCAAATTCCGACGGTCAATAACACCACGGCATACAACACGTTCGACTGCACAATAAAAGGGAAGTTTAATGCTTCTGAGCATGCGTCGAATTGTTTCCGAGCATGCGTCGGAAATTTTACGTGTCGGAATTGCATACACACGATCGGAAAATCCGATAGAAAGGTTTTTCGTCGAAAAAATTAAGAACAGGTTCTCAATCCAAAGTCCGTCGGAAGTTCCGACAGAAAAAGACCGATGGGCATACACACTGTCGGAAAATCCGATAAAAACTCCCATCGGACTGTTTCCATCGGAAATTCCGACCGTGTGTACGCGGCATTAGGGCATAAAGGGACGGCTGGCACACACCTACAGACAAAGTAGGAGGATTTGGAATGTGCTAAGACACATCAGGAGAAGCAGGAAAGCAGCAATAGAGAACTGGAAGTATAGAGGAGGATGTTGGCTTTGAATAGGCAGGTGGGAAACTATAAAAGGGTGAGCAAGTGCAGATGACCACCCAATGCCCGGATTGTCTGGCTGGTTGAACACATTGCAAATTGGTCTTGGCCACATACTGTACTTGTTCAAGTTCATAAAAAAAGGTTGAGGATGCATTAGTAGATATCACGTGTAGAAAATATTTGCTTGGTTAAGGACTATTCTTATCAATTTCTAAAAATGGACATAAATTATAACTTGTGAGGTAATGATATTCCAACCTTTCAACATTTAATCACGTTAAATGGATGTTTTTTGAGTGACATTTTAAGATCTGACAATTTGCAACATCTCTGTTCTTACCCGAGAGCAAGTAAAGCAACGCTGTGTACCTTCTCACCTCGAGTCAACATGTTTGTCAGGTTTAAATTGCACTTTCAGCAAACTGTCAAATGTAAACTTGTCTTGTGACATGATAAAGGGTCAAAACGCCTGAAATAGAATTTGTCTCAGATAAACAAGTTATCCATAACATTCAAGTAGCCATACGTTAGCAAAACTTCACTTTATGTTAGTGTTAACAGTATCAATGAGTGCACTGTTGTTTTACATTATTATCTATTTTGAACTGGGTTGACTCTTTCCCACCATCATACATATTCAGAAATGATTTAGGTTAAAGATAAGTATGATGGACTTTGTTTTTACAGGGCAACTCTGGCGTTAATCCAGAGCAAGGAGCAAGGTTTCCTAAATATCTTACAGATTTCTGTGCTTTCCCTATGCATGCCCATCAGCACCACATTTTAATCTTCCCTTCATACTCTACCCCTCCTTTTGGTTGGTTGTCAGGATGCCATCCAGAATAGAGGTTTGTGTGTGCCAATCCACAGGCTAGGATTTTCCGCCAGTATCCTGCATGGACAAGCTCAGAACTTAAACCAAACACCCTATTTGAAGAAAGAAGTAGTGACACATGATTGCTGGATGATCTTCAGTTAGTCCGTGATTCCTGCTTCTGTGTATTCCAATCTTGTGTTTATCCTGATTTTTTTTTGCCAACTCAGCCTGCCCCTGGATTTTCCTCTGTCTGATTCCTGATTGTGACCTCAGCTTGTTTAGGGACCTTGTTTCTTTGGAGTAACCATGTATGACCCTGGACTTGACACCTGACTTCTCCGTTATCTCCAACCCTACTGACCACCCATGTATGACCTTGGCTTGGCTCCAGACCTGGACTTTTGTGATGTATCTCTTACTGCTCACCTGTGTGTGACCTTATGGCTTAGCTCTCCCTAGACCTCAACACTGCTACCCTCCAGTCCTTCCCTGCAGGTCCTATCCTACATCATCTCTTCTTTCAATAGAATAGCTGTAGTAGCTCAAACTTCTGAAAAAGTTAGAGCTGGTTCCAAAATAAAGGTGTCAGAACACACAGTGAATGGCAGTTTGTTGCGTATGGTGATGCGCAGCCACAGATCGGTCAGGGTAACCTTGCTGACTTGTGTTCACAGACAAAAGTCCCTACAATGGGCATGTGAGCATCAGAAATGGACCACAGAGTAATGGAAGAAGATGGCCTGTTCTGACAAATTAAAGAATGGTTTTAGAAACACAGCAACAAGTTTGAGGTGCTGACCTGGCCTCCAAATTTTCAAGATCTCAGTCTAATCCAGCATCTACATTATGTGATGTTCTGAAAAAAACAAGTCAGATCCAAGGAGGCCCCACCTAAAAAAACACAGGACATAAAAGATCTGCTACTGATGGCTGACTGATATCACAGCATACCTTCAGAGGTCTACTGGAGTCACACAGTCTATTGGAATTTGCACTCACAACCTTGTCTATAGTCAAGCTTGATTTGGTATGCTGTTGCTTTGTATTTTCTGCGGACTAAATAAAGAATTGTAATGTGCAACCATTTATCTAATCATATGCAGTTTATATATAGCATAAACTACCATATAAATGACTAAAGTGAATAGTGGCGCTGTAAATGAATAACTAAAAATAACATTGAATAATAAAAGCCCAGTGACAAGTGATAAAAAAACAAAACAAAAACAAAAGGTCGAATGACTGAATAAGTGTCAGGGCTGGGCTCAGCCCTTCCTTCTCAGAGCTGACCCCTCAGCTGTCGGCTAATTGCCAGCTCCTATCTCTCCACAGTTACACAGCTGTTGATGATATCCTGCCCGTCAGTCCTGCCTACTTAAGCCATTCAGTCCAGTGGATCTCTACCTTCGCCTTGGTCAACATAGTTACATAGTTACATAGTTAGCTAGGCCGAAAAAAGACACAAGTCCATCCAGTTCAACCATAAAAAAAAAGAAATAATAAATAAAAATAAAATATATCGTACAATCCAATAAACCCCATATTATACCCACAGTTGATCCAGAGGAAGGCAAAAAAAAAGCCCAAAAGAGCATGCTCCAATCTGCTACAGCAGGGGGAAAAAATCCTTCCTGATCCCCCAAGAGGCAATCGGATTTTCCCTGGATCAACTTTACCTATAAATGTCAGTACCCAGTTATATTATGTACATTTAGGAAAGTATCCAGGCCTTTCTTAAAACAATCTACTGAGTTAGCCAGAACCACCTCTGGAGGGAGTCTATTCCATATTTTCACAGCTCTTACTGTGAAGAAACCTTTCCGTATTTGGAGATGAAATCTCCTTTCCTCTAGACGTAAGGAGTGCCCCTTGTCCTCTGTGTTGACCGTAAAGTGAATAACTCAACACCAAGTTCACTATATGGACCCCTTATATATTTGAACATCTGGATCTCAAATTTTCCGACAACAAAATCCGTTGTCGGAAATTCTGATCGTGTGTACACAATTCCGACAAAATGTCACGCATGCTCGGAATCAAGCAGAAGAGCTGCACTGGCTATTGAACTTAAATTTTCTCGGCTCGTCGTACATCACCACGTTCTTGACGTTCGGAATTTCTGACAATATTTGTGTGACTGTGTGTATGCAAGAAAAGTTTGAGCCAACATCCGTCGGAAAAAAAACATGGATTTTGTTGTCGGAATGTCCGATCGTGTGTATGCGGCATTAGTGTTTTACTTATCCTGGCACAGTGGTGGGATCTACAGTATGGGTGGACGTAACTTTGGACCCTTTGATTTTATATACCGTATTTATCGGCGTATAACACGCTTCAAGTTTTAGGAGGGAAGTTTAAGGAAAAAAACTTACATTTAAATGCCCATCAATGCAGCCTTATCAGTGTCCATCTGCAGCCTTGTCCAGTATCCATCATTCTGCAGCCTTGTCAGTATGCATCATTCTGCAGCCTTGTCAGTATCCATCATTCTGCAGCCTTGTCAGTATCCATCATTCTGCAGCCTTGTCAGTATCCATCATTCTGCAGCCTTGTCAGTATGCATCATTCTGCAGCCTTGTCAATATGCATCATTCTGCAGGCTTGTCATTGCATTCTTGCCCCAGTGTAATTTGCGGACTTTAAAAATGGCGCCACGAGATACAGAGACGGATGTCCTGTGTATCTCGGCGGCGCTCGATAGTTCTTGCTGGATTTCGGCCGATCTCGGAGGCTTTCGGCCGTTGTCGGCAGCTCTCGGCTGCTCTCGCCAGCTTTCGGCCGCTCTCGCCGGCTTTCGGCTGTTCTCGTCGGCTTTTGGCTGCTCACGCGTGACTGCGAGAGACGCCAAAAGTCGCTGAGAACGTCTGAAAGAGGGCGAAAGCCGGTGAGAGCGGCCAAAAGCCGCCGAGACCGCCCAAAAGCCGCGAAAGCCGGCGAGAGTGGCCGAAAGCCGCCGAGAACATCCGTAAGCGACCTAAAGCCATCGAGAGCTCCTGAAGGCCGCAAGAACGGCCCGATAGACTCACAATCGGCGGGGATCGGCGTATAACGCGCACCCACGATTTTCCCCTGATTTTAAGGGGGAAAAAGTGTGTGTTATACGCTGATAAATACGGTATATGTGTAAGAAAATAACACTAATCTAAGGTTCAAAACAGTCAAACCTTCCAGGGCATCTATTTTCTGCTTACAACATTGGCAAATAAGTACTTGAAGCAGCTACATTTTAGAAGCACCAGACGTATGTTCTCTATGTGGGGTATAATAAATTAAAGCAAATTTGCAGCATAGGGAAGATAGGGGAGGGGGGCTGCTTCAGCCTTTGAAGTGCAGATGTCATCCCACTGTTCGAGCAGCTGTTACCTATCTGCATTATTTTATACTGTTCTAAGTGACACCATTGATGTTATAAATAAAGAGAGTTTCGTGAAACTGCAGACAAATGTATGAAGCCGGTATTTGGCATATCTCTCTTGCAATGGCTGTAGGAAGGACACACAAATACAATAGGCTAGGCATGACCTGTGCAAGGCCTGCAGAGAACGATAAGGAAACAACAATTGTGATTTCCTCTTTTTCCTCCTCCCAGTGTGTTGATTGTGTTTCTGATATTATGTCAAGTGTCAGTAAAACTGGAAATCCCTCGTAAATGGTGTGGAGTATGGAGGGTACAGCTCTATCCTCAAGCCCTTTTCACTGATGGATGCTGGAGATAGCATTGGCTATTATGAGAGATTGGCTGGGAGTACAGGCTAGCTCTGCAATATCCAGTATACACACACAGTGCTTTACAATTATTCTTTTATAGACCATGCAGAAATACATTTATAAAATAGACATTTGGTTACTTATTCAAATGAAATTGTTAGGGAAAACTTGTTACAACAGAAATACAAGGGATGTTATCATCAAGCTCATTACGATATTGCTAGTTGATGATTTGGATTTAACCACATCTTTACATTTGAAAACCTGTTTTTGTTTTTTGCTAGAAAATTTGTTAGAACCCCAAAAATTATATATATTTTTTTTAAAAGCAGAGGCCCTAGAGAATAAATTGGTGGGTTTTGCAGTTATTTATGTCACACAGTATTTGCGCAATGTTTTTTTCAAACGCAACTTTTGGGACAAAAATAAATTTTACAAAATTTGAATGCAAAAAAACACAATACAAAACCCAATTTCTGTAAAATATTAAAGATGATGTCATGCCGAGTAAATAGATACCAAACATGTCAGGGTTTAAAATTGCGCCGTCACGCATGATGGTGAGAAATGACATACATTTTACTATCCATAGGCGACGCTTTAACCGGTTCCCGACCGGTGCACGACGATATACGTCAGCAGAATGGCACGGACAGGCAGGAGGGCGTATATATAAGTTCCTCCTTTAAGGCGTCCATGCCATCGGGAGCGCGCCGGTCGGGACCCCCGTGAGGCCGCTCGCGGGTCCCGCGGACTCGATCGCCGCGGGGACACCCGCGATCGTCTCACGGGAAGGCAGAACGGGGAGATGCAGAAATAGACAGCATCTCCCTGTTCTGCCTAGCAACTAGTGACGCCGATCTCTGCTCCCTGTGTTTGGAGCAGAGATCAGCATTCACTAGCTGACAGCCACGCCCCCCCCACAGTAAGAAACACACCCCTAGGCATACTTAACCCCTACACTGCCCCCGTGTGGTTAACCCCTTCACTGCCAGTGTCATTTATACAGGAATCAATGCATTTAAATAGCATTGATTGCTGTAAAAATGACAATGGTCCCAAAAATGTGTCAAAAATGTCCGATGTGTCCGCCATAATGTCGCAGTCACAATAAAAATCGCTGATCACCGCCATTACTAATAAAAAAAAATTATTAATAAAAATGCTATAAAACTATCCCCTATCTTGTAAACGCTATAACTTCTGCACAAAACAATCAATAATCGCTTATTGCGATTTTTTTTTTACCAAAAATATGTAGAAGAATACGTATCGGCCTAAACTGAGGAAAAAAAATGTTTTTTTATATATTTTTGGGGGATATTTATTATAGCAAAAAATAATGCGTTTTTTTCAAAATTGTCGCCCTTTTTTGTTTATAGTACAAAAAATAAAATCCGCAGGGGCGATCAAATACCACCAAAAGAAAGCTCTATTTGTGGGAAAAAAAGGACGTCAATTTTGTTTGGGAGCCACGTCACACGACCGCGCAATTGTCAGTTAAAGCGACGCAGTGCCGAATCGCAAAAAGGTGCCTGGTCCTTTGGCTGCAAATTGGTCCGGTCTGAAAGTGGTTAGAAACCTTTCAAGTTACCACATTAGATGTACAGAGGTGGAATTACTGTTCATGATCCTATTTTCACAGCGATACCTTACATGTGTGGGATAATCGCAGTTTGCGTGCGTGCGTGCTGACGCACGTGTTTGCCTAGCATGGGGGTGAGGGGGCTTCTTTTTTTATTTTTTATTAATTATTTAGAATTTATTTTATTTTTTTACACTGTTGCTTTAAACAATGATCACTTTTCCTGCTTTCACAAAGAATGTAGACATCCTTGTGACAGCAATAGGCATGTGACAGGTGATCTTTATGAAGGAATTTGGGGCAGATAAGAGCATTCAAAACACCAAGATCAGAGTTTATGAATACTTTTGATTTTCAAAAAATGGTGCCGTCGGTAAACTGGAAGTTATAACAAAAAAAATCTCCTGTGCGCAAAAGTAATGCAATGACAGTGGAAATCGCCTATGGCTCACAGTGGATGCACAGGCTTTGCTGCCCTCCAAGGGTAAAGGGACACCCAATAAAAACACTGTAAAAATGAAAAGAGAATTAAAAGTAGATCATAAAAGCATTTTACAAGTCCACAATGGACACAAAGCAACCAGGTCACCAGGACCATGCCCAGCATCAAAGAGAATCTTCCAGAAGGCTGATGCATTTCGAGGGGGGATCCCCTTTTCCTCAGAGCCCCTTAAGATGCCAGTAAACTGGAAGTGATGTCATGTCATCACTTCTGGGTTACCATAGCGGAGACATGCCAGCTAGTAGCTTGGGTCTCCTGGTGGGACAAGAGAGCCCATGCAAGCCGTGGAAGGCAGCATGAGGGGGGGGGCATCCCCCCCCACTGCTTTTAATAGCAACTGAGTGGCTGGTTAGCTGCTCTGGTTGTTATTACAAGAGAGCCGACCGTTGGCTCTAAAAAAAGGGTACCGGGGTGATGTCTGCAGCTTGAAGTCAAATGACGTACCAGGTATGAGATTGGGCAGGAAGTGGTTAATATATTATAAATCCTTTTTCCGAAACAAACATGCTTTTGAGGGAATTCAGAGAAAAGTCTCAGTAGTTAGCAGCCTGCCTGTCTTATAGAGAAGGGTCCTTGCTCTGTGCGGAAACAGTGGACTCTCAACAGAGCTCCAACATTCTCCCTTGCTGAGGCCAGACATCTGCAGAGAGACCACTGCCTAAGTACAGACCAAGAGTCCTTCTCTATAAGACGGGCAGGCTGCTATTACTCAGAGTGGCAGAGAGTAAGGGTCCTTCTCTGTGAGACAGCAAGGTTGCCATTACTGAGCATAAAGATGGAAGACTTTTCTCTGAGGCCCAACTTCATTTTAATCAGCTTTATGTATTTCAGGTACAACAAAACTAAAGGGGAGCACAAGCTTACAGTTTGTTTAACGTAAAAGTCTTTCCACTGCAAGAATGCTACAGATAAGGACCTCTGTGTGTTCTCTGTGTGGAAGCAGTGGTCTCTCTGCGGGGGTCAACACACCCCATTCTGAGTCTAAGCTAAAGCAGGGAACATGAACCCTTTGGGCTCCTTCTGCTAATTTCGTGTTAGTAGAAGTTTGGTGAGTGTTTTTCATTTTCGCACTTTTCATTTCGAGCTTTTCAGTTCGTCTCTGAATGGCTGTTCGTCAGCCAGACATGTTGCGGAATCGGAGGAGATAACGTGTTATTTATTATTGGCCTTGGAGTTATTGCTTTGACATAATTTTTTTGGTTGAATAATAATTTGATTTGGTATATTTTCTATATTTTTGGATGCATAGAATGAACTTTTTCCTTAAGTTCTATTGGCAGATAACATGTCTAATTTTATTTGTTTTCTTTTTTTAATGCACAATAAAAAAATTGTATAGAATAATACTTGGCTATGTGTTTTACTTCAAATGACAGTTTGGGAGTCGGCAGTTACATTTAAAAAAATACAATGTAAAATCGACAAGGGACACCAAGATAGTTGTATCTTTGTTTATAAAAAACTCCGGGATAATGGTGTTGTGGTAACTTGCCCAAATAAAAAAAAAAGCATAATAATATTATTCTTGATATCACTAGGAAAAAAAAAGCTTTTGAAAATTACATGCAATAACTCCATCAGTATCACCAGGCAGTTACATTTAAAAAATACAATGTAAAATTGACAAGGGACACCAACATAGTTGTATCTTTGATCTTAAAAACTACGGGATAATGGTGTTGTGGTAACTTGCCCAAATAAAAAAATATATATTCTTGATATCACTAGAAAATAAGGCTTTGAAAATTTGTTTGCAATAACTCCATCAGTATCACCAGCAAAGCAGCTTCATTATTATCCCATTAAAGAAGAAGAGAATTATGCGCTGAATTTCGAGATTTCGTAATTTTCACGAATGTTAATTCTCCAGTCCGAACGCTACTTTACAAGACCAACCACTTCCGGCTCGTCCTTGCTTCCGAGCATGCGTGTTTGTACTTTGAACTTTTGTCCTAAGGACTTGTGTACACACGCTCAGAAAAAAACAACAACAGACATTTGTCTGCTGAAAATTTGAGAATATGCTAGCCAACATTTGTTGGCGGAAAGTCCAACGGAGCATACACACTGTTGGATTTACCGCCAACAGCCTGTCATCGAATATTTCCCATTGGAAAGTCTGATCGTGTGTACGAGGCTTAAGATGCACTTGAAATGCATTTAGTTGATCAAACTAAAAGTTTAGTTGGGTTTCAAGGACACTGGGAACTAATTTTAAATTAAAAAGTGACAATAGCTCAAAGCAATGGTAGACTTTCCATGGACATGGAGCCAAAAGAAACTTTGTCAAGCAGTTCATCGATTTATAACCAGCAAAAGATGACTAAAGAAAATTTCAGTGAACACTACTGCTTAAAAACAAAATACAAATAATTCACATGGCAGGTTTCCAGCGAGGGACGCCATTGAAAAGGGAGGTAGTAAATAATTAAAAATATTGAACCACTGATAAAGGTTTATTTATTTATTTTATTAAAAAAAAAGTGAAAAGAAGGAAAAGACCAAAGAAAATGAGATTAGTTAAGTGTAGAACATTTTCATTTATCATGTGTGCAGCCATGTGGAGAGTACAATCAAGGATCTTCCCTATTCAGGTTGCTCATCCTTAGTTAATGTAAATCCATCACAAACCTGAAGAGTTCAAATTGATATATATGATGAAAAATGAATAAGCAGATGTTACATTAAAGCCTAAATAGGAACTTCATCCATTTCCCTGAAATTAACCCACAAACGCAATTTACCTTTGATGGTCTTTTATCTAGGAAAAACATACTCGCAGGCCCAGAAAATCCAGTCCTATTGTTTCCTGACCCATTCTGTTCCAGCATCTTTTCTTACTTTGTCAACAAAAGCCAATGGTCTCTTCCATGTTCTGGTAACGGGACCCCAATGAAGCTGTGCCAGATACTGTAAATAATTATGCATCTGCTGCTGTGGGGAAGCCTCCTGAAACCTCTTGGGACATGTGACATTGGTCTCTTTGAAGCATGCAGGAGGAGGAGGAGGTCATTCTCACTTAGGCAAAGATGGTGGTTGGCAGTGGTTTGACCATGAATGAAAACTTTTTTTTTTTTTTTTTTAAATGGTGTGTTATTTTTGTATTGTGGGGAGTGGGGTGGTATAATAATTTCTAGAGTAGCATTTATAAAACTTTTCAAAATAGAGGAACCCTTGAAATAATTGTTCAGTCTCAGGGAACCCCTGCTATTTTTTTTTTTTCAATCATATCTACAGCTCACAGTACATTATTATAGTGGTCACTAAGAAGAATGCACCTTACGATTGGGTTTAAGTGCCCAGTAAGCAAGAGGTTGAATAAAATGTTCCTCTATTTAACTCCTTAGTAACCCTAATGCCTCGTACACACGATCGGACTTTCCGCCGGGATTGTCCGCCGGACCTAGTCCAGCGGACAAACCGCCGGACCTTCCAGCGGGGCTTCGCCGGACTTTCCGAGCTGTGGACTTGCCCACACACAAATCCATTTTAGACCCTTATCCGAGCAAGCAGCCCGGCCGGCCAACGGCCAGGGTTGCTGGGAAGAGGCCCTTGTCCTCTTCAATAAGGATGGGCCCGGTGCTCGATGCGAACCCACGTTCGCATCGAGCACCGGGCGTTCGCTCGCTCTGCGAGCCCAGAACTATTTTGGCCGCTCGCATCACGTTCGTGTGATGCGAGCGGCCCCGCAATGCATTGCGGCCGGCGCGGCCGACGCAGTGCATTGCTGGCTGATGATTGGCCAAGCATGCACTGTGACCCCGCATGCTTGGCCAATCACAGCCCCGGAAAATCGAAGAGCCATAATTGGCTACAGGCAGGACGCCTGTAGCCAATTACAGCTCAGGGGCTGTAGTACACGCCCCCCCCCTATAAAACGCCGCCACGCCGTCTGCGCCGGTCACATGCTGTTCCGGCGCAGATTGAGCAGGCAGATTCTGTGACACTCTGCTGCATTGAGATAGTTAGATAGATTCACTTACAGAGATTGAGTTAGATAGATTCAGTTACAAAGATTGATTGACAAAGAGGGGCTTGTAGTGTGCTCGTGGCAGGCAGGCAGAGCTCCTATATTTTGTTACCAGAAGCACCTATAGGACTTGTAGTGTGTTCGTGGCAGGCAGGCAGAGCTCCTATATTTTGTTACCAGAAGCACCTATAGGACTTGTAGTGTGTTAGTGGCAGGCAGGCAGAGCTCCTATATTTTGTTACCAGAAGCACCTATAGGACTTGTAGTGTGTTCGTGGCAGGCAGGCAGAGCTCCTATATTTTGTTACCAGAAGCACCTATAGGACTTGTAGTGTGTTAGTGGCAGGCAGGCAGAGCTCCTATATTTTGTTACCAGAAGCACCTATAGGACTTGTAGTGTGTTCGTGGCAGGCAGGCAGAGCTCCTATATTTTGTTACCAGAAGCACCTATAGGACTTGTAGTGTGTTAGTGGCAGGCAGGCAGAGCTCCTATATTTTGTTACCAGAAGCACCTATAGGACTTGTAGTGTGTTAGTGGCAGGCAGGCAGAGCTCCTATATTTTGTTACCAGAAGCACCTATAGGACTTGTAGTGTGTTAGTGGCAGGCAGGCAGAGCTCCTATATTTTTGTTACCAGAAGCACCTATAGGACTTGTAGTGTGTTCGTGGCAGGCAGGCAGAGCTCCTATATTTTGTTCCCAGAAGCACCTATAGGACTTGAAGTGTGTTAGTCCCATTACACACACAGAGCTATATTTTCTTCCCAGAAGCACCTATAGGACTTGAAGTGTGTTAGTCCCATTACACACACAGAGCTATATTTTCTTCCCAGAAGCACCTATAGGACTTGAAGTGTGTTAGTCCCATTACACACACAGAGCTATATTTTGTTCCCAGAAGCACCTATAGGACTTGAAGTGTGTTAGTCCCATTACACACACAGAGCTATATTTTCTTCCCAGAAGCACCTATAGGACTTGAAGTGTGTTAGTCCCATTACACACACAGAGCTATATTTTGTTCCCAGAAGCACCTATAGGACTTGAAGTGTGTTAGTCCCATTACACACACAGAGCTATATTTTGTTCCCAGAAGCACTATAGGACTTGAAGTGTGTTAGTCCCATTACACACACAGAGCTATATTTTGTTCCCAGAAGCACCTATAGGACTTGAAGTGTGTTAGTCCCATTACACACAAAGAGCTATATTTTGTTCCCAGAAGCACCTATAGGACTTGAAGTGTGTTAGTCCCATTACACACAAAGAGCTATACTTTGTTCCCAGAAGCACCTATAGGACTTGAAGTGTGTTAGTCCCATTACACACACAGAGCTATATTTTGTTCCCAGAAGCACCTATAGGACTTGAAGTGTGTTAGTCCCATTACACACAAAGAGCTATACTTTGTTCCCAGAAGCACCTATAGGACTTGAAGTGTGTTAGTCCCATTACACACACAGAGCTATATTTTGTTCCCAGAAGCACCTATAGGACTTGAAGTGTGTTAGTCCCATTACACACAAAGAGCTATATTTTGTTCCCAGAAGCACCTATAGGACTTGAAGTGTGTTAGTCCCATTACACACACAGAGCTATATTTTGTTCCCAGAAGCACCTATAGGACTTGAAGTGTGTTAGTCCCATTACACACAAAGAGCTATATTTTGTTCCCAGAAGCACCTATAGGACTTGAAGTGTGTTAGTCCCATTACACACACAGAGCTATATTTTGTTCCCAGAAGCACCTATAGGACTTGAAGTGTGTTAGTCCCATTACACACACAGAGCTATATTTTGTTCCAGAAGCACCTATAGGACTTGAAGTGTGTTAGTCCCATTACACACACAGAGCTATATTTTGTTCCCAGAAGCACCTATAGGACTTGAAGTGTGTTAGTCCCATTACACACACAGAGCTATATTTTGTTCCCAGAAGCACCTATAGGACTTGAAGTGTGTTAGTCCCATTACACACAAAGAGCTATACTTTGTTCCCAGAAGCACCTATAGGACTTGAAGTGTGTTAGTCCCATTACACACACAGAGCTATATTTTCTTCCCAGAAGCACCTATAGGACTTGAAGTGTGTTAGTCCCATTACACACAAAGAGCTATACTTTGTTCCCAGAAGCACCTATAGGACTTGAAGTGTGTTAGTCCCATTACACACACAGAGCTATATTTTGTTCCCAGAAGCACCTATAGGACTTGAAGTGTGTTAGTCCCATTACACACAAAGAGCTATATTTTGTTCCCAGAAGCACCTATAGGACTTGAAGTGTGTTAGTCCCATTACACACACAGAGCTATATTTTGTTCCCAGAAGCACCTATAGGACTTGAAGTGTGTTAGTCCCATTACACACAAAGAGCTATATTTTGTTCCCAGAAGCACCTATAGGACTTGAAGTGTGTTAGTCCCATTACACACACAGAGCTATATTTTGTTCCCAGAAGCACCTATAGGACTTGAAGTGTGTTAGTCCCATTACACACACAGAGCTATATTTTGTTCCCAGAAGCACCTATAGGACTTGAAGTGTGTTAGTCCCATTACACACACAGAGCTATATTTTGTTCCCAGAAGCACCTATAGGACTTGAAGTGTGTTAGTCCCATTACACACAAAGAGCTATACTTTGTTCCCAGAAGCACCTATAGGACTTGAAGTGTGTTAGTCCCATTACACACACAGAGCTATATTTTGTTCCCAGAAGCACCTATAGGACTTGAAGTGTGTTAGTCCCATTACACACAAAGAGCTATATTTTGTTCCCAGAAGCACCTATAGGACTTGAAGTGTGTTAGTCCCATTACACACACAGAGCTATATTTTGTTCCCAGAAGCACCTATAGGACTTGAAGTGTGTTAGTCCCATTACACACACAGAGCTATATTTTGTTCCCAGAAGCACCTATAGGACTTGAAGTGTGTTAGTCCCATCACACAGAGCTCCTCTATTTTCTTTGCATAAGCACCCACAGGACTTCTAGTGTGTTAGTGGCACCACACAGAGCTCCTCTATTTTCTTTGCAGAAGCACCCACAGGACTTCTAGTGTGTTAGTGGCATCACACAGAGCTCCTCTATTTTCTTTGCAGAGGCACCCATAGGACTTCTAGTGTGTTAGTGGCATCACACAGAGCTCCTATATATTCTTCTCAGCAGCACCCACAGGACTTCTAGTGTGTTAGTGGCATCACACAGAGCTCCTCTATTTTCTTTGCAGAAGCACCCATAGGACTTCTAGTGTGTTAGTGGCATCACACAGAGCTCCTATATATTCTTTGCATAAGCACCCACAGGACTTCTAGTGTGTTAGTGGCACCACACAGAGCTCCTCTATTTTCTTTGCAGAAGCACCCACAGGACTTCTAGTGTGTTAGTGGCATCACACAGAGCTCCTCTATTTTCTTTGCAGAAGCACCCATAGGACTTCTAGTGTGTTAGTGGCATCACACAGAGCTCCTATATATTCTTTGCATAAGCACCCACAGGACTTCTAGTGTGTTAGTGGCACCACACAGAGCTCCTCTATTTTCTTTGCAGAAGCACCCACAGGACTTCTAGTGTGTTAGTGGCACCACACAGAGCTCCTCTATTTTCTTTGCAGAAGCACCCACAGGACTTCTAGTGTGTTAGTGGCATCACACAGAGCTCCTCTATTTTCTTTGCAGAGGCACCCATAGGACTTCTAGTGTGTTAGTGGCATCACACAGAGCTCCTATATATTCTTCTCAGCAGCACCCACAGGACTTCTAGTGTGTTAGTGGCATCACACAGAGCTCCTCTATTTTCTTTGCAGAAGCACCCATAGGACTTCTAGTGTGTTAGTGGCATCACACAGAGCTCCTATATATTCTTTGCATAAGCACCCACAGGACTTCTAGTGTGTTAGTGGCACCACACAGAGCTCCTCTATTTTCTTTGCAGAAGCACCCACAGGACTTCTAGTGTGTTAGTGGCATCACACAGAGCTCCTCTATTTTCTTTGCAGAAGCACCCATAGGACTTCTAGTGTGTTAGTGGCATCACACAGAGCTCCTATATATTCTTTGCATAAGCACCCACAGGACTTCTAGTGTGTTAGTGGCACCACACAGAGCTCCTCTATTTTCTTTGCAGAAGCACCCACAGGACTTCTAGTGTGTTAGTGGCATCACACAGAGCTCCTCTATTTTCTTTGCAGAAGCACCCATAGGACTTCTAGTGTGTTAGTGGCATCACACAGAGCTCCTATATATTCTTTGCATAAGCACCCACAGGACTTCTAGTGTGTTAGTGGCATCACACAGAGCTCCTCTATTTTCTTTGCAGAAGCACCCATAGGACTTCTAGTGTGTTAGTGGCATCACACAGAGCTCCTATATATTCTTTGCATAAGCACCCACAGGACTTCTAGTGTGTTAGTGGCACCACACAGAGCTCCTCTATTTTCTTTGCAGAAGCACCCACAGGACTTCTAGTGTGTTAGTGGCATCACACAGAGCTCCTCTATTTTCTTTGCAGAAGCACCCATAGGACTTCTAGTGTGTTAGTGGCATCACACAGAGCTCCTCTATTTTCTTTGCAGAAGCACCCACAGGACTTCTAGTGTGTTAGTGGCATCACACAGAGCTCCTCTATTTTCTTTGCATAAGCACCCACAGGACTTCTAGTGTGTTAGTGGCATCACACAGAGCTCCTCTATTTTCTTTGCAGAAGCACCCATAGGACTTCTAGTGTGTTAGTGGCATCACACAGAGCTCCTATATTTTCTTCTCAGCAGCACCCACAGGACTACCGACTACAATGGCTGGAAGACCGCCAAGGGGAGGCAGAGCGTGCAGAGCCAAGAACACAGGGCAGGCAGGCTCTGTTTCTAGTGGACGTGGCCGTGGACGTGGACGTGGTCGTGCATCGTCATCAGCACGTGGCCATGGGACACGCGCGTCTTTGTTTTCGGCAGCTGGACATGTGGAGCCGCATCATGCTGAAGGCTTGGTAGAATGGATGACCAAGCCCTCCTCATCCTCCTCATCCTCTCTCACCCAGGCTCAGGGTACTGACAGAGCATCATCAGCCACCCCTTCCCTAGACCCACCATGTCCTCCTGAGGAGTCCCCCGAACTCTTTGAGCACAGTGTTGGGTACATGCTCCAGGAGGATGCCCAACGATTCGAAGGCTCGGATGACGATACCCAGCTTGAGGAATCTGGCAGTACAGTTCCACCAGCTGCAGCTTACTGCCAGGTTTGCTCTAGTGGTGAAGAGGGAGGGGATGATGAGGTCACTGACTCCACGTGGGTGCCTCAAGGGAGAGAGGATGAGGAGGAGGACGAGGAGGAGGAGGATGCGGCGTCACATGTCCAACGAGGCAGGATGCCCCCTGGAGGCCAGGTAGAGGCCAGCACAGCAACTGTACAACACCGCAGAGCTCCGCCTGTGCAGGGCGCTGCCTCTGCACGTTATCAGAAAAGTTCTTTGGTGTGGGCCTTTTTTGAGACGAGTGCAGCAGATCGCACCACTGCTATTTGCAATATTTGTCTCAAGCGTATCTCGCGTGGCCAAAACATCAGCCGCTTGGGCACCACAAGCATGACCAGACATATGGCGACCTGCCATGCAGCTCGTTGGCAGGCACACATAAAAGACCCACACCAAAGAACTAAGCGGACCTCTCCTTGCTCCTCCTCAGCTGGGATCTCCATCCCCACTACACCTTCAGTCCTCTCTGAAAGCTGCTCTGAGAGGACTGAAGGTGTAGAATTCGGTGTGTCACAACCAAGTACTTGCAGTACACCGACGTCCGAATGCAGCAGGCAAATTTCCCTGCCCCAGCTGCTGGACCGTAGAAAGAAGTACACTCCCAGCCATCCACATGCCCAGCGGTTGAATGCTAGCCTTGCTAAATTGCTAGCACTTCAACTGCTGCCTTTTCAGTTGGTAGACTCGGCCCCCTTCCGTGAGTTTGTTCAATGTGCGGTTCCTCAGTGGCAGGTTCCCAAACGCCACTTTTTCTCGCGGAAGGCGATTCCGTCTCTCTACCGGCATGTGGAGGGCAATGTCCATGCCTCGCTGGACAGGGCGGTCAGCGGTAAGGTGCATATTACCGCTGACTCATGGTCCAGCAGGCATGGACAGGGACGGTACCTTTCTTTCACGGCCCATTGGGTCACTCTATTGGCAGCTGGGAGGGATGCAGGACAAGGTGCAGTAGTGTTGGAGGTTGTTCCGCCACCACGCCTCCAAAACGCGACTACTGCTACTGGTTGTGACACACCTCTCTCCTCCACCCCCTCCTCTTCTTCTTCCTCCAGTGCTCTGTCCTTGGAACCAGCGGTGCTCCGTAGGCGTACAAGGGGCTACGCAAGTACGCAGGCAAAAAGATGCCATGCCGTGCTTGCGCTGGTGTGTTTGGGGGACAGGAGCCACACTGGGCCAGAGGTTCTGGCAGCTCTGCAGGGGCAGGCCGAGAGGTGGTTGACGCCACGTCAGCTTAAGCCAGGAATGGTCGTTTCTGACAATGGCACCAACCTCCTCTCCGCCCTGCGACAGGGGCAGCTCACCCATGTGCCCTGCATGGCTCACGTCCTCAACCTGGTGGTGCAGCGGTTCTTGGGCAGGTTCCCAGGCTTACAGGATGTCCTGAGGCAGGCCAGGAAAGTCTGTGTGCATTTCCGCCGATCTTATAATGCCAGTGCTCGGCTGACTGAGCTGCAAAAGGAGCTGAACCTGCCCAAGAACCGCCTAATATCTGACATGCCCACCAGGTGGAACTCAACGTTGGCCATGCTGCAGCGACTGCACACGCAGCAGAGGGCCATCAATGAGTACCTTTGCGACTACGGCACCAGGACAGGGTCAGGGGAGCTTGGTTTTTTTTCCCCACGTCAGTGGAGCATGATCAGGGATGCATGCACTGTCCTCTCACCATTTGAGGAGGCCACGAGGATGGTGAGCAGTGACAGTGCATGCATCAGTGACACTGTCCCTCTTGTCCACCTGTTGGAGCATACGCTGCGTGGGATCATGGACAGGGCACTTGAGGCAGAACAGAGGCAGGAAGAGGAGGACTTCCTTGCCTCTCAAGGCCCCCTTTATCCGGACAGTGTTCCTTCTGTCCCACCCATCACACAGGAAGAGGATGAGGAGGAGGAGGAGGAGGAGGAGGAGGAGGATTGTGTGAGCATGGAGGTGGAGCCTGGCACTCAGCATCAGCAGCAGCAGTCTTTTAGGGATGATGTACAGTCCCAACAAGCCAGTGGACTTGTACGTGGCTGGGAGGAGGTGGCTGGCGATCATGTCATCCTCAGTGACCCAGAAGACTCCGGACCGAATGCCTCAGCTAACCTACGCTGCATGGCCTCCCTGATCCTGCAAAGCCTGCGGAAGGATCCTCGTGTTCTTCGGATCAAGGAGAGGGACCATTACTGGCTGGCCACTCTCCTTGATCCGCGGTACAAGGGTAAGGTTGCGGACCTTATCTTGCCGTCGCAGAGGGAGCAGAGGATGAGACATCTCAGGGAGGCCTTGCAGAAAGGTCTGTGCAACGCGTTCCCAGAAACTGGGAGGCTACAAACTCCTGGTCCTGGGCGACGAGTTGCTGAGGCTTCGGTCAGTGGCAGAAGGAGCGGTGGGGAAGGTGGACGTCTGACCGATGCGTTCAGACAATTTTTTAGTCCGCAGCCCCAAGGTATGATCGGTTCCAGCAACCATCGCCAGCGTCTGATATACATGGTGCAGGAATACCTTGGGGCAAGGTCAGACTTGGACACCTTTCCCACCGAAAATCCTCTGGCTTACTGGGTCCTGAGGATGGATCACTGGCCAGAGCTTGCACAGTATGCAATTGAGCTACTGGCCTGTCCTGCCTCCAGCGTTCTTTCCGAACGCACATTCAGTGCTGCTGGAGGATTTGTGACTGATCATAGGGTGCGCCTGTCCACCGCCTCGGTTGATCGACTGACCTTCATCAAAATGAATCAGTCTTGGATCACCACCAGCTACCAGGCACCTGAGGCGGATATAACCGAATAATTTTTAATGTCACATCCCTTCAAGACTGCCTATGCTGATGCTGAGTGACTGTCCTCTTATGTTCACTGACTATCCTCTTCCTCCTCCTCAATGATCCATGCCACCACACCAGTGCCTAAGGCACAATTTTTCAGCCCCTGTTTAACAGGGGCGTGTACTTACAATTTTTAAAAAAAATGCTTCGCAACACGTGTGACTGCTGTGCTCCAAGTACAGTCTCTGTGAGGGCCGTGTTGCAGTGTTGTGGCACCAGCACCAGTGCCTAAGGCACAATTTTTTCAGCCCCTGTTTAACAGGGGCGTGTACTTACAATTTTTTTAAAAAATGCTTCGCAACACGTGTGACTGCTGTGCTCCAAGTACAGTCTCTGTGAGGGCCGTGTTGCAGTGTTGTGGCACCAGTGCCTAAGGCACAATTTTTCAGCCCCTGTTTAACAGGGGCGTGTACTTACAATTTTTTAAAAAAATGCTTCGCAACACGTGTGACTGCTGTGCTCCAAGTACAGTCTCTGTGAGGGCCGTGTTGCAGTGTTGTGGCACCAGTGCCTAAGGCACAATTTTTCAGCCCCTGTTTAACAGGGGCGTGTACTTACAATTTTTTAAAAAAATGCTTCGCAACACGTGTGACTGCTGTGCTCCAAGTACAGTATCTGTGAGGGCCGGGTTGCAGTGTTGTGGCACCAGCACCAGTGCCTAAGGCACAATTTTTCAGCCCCTGTTTAACAGGGGCGGGTAATTACAAATCTTGATCTAATAGTTCACAGCAGGGCCCATTCCTGCGCCCACCAAGAGTAACTATGAGGGCCTGCAGTCTTGTGGCAACACCGTCCACCACCACCGCCAAAGGCCCAATTTTTCTGCCCTGTTCATCAGGTGCTTGCAATTACAAATCTTGATCTAATAACTCACAGCAGGGCCCATTCCTGCGCCCACCAAGAGTAACTATGAGGGCCTACAGTCTTGTGGCAACACCGTCCACCACCACCGCCAAAGGCCCAATTTTTCTGCCCTGTTCAACAGGTGCATGCAATTACAAATCTTGATCTATTAACTCACAGCAGGGCCCATTCCTGTGCCCACCAGTCTTGTGGCTACACCAACATCTAATAGGGCAAATTTCTGCAGAGTATATACGCCAGGCCCCTACTTTCAAACATCCAACTTACAAACGACTCCTACTTGAAAATGGAAAGAGAAAACAGGAAGTGAGAGGAAATCTACCCCTAGGAAGGGAAATTCTATCCTGTTAGATTTAATTTGGGAAAAAGGTATCTCCTCTCTACTGATACTTTATCACCAATCCTTGTTTCAATTAAAACCCCACTTTTTCCAAAAACATTTGTCATTGGGACGGAAAGTGAGGTGACATGTTCTGAACAGATGTGCAAAGACAGCAAATGTTACAGGGGTGATAACCCCTCCCTATGTTCTCCAAAAAGCTTAAAAATAGATTTTTTTGGGATGGAGCTACACTTCATAATGTACCTGTTCAGATTCTACTTAAGATCAAACCTAAAGCCGCAAGTGGTTTTAAATGGCTTCTTTTTTTCCTTTACAAATGTCATTTTGTGCAAGGACAGTTCTAAACACGGGAAACACATGCCACTTCACAGGCATACTTTGGACACCCCCCAGGTACCATATTTAAAGGAAAATGTCACTTTTTTTTTTTCACTTTATGCATCATTAAAATGACTGCTCCCGAAAAAACGTTAGTTTTTAAAAGTTCTTTTTGCATTGATATATGTCCCCTGGGGCAGGACCCGGGTCCCCAAACCTGTTTTATGACATTAACATGCATATTGGCCGTTGTAATTAGCACTTTTGATTTCGAACGTTCGCGTCCATTATAACGTATAGGGTTCGAAAATTCGCGCGAACTTTCGGTCCGTTCGAAGGTTCTGGTTCGAACCGAACCCGGGGGTGTTCGGCTCATCCCTACTCTTCAACATGGGGACAAGGTGCTTTGGGGTGGGGGGCCGCACGGCCCCCCTTTCCTCAGGGAACCCCCCATGTTGAGGGCACGCGGCCTGGTACGGCTCAGGAGGGGGGTGCTTGCTCGTCCCCACCCCTTTCCTGGCCGGCCGGGCTGCGTGCTCGGATAAGGGTCTGAGATGGATTTGGGGGGGACCCCCACGCTGTTTTTTCGGCGCGGGGATTCCCTTTAAATCCATGCCAGGTGACGGGGCTAGCGCGGCGGCATTCACTGCCTTCGCTAGCCCCGTCTACCTGAAGTCACGTTCTAAATGAACGGACTTTCCGATGATCGGCAAGTCCGTTCATTTCCAAAAGTCCGGCGGACTAGCATACAGACTGCGGGATTGTCCACCGGACTGCCGAGTCCAGCGGACAATTTTAAAACTAAACTTAAAACTTAGTCCGCCGGACTTTTGGCGGGAAAAAGTCCGCCGGCGCCCACACATTCCCGCGGGAAAGTCGGATCGTGTGTACGAGGCATTCGTTTACTCTAATCAGCCCTAATGAACTCCTTTGTGTGTCTCTCTCTTCAACTATTATTTTCCTGCTGATCTTTTGTTTGTTTCTATTTTATTGACTATTAATATTTAACGATTTTCTGTTTTTGTGTTTTTTTTATTCATATTTTCACATATCTAACATATTTTACACATTTTCCTAAAGAAAAGTGGAAAAAAAAACTTTAATTCATTTGTAAGTAACTTTGCAATGCTTTCTACCAGAATCATAATTTTAGTGTCATTTTAAACAGGACAAATTACAGAATAAAATTCACACATTTTATGTGCAGTAACAATATTTATTTATATGTTTTTAAACTAACACTGCTCAAAAAAATAAAAGAAAGAAAAAATGCACTTTGTTTAGTTTTGTTGCATTTTATTGTCTAAAGACAGCGAGAAAAACATTGCTGCAAGACAATATCATGAAAAGAAAACCTTGCTTGTACATAAAAAAAACAATATATGTATTAAGATGTTATCTTTTTTTTTTTTCCAAATAATATTTTATTAAGTTTGTAACATATATATATATAATACAATTAACATTGTACGTCGTACAGTGAAGTCAGAGTTAATATAAACAATACATTAGAAGGATCTTGTAGTCTGTCCATATAGATATATCAATCGGACAACATAAAGAAAAGGAAAACCGTAAACAGGTAACAATTGGAACTTAGTGGTTGCAGGAGATCACTCCCCTGATGCGGCACCCCATCTGGGATCTTTAGTGCCACATCAGTGGAGAGGTCTCATCTAGAAGACGAACTTAATACCCCTTACGGGAAAAGTCAAAGCAAATAACTGGTCGTCTGGTAGTAGACGGTAGACTAGTTGTAGGAAAATTGTCAGTATATTATCGTGGGGAACAATATATTGCTCACTCAATTAAGATGTTACCTTACATAATGACAAAGTTATTGCCGAACAAACAGGTCCATAGGAGAAATGTAAAAATTGTTCTGGTCCATAAGAGGTGAATAGGTGTGAGAGGCGAAGTCGGTAAATACTTAACCACTTGCCGCCCGCCCACCGTCAAATGACAGGGGGATGGTGTGGTTCTCGTTCTGGGTGGAGGTCATATGACGGCACGCCCAAAAAGGTAGCTCTTGCACACCTGTGGGGATGCGGGGACGCGGAGAGCGGCGATTGCAGACGTGCCATGTTGCTAGGACATGGCGCAAACCCAATCTCTGTAAAGAGCTCTTTAACCATATGATCGGCTGTGTCCAATCACAGCTGGTCACGTGTAAATGCAGAAATGCCTTAAATCGTCGCTCCTCGCCTCACACTGACAGTGTGGCGAGGGGAGGCGATCAGTAGCATCTCCTCGGTGGGAACACCCGGACATGTAATCAGGACACTGATCATCAGTGCCCTGATTACAGTAAATCCCCCCAGTGACACCAATCGGTGCCCCTCAGTGACACCAATCAGTATCCATCAGTGACACCAATCAGTGACCATTAGTGATGCCAGTAACTGCTGCCTTTCGGTGACAATCAGTGCCTGCTCATTAGTGCAGCCCATCAATGTCCATCAGTGTATCCCATCAGTGCCACCCATTAGTGCTCATCAGTGCTGGCTATCCATGCCCATCAGTGCTCGCCAGTGCTCATCAGGCCCGACCATCAGTGGCAGCTATCAATGCCCATCAGTGCGGCACATTAGTGCCTCCTCATCAGTGCCACCTAATCAGTGCCCATAAGTGCAAACGCATCAGTGCCCATAAGTGCAGCTTCATCAGCGCCCATCAGTGAAGGAGAAAAATTACTTATTTACAATATTTATTGACAGAAACTAAGAAAAACTTTTTTTTTATTAAATACCACCAAAAGAAAGCCCTATTTGTGTGAAGAAAATGATAAGAATTTAGTTTGGTTACAGTGTTGCATTGTCATTCAAAGTGTGACAGTGCTGAAAGCTGAAAAATGGCCTGGGCAGGAAGGGGTGAAAGTGCCCCTATAGGCAAGTGGTTAAAGTGATTGTAAAGACTCATTTTTTTTCTATAAAAATAACAAACATGTTATACTTACCTGCCCTGTTACAGTGGATTTGCACAGAGCAGCCCGGATCCTCCTCTTCTCTGATCCCTCTTCGGTGCTCCTGGCCCCTCCCTCCTGTTCAATGCCCCCACAGCAAGCAGCTTGTTATGGGGGCACCCAAGCTGAGTCACAGCTTCCTGTGTCCATTCAGACACGGAGCCCCAATCTGGTCCCGTCCCCTCTCACCCCTGATTGACTAGCTGACTTTGATTGACAGCAGTGGGAGCCAATGGTGCCGCTGCTGTGGCTCAGCCAATCAGAAAGAAGAATCTATGATGGCTGAGACACTCATGAACATCGCTGGACAGAGAGCGGCCTCAAGTAAGTAATAAAGGGGCTGCTGCACACAGAAGGCTTTTTGTCTTAATGCATAGAATGCATTGGGATGAAAAACATTCTGCCTTTACAACCCCTTTAAATAAAAATATTAAGCCCCACCCCCTTATTATCTGTTGATCCTTTAAATAAATCCATTTTTGTTGCTTTAAAAAGGGCTTAGCTCTGTTCGCCATGCAGTGAAATTGCTTAACAGCAATATAACCTGGTAGACAGGGTAGTCTTAAGCCTCATACACACCAACAAAACCGTGGACTTTTGTCCGAAGGGCGTTGGCCCAAACTTGTCTTGTATACACATGGGACACGATTGTTGGCCAACAATTACAAACGTAGTGATGGACTACATGGTTTTTCAGCTCTTTAGCTCCACTCTTTGCGTTCCTTCTGCTAATTTTGTGTTAGTAGAAGTTTGGTGATTTGCGCTTTCCATTTTGTGCTTTTCAGTTCGTTTCTGAGCGGTCGTTCGTCAACCAGCCATGTTGCGGAATCGGAGGAGATAACATGTTATTTATTATTGGCCTTGGAGTCATTGCTTTGACCCAAGTCCAGTTCAGGAACAGGAGGAGGAGGAGTTCTTGGACCAAAAATTGGTTGCTTTATTAATCGTGACCAATTATATCATATGCCTTTGCTGTGGGAGCTCCAGGAGAATAATCTGGATGATTTTCAGAATTATCCCCGGATGACGGACCCCTACTTTCACCAAATCTTGGCATTGTTGACCCCCTATATTAAGAAGCAGGACACATGCATGAGGCTTTAATTTTATTTTTTGGTTGAATAATGATTTGATTTGGTATATTTTCTATATTTTTGGATGCATACAATGCACTTTTTGGTTAAGTTCTATTGGCAGATAGCATGTCTAATTTTATTTGTTTTCTTTTTTTAATGCACAATAAAAAAATTGTGTAGAATAATACTTGGCTATGTGTTTTACTTCAAATGACAGGGGGAGTAGGCAGTTACATTTAAAAAAAATATAATGTAAAATTGACAACATAGTTGTATCTTTGATCTTAAAAACTACAGGATAATGGTGTTGTGGTAACTTGCCCAAAAAGAAAAATATATATTATTCTTGATATCACTAGAAAAAAAAAAAAGCCTTTGAAAATTTGTTTGCAATAACTCCATCAGTATCACCAGCAAAGCAGCTTCATTATTATCCCATTAAAGAAGAAGAGAATTGTGCGCTGCAGTTCAAGATTTCATACTTTGCCGCGTCATGAATGTTAATTCTCCATTACGAACGCAAGTTTACAAGACCGACCGATTCTGGCTCGTCCTTGCTTCCGAGCATACGTTTTTTTACTTTGGACTTTTGTTCGACGCACTTGTGTACACCCAATCGGAAAAATCCGACAAATGACATTTGTCCGCGGAAAATTTAAAAACCTGCTATCCAACATTTGTTGGTGGAAAATCCGATGGAGAGTACGCACTGTCGGATTTTCCACCAACAGCCTGTCATCACACAATTCCCGTTGGAAAATCGTGTGTACGAGGCTTAAGACAGACTGTTGATTCATCTAGAAATCTAATGAGCTGATAAAGTTTTGTGCTCTTTCCTGCACTGTTTTCAGTCAGTATTTCTGACAGTTCTTTCTGTTAAATATAGAACATCTACCATTTATTATGGAGATGAGGAAAGGAGGATGTGTTCTAAAGTCCCAATATGTTTTCTGTCCTAGAGTTCTATGCTGCTCCATCCTCCGTAGATACAGTACAGTGATTGGGTGTTGTCACCCTAGCAAAGAAGATCTGTTACTGGCCAGATCACCAGGTGTTAGAAAAAAAAAGGGGAGGGGAAAAAAAGAAAGAAAATAAATGCAGTCACCACATCTTAAGTCTGGTAACTTGTAATGCATTACTTTTTTTTTTTTAATTAGATACAAAGAAACACAGAGAAGTTTAACTCTAGCTAACATTTTTAATTTAATTTAACATTTAATCAATTAACACAACATTGATATCTCTGTAAGCAATCAGGACAGTGCAAATCTCATTTCTGGAGCCTCTAAAATGCCAGGACAATACAAATACCCCCCAAATGACCCATTTTTGCAAAGTAGACAGTGTTTGGTATTTAGTAAGAGGCATGTCGATTTATTTGAATATGTAATTTTTTGTCAAAAATTTTGGGAAAATTAAGAAATGAAATAACATATTTTTGTCACAATTTATTTTTTACATCTAGTACCTTAAAAAGTATTCACACCCCTTTAAATTTTCCACATTGTCATGTTACAACCAAAAACTTAAATGTATTTTATTAGGATTTTATGTGATAGACCAACACAAAGTGGCACATACAGTAATTGTGAAGTGGAAGGAAAATGATAAAATGGTTTTCAACACTTTTTACAAATAAATATGTGAAAAGTGTGTACATTTCTATTCAGCCCCCCTGATGCCGCGTACACACGACCGGACTTTCCGACAGAAAAGGTCTGACAGTCTTCCCGACAGACTTTCAACGGATTTCCGACGGACTTCCGAATGAACAGACTTGCGCACAAACGAATGGACTAAGTCCATTCGAAAGTCCGTTTGTTTTGAACGCGATGACTTAAGACGGGACTATAAAAGAAAGTCCAATAGCCAGTAGCCAATAGCTTCCCTAGCGTCGTATTTGGTCCGTCGGACCAGCATACAGACTAACAGTTTTCCTGATAGGAATTGAGTCCGTCAGACAGATTTGAAACATGTTCTATTTCTAGGTCCGTCGGATTTTTGTAATGAAAAACGATCAGATTAGCCCACACACGATCGTATTGTCCGACGGACTGTTTCCGTCGGACCTAGTCTACCAGAAAGTCCAGTCGTGTGTACACGGCATAAGTCAATACTTTGTAGAACCACCTTTCACTGCAATTACAGCGGCAAGTCTTTTTGGGGATGTCTCTACCAGCCTTGTACATCCAGAGTGCCATTTTTGCCCATTCTTCTTTGCAAAATATCCCAACTTCTGTCAGATTGGATGGAGAGCGTCTGTGAACAGCAATTTTCAACAGTTTGCCACAGATTCTCAATTTGAATTAGGCCTAGACATTGACTGGGCCATTCTAACACATGAATATGCTTTTTTCATCTAAACCAGTGGTCTCCAAACTGAAGCCCGGGGGCCAGATGTGGCCCTTTGCTTGCTTTTATCCGGCCCTTTGTACATTACTTCCCACACTGTCAGTAACCATAGGGCATAGTTCCTGCCACTCTATTCCTCCCACTGACAAAAGCAATGGGGCGTGGTTTACTCCCACTGACACCAGGATATTCTCTACTCCCACTGGCCGCAGTCCAGCACCCCTAAAGATTAAGTAAACTGTCCCTTTGTTTAGAAAGTTTGGAGACCCCTGATCGAAACCATTCCATTGTAGCTCTGGCTGTATGTTTAGGGTCGTTGTCCTGCTGGAACGTAAACCTCTGCCCCAGTCTCAGGTCATTTGCAGGTTTTCTTCTAATATTTCCCTGTATTTGGCTCTATCCATCTTCCCATCAACTCTGACCAGATTTCCTGTCCCTGCTTAAGAAAAGCATCCCCACAACATGATGTGCAGTGTTAGTTTCCCACCACATATAGCGTTTTGCTTTTAGGCCAAAAAGTTACATTTTAGTGTCATATGACCAGAGCACCTTCTTTCACATGTTTGCTGTGTCCCCCACATGGCTTATTTCAAACAGGACTTCTTATGGCTTTCTTTCAACAATGTTTTTCTTCTTGCCACTTTTCCATAAAGGTCAGATTTGTGGAGAGCACAACTAATAGTTGTCCTGTGGACAGATTCTCCCACCTGAGCTGTGGATCTCTGCAGCTCCTCCAGAGTTACCATGGGCCTCTTGGCTGTTTCTCTGATGAATGCTCTCCTTGCCCGGCCTGTCAGTTTAGGTGGACGGCCATGTCTTGATAGGTTTTCAGCTATGCCATACTCTTTATATTTTCGGATGATGGATTGAACAGAGCTCCGTGAGATGTTCAAAGCTTGGGATATTTTTCTTATAACCTTCTCTGCTTTAACCTTTTCCACAACTTTATCCCTGAGCTGTCTGGTGTGTTCCTTGACCTTCATGCTCAAAGCACCAGGGGGTTTGTTAGTGTGCATGTGGCATGCCTGGCCTGCAGCTGCCACACGCCCACCTACAGTAAAACTACTGGGGGGGGGGGGGTGCGAGTGATTATTAAAATATACACTTATTGATACACTAATGAATACAGAGGTGCAATAATATGTTTGCCTAATATCTGTCTAGAGTTCAGCTTTAATTGCTTCAAACCTGCTCACTTTCTATAAATGGCCAAGCAGGAGCTTCATTGACCTGCCAGGTATGTCCTCCCATTCTTGCCACTTCTGTGTGGCCCTGATGTTGTGCAGTGGTGTTTTCTGTGACATTGGACATCAGACACAGAGAATCATGTATCGGAGTACAGTGCCAATGCCATTGGTCCTGTACCTTGTGATCCCTGTGAACAATCCAAACGATCACAATAGTAGTAGTAAACAAAGACTTTTATTCATGAATACTTTGTTTTCTGAGATTGGTCACAGTGATCACATGGTACATGGCCAATATCCTATCTATCCAATCAACGGCCAGACTCCGTGCAGAAGAGGACACCGGGGGAGGCAAACAGCAGGTGAACGGGCTCTGGTAAGTAAGCGGGGGGCTGGGGGCCGTCATTGCCAGGTGTTTTTTCACCTTAATGCATAGGATGCATTAAGGTGAAAAAACATGCACCTTTACAACCCCTTTAAGTAGACACACAACTGTACTTTTTTGGTTCAATAGACTTCAAGGGAGAAGCTGCAGAAAAGCATGTAGTGTGTTTTTTCTGCGATTTTATAGTGATTTTAATGCGATTTTGCCACAATTAGCTCTTTGCATTTTTTAATATGCCCAACAACAAATTGCCCCCACCCCAAAAAAATTATAAAAAATGCACCGCAAAAACCACAGCAGTAATCCGCTTACAAGCTATAGTAGAATTAGTAGAATTAGTAGAATTAGTAGAATTAAATATAGTAGAAAAGAGTTAGGTTAGTCACATTCGACCCATTCTTGCTATTGTCTCTATAATGTCGAATCGTTTCTCTCTATGTAGAATAATCTTGAACTAATAGAGCTAAGGTTAGGCACATTCGACCACAGGTTCAATGGACACAGATCGCTATTGTCTATGTCTATATATCTATATCGAACTGTTGCAACGAAAACTAAAATAAAGAATTTGTTTATGTCGGATCTTTCGATTTTTGGATTCTGCACGTTCGTTATCGTTTGTTAAAACGATAACGAAAATACCCGAAATTCGGGTGAAAATACATTCGGACGAAAATGAATGCACATGTCTACTGCGCATGCGCGAGAATGGGGGACACTATCCCGGAACTAAATGCTTGTGGGCTTCACATGCCCACAAGCAAAATGACAACGGCCAGAGCACAGTCATCAAAGTTTTTGTAAAAGATGAAACTGGACTTCGGAGGGCAATTTTAATAGGAGACATGAGTGTCATAATAACATTGTAAACGCTTGTGAAAGGTTCTAAAAAAAAAAAGGAGATTGTAGTCAGAACTCTGCTTTAACCGATTTCCGACCGGCGCACGTCGATGTACGTCGACAGAATGGCACAGACAGGCATAAGGGCTTACAGGTACGTCCCCTTTAAGATGCCGCCGTGCCGTCAAGCGCGCACCAGTCAGGACCCGCGATCGTCTCACAGGATGGCTGAACGGGGAGATGCGGAAATAAACAGCATCTCCCCGTTCTGCCTAGCAACTAGTGACACTGATCTCTGCTCCCTGTGATTTGGAGCAGAGATCAGTGTTCACTAGCTCACAGCCACACCCCCCCCTACAGTTAGTAACACGCCTCTAGGAACACTTAACCCCTACACTGCCACCTAGTGGTTAACCCCTTCACTGCCAGTGTCATTTACACAGGAATCAGTGCATTTAAATAGCACTGATTGCTGTATAAATGACAATGGTCCCAAAAATGTGTCAAAAATGTCCGATGTGTCCGCCATAATGTCGCAGTCACAATAAAAATTGCTGATCGCCGCCATTACTAGTAAAAACAAAATTATTAATAAAAATGCTATAAAACTATCCCCTATTTTTTAAACACTATAACTTCTGCGCAAACCAATCAATAAACGTTTATTGCGATTTTTTTTTTACCAAAGATATGTAGAAAAATACGTGTCGGCCTAAACTGAGGGAAAAATAATATTTTTATATATTTTTGGGGGATATTTATTATAGCAAAACGTAAAAAAGAATGCGTTTTTTTTTTAAATGGTCGCTCTTTTTTTGTTTATAGTGCAAAAAATAAAAACCGCAGGGGCGATCAAATACCACCAAAAGAAAGCTCTATCTGTGGGAAAAAAAGGACGTCAATTTTGTTTGGGAGCCACGCCGCACAATTGTCAGTTAACCACTTTCAGACCAGACCAATTTGCAGCCAAAGGACCAGGCGATTCATCACTGCGTCGCTTTAACTGACAATTGCGCGGTCGTGCGACGTGGCTCCCTCACAGGGCTCCCGGCGCGCTCCCGATGGCACGGACAGGCATTAAGGAGGGACTTATATATACGCCCTCCTGCCTGTACGTGCCATTCTGCCGACGTATATCGTCGTGCGCCAGTCGGGAAGTGGTTAAAGGAACGCAGTGCCGAATCGCAAAAAGCGGTCTGGTCTTAAGCCAGCAAAATGGTCCGGTCTGAAAGTGGTTAAATATGTGTGCAAAAAATGCAAAAATGCCTCCAGCAGCAAAAGGGTTGAAGAATATACATAAAAGCCAGCTGGTTTATGCGCCCCCGGCAGTGTTAATGATTCGTCCCAGCTCTTGTAACTGCCACTTTGCTAGACAACTTGGTGCACATGGGAAGAAACACTATTAAAACCTGTGAGATAAAAAAAAAATCATATTGTCATTACAGGTATTAACCCCATAGAGTTACCAGAATGCATTATTTTTCGCTACAGTGGGCCTATAATGGCGCTTTTGAATGCTCAGGTATTCACGTCGCACGTAGAGATTCATTCAGAAATGTAAAAGAGCCCTGAAGGACAGATCTTTGCTTAGAACAATTAAATCTTAGGACATTGCAGAAACAGCTGGTCTTCTGCTGTGGAAGCTTAATAGATCTTGGCTACCCGCAGCTGTCCAAGGTCCTGAAAATGCAAAAACGCTCACTGAAACAAGACAGCCTGGCTGATGATTTATATAGCATGCTACGTGGATCACATAAACAGCATCTGAATAACCACATAAGTTGTGCAGTGCATTAATTTAGGGAGCTAATTGGATTGATTTTGTGACCAAAATTGAAAATGATTTATACCGAAGGTTACATAACAACTGTAATAACACTACACTAAATGATCAGGCAAATGCATTATTTATGGCACCTTAAGATTATTTATTTGCTATGAATAAAAATGGGTCAGACAAAAATACAGCCATGCAATCTTCACCTTTTTTTCGCAATTGACATTTGTCTGAAAATTGCTTTTCTTTTTTTTCTTTCTTTTTTTTTCTTTAAGACATGGGGAGTCTTCAAGTTTAAAAACACATCTATGCCTCAGTTCATTTTTTTTTTTTTTTTTTTTTTTGTGATAGAACATCAAGAAATGTCTTTGCCATTGTTCCCTTTGGAAATAAAAGAGGCAAAGGGAAAAAAAGATTCTTAAGAAAAAAAAAAAAAAAAAAATCAATAGCGAAGAACGTCGATAGTTCAATTTGCCTGCACTTGTTATATTGTTACAGATATATAAAAAAAAAATAATAAAGCCCTTTTTATCTTTGCATATTTCTTTTGGGTTTTTGTCCTCTTTACCTGAGAAATGAAGTCCATTGATCACACTTTTACAAAGCTTGATAAAAAGCTGAAGTATTTTAGTTTTTTTTTTTTATAGGTGTTGGAGAGTTCAGCCACTTCAAGGTCGCAAAGATTTCTCAGAGGCTTTGCTGGTGTGGTCTTTCAGCTTGAGTCCCTGGTTTTTCACACTTGCCGTAGTCACTGTGAGAAATCAATTTTATATAGTAGATAGCAGGCCAAGATGGAAACACCCAAACATCTAATGCGGCGTACACACGGTCGGAATTTCCGATGGAAACAGTCCGATGGGAGCTTTTCATTGGATTTTCCGACTGTGTGTATGCCCAACGGTCTTTTTCTGTCGGAATTTCCGACGGACTTTGAATTGAGAACCTGTTCTCAATTTTTCCGAGGGAAAACCTTTCTATCGGATTTTTCGATCGTGTGTATGCAATTCCGACACGCAAAATTTCCGACGCATGCTCGGAAACAATTCGACGCATGCTCGGAAGCATTAAACTTCCCTGTTATAGTGCTGTCGAACGTGTTTTATGCCGCTGTGTTATTGACCGTCGGAATTTGGTGTGATCGTGTGTAGGCAACACAGCTTGAGCGGAATTCCGTCGGAAAAATCGTCAGAGTTTTTTCCGACAAGAATTCCGATCGTGTGTACGCTGCATTAGAAGAACAAGAACAGGACTTACATTAGGAAGATCTGGTGTCAAATGGATTGAAATCATTGGGTGAATCTGCTTACTACACTTTATCTTTGACTAATGTAGCACCATAACCCCTGTGGGGCGGCTATGTATTTTCTGGGCTTACCGATTACCTCCTCCTTGTAGCTCGTTGTTTATTGTCTAGGGGTTCCCAGGGTTAGTACCCAGTAATTGCAGAGGCTGACACTCAAAAGTCCTTTTGAGGATTTTTATTTGCAAAAAGCAACGTTCAAATATAACACAGTCTCTCAGTTGGGAATAGAGGGAATGGGTGATAAAGCTCAGGCACTTCAGAACTGCTGACATCAAAACAAATGTCTCTTTAGATAGCCCAGAGAGTAGCCACTCGGAACTGGACACTTCACTGTTGGATAAACCCTTGTCTGTAGATCTAGCAGCCAACAAGTGATTCAAAGATTAGCACAGTCTCTGCCACAGACTAGGTTGTGAAACTTCAAGTGAACAATGTGAAAGTCTCTGCCACAGACTATGTTGTAACCGAAGGATGGGTTAGGAACTTTTCCTATGGTACCTGAATCTTCCAGCCGTTTCGGCGATACCGTAGAAAATGCGGATTCACTAGTGTCCATACAATCTCAGCTCCCAGGCTCTTACCGAGCAGCCAGCTTCTTGACCCTCCTCCGAAGAGTCCTCCCCTGGTCGCTTGTACGAGTTGCTGTGCCTCTTCAATCCTGAGAGAACACCGGGACACTTCAGAATTCTCCTTCAGTTACTGGGCCTCAAACTAGCCAGTTCCGAGGCTCAGGAACGGATGGATCCCCACCCCAGACCATGAGGGCCTCTGGGGCTGGTCAGGGTGGCCAGGCTTACGGGGGAAGCAGACACTCCTGGGTCCGGGACCCCTCACGGGGTTGGTCCGGACCGGATACCAGGAATCAAAGACCAAGCCAAATCCAGAACACTTGACTTCAGCATCTTAAATACCCCTTCCCAGCATACAAAGCGGGGCCAGATCAGCCCCACTGATTGGCTCCAAGAAAGATTGGTACCTAATGCGTCCAACCAGACTGCGTTCTCAGCCTGTCATAGGTACTCACTTCACCTATGACCAGGCAGAACTCCAGTACAGTCCAGCCAAACTGATGCCAAAGTAAAAAAACCTAGAACAATTAACCCCCAGTGTCGGCGCTGCACTAAAATATTTATTTAAATGCATTGAAACATATGTGCCACCCGCCCCCCCCCCCCCCAAAAAAAAGGCTTTTGCACATCCCCTAATCCAGCCTTTTCCAACCAGGGTACCATGGCACCCTAGTGTGCCTTCTGTGATCTTCAGGGATGCCTTGGCAAAATGCTTACAAAATTGCCCAAAATTGTTAGCAAGCTGGCAGGTGAATCTTGCCTGCATTTTTTTGCTACACAAAGCCACTGGTTTTAATGTGTGCAGCATTACAACCTTGGGCACCAGGCGAGCCAGCTGCTGGGGTTCTAATAAATGATGATGTCCTAAATTGACAAGGAAGACATTGAGCATCTGAGGATGTCCTTGTTTTGTTTGCCCTTCTCCAACTGCACTGGGGTCACATTAGCTGAATGAGGGAGGGAAACTGAGGGAGAGAAGAAACCCTGGATTACTAGTCAGTACCAGTGTGCACAGGTATATAAAATATAATTTTAGATTTTAGAATGGGGTGCCTCAAGATTGTGCATAAATTTAAAGGGTGCCTTGACTGAAAAAAGGTTGAGAAAAATTGCCCTAATCCTTAGTGCTCTTTAAAATATAGCACCACTTTTGTAAAAAAAAAAATAGCAGCTGCCATTAGTATATTCACTACCACTTGTTACCAACCTTTGGCTTGTTCCTTTACTATGCTTCTACTTGATCCCAACCTGTAACCACTTGTTACTGACCCTTGGCTTGTTTACTGACTACACTTCTGCTTGATCCCTACCTGCTATTTCTGCTACTAGACCCCGACTTGCACACCTCCCCATGGGGTCGAACTGTAATCTGGTACTAACACACAGCAAAACCCATCTCTACCATTAGGAGCTATGGGGGATACCAGTTAGTACATAGACCCTGCACCTCGGGTAAGCCCATGTCATCCACCAGGGTGACCTGCTTTTTTTTTTTTTTTTTAATTTTTATTGAGTAAACAAAAATATAACAAAGGTTTCTCCCTCGCAGGGGAGTCTGAGAAGTACAGCATAAGAGCATATTAATCAGTGGCGATTAACTAGAGCAGGGGTCTCAAACTGGCGGCCCTCCAGCTGTTGCGAAACTACAAGTCCCATGAGGCATTGCAAGGCTGACAGTTACAAGTATGACTTCCACAGGCAGAGGCATGATGGGACTTGTAGTTTTGCAACAGCTGGAGGGCCGCCAGTTTGAGACCCCTGAACTAGAGCATATACCGGAAATATATAGCACTAATTCAAAACAACTGAGTGCCTTGGGGGTATCATTGAGGGGCAATTAAGCAGTTATGCGGAGAGATGCACAAAGAAATTCAAGTAAGTAATCTACCAGAGGGTCTGGTGACTCGACACCCCATCTGGGTTCAATCTGTGTCGGGGCCCCAGGGCCCTCCAGTCGTGAGAAGCCCAGGAAGTCAATGTGCACTGCTTGGGAGTAAGAGACTAATGATGTACTAAAACTAAGAGGGACTTTGAGTCCCTGCGGTGAGATCCCTGTTGGTCTCTAGGTAAATAAATGCCCTCAAGAGCAATCTTGGTACTGTCCCATGGGGGATTGACCAATTGGTGAGTGGCACTTGAGAAAATGAGATAAAAAAAATTAAAAAAATAAAAAGAAAGATTACAAATTGATTTTTCGCCACTGATATACGAGTATCAGGTCTCAGGAACATGGACGCCCGTCCTTCCCGCTAGCAGGCGCCAGCGGGAAGGATGGGAAAAGGAGGAAGAGATATGAGAGAAGGTGGAAGAAGAGAAAGGAGAAAGGAGATAGGGGATCAAGAGCAAAGGGGTGTCTGTTTCAAGGAGAGCTTGAGGAGGTCAAGAGGGGTCGGATCTGGGAGGTCGTCTGATTTTGGTCTTAGGTCCTGGATTAGAGAAGGGTTCCAATGTATTGGGCCCAGGGTTCCCACACACATTTAAATTTATCTAGTTTGTCGAGGATGATGTTGGAGGTTTTCTCTTGGAACATGATCCAGGTAATTTTTTGTTTAGTCAATGGGAATGAGACCTTTGGGGATTTCCAAGATCGGGCTATTGTTAATTTAGCTCCGATGAAGATGTAGTGAATCAAGATTTGGCTATTTTTGGTGATTTTAGGAATTTTCTGATTTAGGAGGGCTATTGTTGGTGATTGAGGAACCGTAATGCCCGTGACTTTGCGGATTAGGCTAAAGATCTTGTTCCAATAGCTTCTGATTCTGGGACATTCCCAGAGGATGTGTAGAAGAGATCCTAGATGGCCGTAACCCCTAAAGCATAGGGGAGAGGACTGGGGATAGAATTTGGCTAGACGTGTCGGTACCAAGTACCAGCGGGTGAAGACTTTAATGTCTGCTTCCATTAGTGATACGTTAAGGATTCCCTTGAAGGCATTTGTGAAGCAGGAGTGCCAGGTGTCCAATTCCCACTCAAATTCCAGGTCGCGTTCCCAGCCCTGCATGTATTGCGCTTTCTCATGGGGTTCGGCTAGAGCAGAGTAGATCAGAGAAATTCCCCCCCTCATGTCCATGGCTGAGGAACACCATTGTTCATATGGGGTGACAGTTAGGGGGCGATTGTCTTGAGAAGATAGTGTGTGTAAGAAGTGTGCTATTTGTTGGTAGCGGAATCTCTCCGAGGTGGGCATTTCCAGTTTTGAAGTGCATTGGCTTAGGTTAAGGGGTCCATTTGAGTTGAAGAAGTGCCCTGTTCTGTAAAGGCCTTTATCTAGCCACCATTGGAATGCCTTTATATCCAACCCTGGGGGGAATGAGGGGTTGTTGAAGATATGAGCAAGGGGTTGCCACCTTGATGTAATGATATTTAGTTTATGTATTGTGTCGCATAGAGCCAGTGAATGAGAGAGTGTAGGGGACATGATCGGGGGTCTAGATTTAGGGGGGCGCCAGATGAGGTAATCGATGGTGAACTTGGGGATAGCTTGTCTTTCCATTCCTAACCAATCAGGTTTGGGGCCTCTAGAATAGATGGTCGATGTTTGGCTTAGTTGAGCTGCCTGGTAATACCACCAGAGGTTGGGAAGACCTAAGCCTCCTTTCCGTCTGGGTCTGAATAGGGTTTGTTTGGGGATTCTGTGGCTTGATTTGCCCCATGTGAATCTTATTATTTTAGATTGAAGGTTATGTAATTGGGCTTTGGGTACTGGTATGGGGAGTGATCGGAAGAGGTATAATAACCTGGGAAGTAGGGTCATTTTAACGGCATTGACTTTACCTAGCCAGGACAGTTTATGGAGCGACCATTGTTCAAGGTCGTTCTTAATTTTCTTGAACATAGGTGGGTAGTTGTGGCTGTATAGTTGGTCGATGTTGGGTGTGAGATGGACGCCTAAATATGGGATGGAGGAAGAACTCCAAGAGAAGGGGAAGTGATTCTTTAATCTATCCACTAGGGCCGGAGGGGAGGAGATATTGAGGGCCATCGATTTAGTCATGTTAACTTGCAGACCCGAGACCTGTCCAAATTTATGAAGGAGTTGAAGGATGTTAGGGGTGGATATGAGGGGAGAGGTGATGAAAAGGAGGACATCATCCGCGAATAAGGCGCATTTGTGTATGGATTGTCCACATTTGACACCGTGGATGTCTGGGTGGTTTCTTATGGCTACAGCTAAGGTTTCAATACCGATTGCGAAAAGGAGGGGGGATAGTGGGCAGCCCTGTCTAGTTCCTTTATTTATAGGGAATGTGTCTGATAGGTGGCCTTGGAGTCTAACCTGTGCTTTGGGTTGGGAGTAAAGGGCTTCGAGGAGATGTATAAAGTGCGCACCAAAGCCCCATCTTTCTAAAATGTTGAATAAATATGGCCAGGTGATCGTGTCAAAGGCTTTTTGCAAATCAATGGAAAGGAGGAAGCCTTCTTGTGGGGGTCCGCCGTCCCATCTCGATTTAAGCAGGGAAATAATATCCACTGCCCTCCTTATCTGATCCGGTCCCTGCCTCCCAGGAATAAAGCCCACCTGGTCTTTATGTACATAGGACCCTATGAAGGACCCTAGTCTGTTAGAGAGGATTTTTGTCATTATTTTTAAATCATTATTAATTAATGAGATTGGTCTATAATTGCTCACTAGGGTCTGGTCCTTGCCAGGTTTGGGGATGACAGATATGTAAGCAAGATTTGATGCAGAGTCCAAGGGTGATTTCCCGTTCAGGGAATTGAAGAACCGGACCAGATAAGGAGAAAGTACTTCGGAGAAGGTCTTGTAGTATTGCGTTGAAAAACCATCTGGGCCAGGGGCTGAGCCTTTTTTAAGCTCCTTTATGACTTCTCTAACTTCTACTTCAGAGATGGGGGCTTCCATGATTGAGCGGTGGGAGTCTGAGATCTTGGGGAGAGGGATGTTGTCTAGGAATGAATTGACTGACTGTGTACTGCTAGGGTTTGCACCAGAGTAGAGGTTTGAATAGAATGTGTGGAAGGCTTCCAAGATTTGTTTGGGGTTTTGTGTGAGGGAACCAGATAGAGATTTAATTTTGGGTAGGGCATGGGCTCTGTGCTTAGGTGAAAGTTTCGCCGCCAAGTGAGGGCCGAATTTATCTGAGTTGAGATAGAATCTACCACTCACCCATCTCAAGTGTTTTTCTGCGCTACAGGTAAGGGCTGTGTTTAGGGCAATCCTGGCTGCATCCAAAAGAGCGAGCGAAGTGGGGGAGGGTTGTTTTTTGTGAGATTTGCTTAAGGTTCGAAAGTTTTTCTCTAAGTTGGTAATGTCTAATTGTTTTTCACGTTTTAGGCGTGAGGCTAGCTGGATAAGTTTACCCCTCATGACTGCTTTGTGTGCCCCCCATAGCACGTTGGGGGAAGTGTCTTTGGTATCATTGAGGCGGAAGTATTCTTTAAGATCATTTTCAAGCATAATGCAGTGTACAGGGTTGGAGAGAAGGGATTCTTTAAGGCGCCATTGTGGGGTGCTAGCTTGATTAAGGAAACCAGAGATTGTGAGGGAGACTATGGAGTGATCGGACCATGGGACCTCGTTTATAGAGGCCTGAGATGCTGAGGAGTGGAGGAAAATATGGTCTATGCGGGCGTATGTTCTATGGGGTGCACAGAAATGGGTGTAGTCCTTGGCAGTGGGATTTAACTCCCTCCAGGAGTCTATCATGCCCATAGAGTGGAAGAGCCGAGCAATGTTGAGACTCTGTTTGGGGGGTCTTTTGAGGCGAGATTTGTTTTGAGATGATTTGTCTAATATATGATCGAAGGCGACGTTAGAGTCGCCACCTATGATCACTTTGCCTTCTATGTGCTGTGAAAGGGAGGTCAGCATAGAGGAGAAAAAGGGGGCTTGGCCTTTATTAGGGGCATAGTACGAGATAAGGGAAAAAAGTATTCCGTTTATGAATCCCTTGACTAGGATATATCTTCCCTCACTATCCCTGATGATTTGGGATAAAGTGAATGGGGTGCGTTTGGAGATGAGGATGGCTACCCCTCTTTTTTGTCATCTGCGTTAGCTAAAAAGAAGGTGGGATAGTTTCGGTGAAGAAAGGTAGGGTTGAAGCTTTTGGGGAAGTGGGTCTCTTGAATCAGGATAATGTCTAGATTCTTGGAGTGGTAGTTATGGAAGGCCTTACGTCTTTTCATTGGGGAGTTCAGGCCCTGTGTATTGTGGGAGGCTATCTTAAGGGAATGTTGTTTGGGGATTTCGTCAGCCATGAACATGAGGGTGTGGGTGCGCATACATGCTAGTGTTCCTTACCTGATCCATGAGCGTAGGATATTGGAGCCAGGGAGTACGAGATGAGCCCAGAATCCGAGTAGGCGTGAGTCGACAAGCTCTCCTCGAAGGCACCTGAAGGGGGGGAGAGAAGGGAACAAAGGAGGTGAGAAACGACCAGAGAGGGAAAGAAAAGAGGATGGGAAAGAAAGAGGGGAAGCCCAAAATATGAGAAATCCTGGGCTCCCTTTCTGCAGGGTTGGAAGTCCAAGACCTGCTCCGATGCCCCAAAAAATGAGGGGATCGGGTGGAGGGCAACCCTAAATGGGGTTGCAGTCCTGATGTCACCATGGGAGGATAGGTCCTCAGGGTCACAACAGGTGGAGTGGCAAGCGGTCCCGCTCCGGCCGCAAGGCACCCAATAACAGTAAACCGTAGCCTAAATATAAACAAAAACAAGGGGAGGCCCCATGAAAAAAGGGGGCGGGTGTCTACCTGTCATAACTTATCAACCGGACAGAGAAACACAAGTCTTCTAGTTAGAGACTAACATTAAATACTGCTTTAAGGCAACTGTGTCAAAGAGGGAAGGGGGGGATGGGAAGAGATAGGGAGGGGAGGGGATGGGGAAGGGAGGGGTAGTTGGGGGATGGGTAAGGTTATGGAACTGCTAAAGTCCCTGGTCCAAGATCTTGACAACGTTCGTGTTGCTGCAGGAGGGGGTGAATGGACCATGAATCCAAGAAAAAAAAAGAAAAAAAAAGGGTGAAATAAAAAAAAAAGAAAATAAATAAATAATAAAATAAAAAAAAAGGGGGGGGGTGGGGGCAGGGGGAATTGGTCCGTATGCCCCGGGAGGGCTCGGTGGGTGTAGAATCCATCTCTACACCATCAAAGGTTCCGACAAGGACGGACAATTGGTTTCAGACCCCTAGAGGTTGGTTGGTCACGGTGTTCATCTTGGTGGGATGGAGTCACGGTGTCTCTTTGGCTGCTGTTTCACCCATAGGGGGGTTAGCGGGCTGCTTGGAGGCGGTCTCTTGGACGAGCTTGGGCGGGTCTCCATCTGGTCTGGGGCAAGTTCCTGGGCGATGAATCCTAGCTGGAGAAGTAAACGCTTGCCGTTCTGGAAATTTGTGATGTTGAATGTTTTCTCTTTGTATTGAAATTGCAGGCGGAAAGGGAAGGCCCATCTATATTTGATCATCTTCTGGGAGAGAATGTCCAGTAGAGGTTTAAGGGATCTCCTTTTCTGGATCGTGGTGGGGGATATATCTGCAAAGATTTGAATCTTATTGCCATTCAGGGAGATGTTGTCCCTATTGCGGGATCTCTTCATAATTTCTTCTTTAACCCCATAGAAATGTGGTTTGACCACAATGTCCTGAGGTAGGCCATCTTGGCGAGGGGGTTGCAGAACTCTGTGGGCTCTATCCAGTTCGAGCTTGTGATCGGGGATATCTGGGATAAGATCTTTAATCACTGCTTTGACGGTGTCATTCATGTCATTGTTGGATTCGGGTATTCCTCTGATGCGGAAGTTGTAGCGTCTGCTCCTATTCTCCAAATCGTCTATTTTGGAGAGGGCAGTTTCAAGTTGGTCCTGTAGTGTCTGGATGCATGCTGTGTTCTGATTCGTTCGCGCTGCAGCTTCATCCACTGATTGTTCAATTACATCCATTCTGGCCCCCAGGCTCTGTAAGTCTGCTTTTATTGAGGATGTGATCTGCATTGCATTTTGGGCTAGACCTGAAGCTAACATATTAGAGAAGCTGTTTAAAAGCTGAGCCATTTCAGGGGGGTAATTGGGCTGAATGGGAGAGGCCTGCAGAGAGTCAGTTATGCTGCTAGGTGTGTTAATCAAGGGGGAATACTGATTGTCCATCTGCAGTCTGCCCAGGAGAGACTCTGTTGAGGCAGGAGAGGGGAAGGGGTTCTGGTTGCTACTCACTGTTAGTGGGTTAGTCAGGATAGGAACTGCTGTGTTGCTTAGAGTAGCGGTGACACCGCATGGATTAGCTGCGGTCGCCATCTTGGAAGGCTCTGGGGCTGTTAGGCCGAAGTTCAGCTGACGGTTAACGTCCTTTCGGAAGTGGGGTTGCGACATACGGGCGAGTGCCCTGAGGTGTCCGGAGGTCGGCGGGGGTCTCCCCGTGAATGTTCGCTAACGGATGCTGGTGATAGGCGCCTTGGAGGACCGGAGCGGTGTGGAGCTCCCGGCTAGCGTGGCGATCCGGAAGTCCCGCGCATGCGCACTCCAGGGTGACCTGCTTGTGTACCTACCCTGCTGCTCAGTGGGAGCCTCTCTACAGTTGTAGCTACAGATCTCGATGGTTGATGTACAGAGTGACCCAAGTCAAATTCAGCTTTGTTTAGATACTCCTTAAGGGGTAAATACATCTAAAGTGATTCAGACACTGAAGCTTTTCTCTTTAGAACACTGAGAGTGCAACAGGTGAATATAATGAACCTACCTATCATTTGTTACCAACCTTTGGCTTGTTCATTAACTATGCTTCTACTTGATCCCAACCTGCAATCACTTGTTACCGACCCTTGGCTTATTTACTGTCTATGCTTTTGCTTGATCCCTATCTGCTATATATGCTACTGGACCCCGGCTTGCACACCTCCTGGTAGGGTCGATTTCGAGGACCACAACCGGGTACTAACATGCAACAAAACCCATCTCCACCATTAGGAGTTCTGGTGAATACCAGTTTGTACTTAGACCCTGCACCTCAGGTAAGCCCATGTCATCCACCAGGGTGACCTGCTTGTGTACTTACCCTGATGGTCAGTGGGAGCCTCTCTACTGCTATAGCTACTGGTCTCCAAGCCTGAATCTTGACTCTGATGGTTGTTGTACAGAACGTCCCCAGAAATGTAATATCCTGCTTGTATTATTTATGTGGTAAGATACAAGTCAAATTCAGCTTTGATTAGATATGTCTCAAGTGTTAAATATGTCTAAATGGATTCAGACACTGAAGCAGTGGCAGGTGGTGAAGTTTTAGGATGGGGGGGCACCAGACTCCACCCTTCCTCTTTGACCCCTTCATCTTCCCATAAGCCCCACCCCTTATAGAATCCACCCACTCCATCCCCTGTATTCCACTTGCTTCCACCCATAGTGTCAGGAGTATACAGCTCAGCATCACAGGACAGAGTATACAGCCCCATTCTGCTACATGTTTTTGGTAAAAAAAAATCCCGTTAAGTGTATGATAATTGGTTCGCGTGATCACGGACATATGTACGAAAATGATCATGTACAGATGTGTGCAGGTGATCACGGACATATGTGTGCAAATGATCATTGGGACATGTGATTTTACTGTTATATATGTGGGGGATATGTGTTTTGGGGATCATTACTATCTAGGGACATGTGTTTTGGGGACATGTGTGTGTTTATTGTGTGTTTACTAGTGTGTTTTACTGTGAGGTTACACTACACTGGTAATCAGTGAGTAAAAAGCTGTAAAAAAAACAGCTAATACTCACTGATCACCAGCCGGCTGCAGAGATCCGCTCTCCTCTCTTCAGCGATCACTTCCGTGTGAGGAGAGGAGAGCCGATCGCCTAGCAACCGGCTGTTTGTTTACATCACATGACAGTCGTGATTGGACACGGCCGTCATGTGATCAGGAGGGCCAATCACAGAGCCCTCCTGCCGATCTAAGATGCACCGTATCCGGGTGACACGAGCGCATCGGGATCGCGCGCGCATGATCATGCTCCTTCTGAGGGACGTTCCTGAACATCCACTCAGAAGGCGAGATAACCCACCCGGCCACTGCACATAGACGGCCGGCTGGGCTATCTCTCCTTCTGAGAGGAAGTTGTTAAGGACTGAATGTGACTCACGTAGCACGAGCACTTTATATATATATTTTCTATAGAATGTCACGTTTTATATATTTATGTTCTATATAGCCTTCTATAGGTTTTATACATTTGTATTAGTATTTGTTTCATTTTATGCATATTAGCGCTGCACATTGTGTCATATATATTGCCTTATCACATTTTGGGGAAGTGTTATTTATGGTGATCTAGGTTATTTTAGGTTTAGTGTGGCAGCTCACAAGGTTTTGACTTATTTAAATAATATGAGTCATACATGCACAGTGGGAATGGATCACTCAAATTTGGAAATCACAAAGATTACATTTGCTTCACTGAAGTTTGCTACTTTACAAATGAGTGGAGCGATCTTGGATAAATTGATTTTAATTGGAAATATTTTTTAATAGTTCAATTTCAACTATTACTTGAGTGACATTTATTGGAAGAGTATGTTTTTTTAGGAATACTTATTTATTTTATTTCTTATTTTAAAAATGTTTATTATTTATTACATAGTTTAGTTTATTTCATTCAGTGTTCTTTGTGAGTTGTAATTTTTGGTGTGTATTTAATTGTTATTTTTCTATTGACGTTTTTATTTTATTTTTATTTTGTATGTAAATTAAATAATATAACAAGGAGCTGTTTTTTTTTGGCAAGAGAATAGGTCCAGGATATTTGGAAAAAAAGCTTTTATAACCCGCAGGAGCCATTTAAAGCCATTGCACCCTAAAAACCTCCAATGCACATCGTTTTTACCTTCCTGTCTGATTGTAATATATTTCTCTTATTTCTCCAGCATCAAAAAAAAATCCTGAAATATCTTGATTTTCAACATAATTTTTGGGAAAGAAAAGTCCTAATTACACTCATAACTACTTATAATGAATTAGTGTGATTTGTTAATTTTCAGAAATTCACTGCGATGTGATATTCTACAGAAGTTTATTGAAATTTATGGAACACAATCATAGCAGGTTTTTATTGTTTTACATGGAAAAAAAGTAAATTTTTATATGCCCCCAGATTTCTTGAAAAGCTTTTTATTTAATTGGAAATAAACCTAGCATATTTTAAGGATCATCCTCCAGCTCAGATGATATAGCCATAGCTACACCTTCATTCACTGTAGCAGCTACATTTTGGGTATGAGTGTTTAATACAGTACTTAATTGCCACCATGCAACATTACAGAATCCCTAATGGAATTCAAATGAGGTCAAGGAAAGCTAGCTCAGTAACTAGGCCATTCCCAAACATCAACATCAAGCAAATTCCCCAGCTGGTAGACAGTGTGTAGAATAGGCTGCCCTATCTTGGTTCAACTCTAGTTTCTACACCCCCTCCTATATACCTACGCTTTTTCCCTGCACCCCCTCACCAACGTTAGAAAAAAATCCAGCATACATACCCTTATTACAAGAGAATCTCAATAGGTCACATGATAATCAGGGACCATCTTCCTCTTCTCTGGGGTTGGGTTGCCTCTTTCGTAGAATGGCTGATGTCATGTCAAAGTGTTGGGTTTATGCAGCATAGCACTGTAAGCCCTTGATGATACTTGCTGGGGGGGGGGGGGGTAATTGACAGCCTGGACACATAAAAAGTATTTGCATGACACTGGGAATTCAACCTGCTAGAGAACCGGTGTTGCTGGACTAAGCAGCACCAGATAGGAGGGAAGTATTGCAGTGAAAGTTAAAATGTTACGGTGCATCACTACAGCAGGAGGAAGGATGCCCTGATTCCCCTTTATAGATCTTTAGTTAGGCCTAATTTAGAATACTGTGTCCATCTGGAGACCTCACTTACAAAAATATCTTGAAAAAATAGAATGAGTCCAGATACGGGCAACGGAAATATTGAAGGGGCTGAGGAATAAAACATATCAGAAGAGATGGCAGTACAGTCTGAAGGAAATAAGAGAAAGGGGGGGGACATGATTGAAACCTTTAAATACATCAGGGAAGTAAATAAGGTTCAATATTAGGCTTAGGTCAAGAACATGGGAGCAGGAGAAATGTTCAAAAATAATCTTAGAAAGCATTATTTTACAGAAAGAATAGTGCTTGGAATAGACTTCCACCAGAGGTAGTGAGTCAGTCAACAGTAAGTGGGTTCAAACGTGCTTGGGACAAACATAGATCTATACTTATGCTCCATACACACGGTCGGTTTTTCCGATGGAAAATGTTCGATGGGAGCTTGTTGTCGGAAAATCCGACCATGTGTAGGCTCCATCGGACATTTTCCATCGGAATTTCTGTCACACAAAATTTGAGATCTGGATCTCAAATTTTCCGACAACAAAATCCAACAACAGCCTTCCCAGAAGAGTTGAAGCTGTTATAGCTGCAAAGGGTGGGCCAACTCAATATTGAACCCTATGGACTCAGACTGGGATGCCATTAAGGTCCACATGCGTGTAAAGGCAGGCGCCCCAATACTTTTAGTAATATAGTGTATGTAAAAAACAATTAACATTTTATTTAAAAACGATACAGATACAAAGAATACGCTGATGGACATAACTTCTTAAAATCATGCCAAAATCCCAGCAATGTGGCAATTTTGGTGAACACACATATCAATTAAATGCAGCCACTAATGCCACTTCCACTGTAGCAGGTTGAAATCGATTTGTTCGGGCTCCGATTGGTGGGCATGCATGATGACGTCACATCGTAGTCACGCCCACGCCATCACGCACGCCCACCTGCCTGCTATTTGTGGGGAAAAAAATCACTCTGATTATGGCTCAAGTGAGGGCATAAATTAAAGGCTGGTCCATGTACTGAATGCCACTGAAGAGGATGTAGCAGTAGTAACGTTAGACAAGAGATTGTAGGGGAATAGTGAAGTAAAAAAGAATCAGCAGAAAAAAAACAGGGCAGCCTATTGGGAGAATGCAAGAAATGAACCCTCAATAGACTTCTTGATGCTCATCCACACTGTGGGCAGACACCCATATCATTTAGGACTGCCACCTGGGTTGATGAATCCATTAAAAGTAGGTCCCTAAGAATATTTACATTTTTTTAAATCCATGCAGAGCCACATTAACCACTTAAGCCCCGGACCATTTGGCTGGCCAAAGATCAGAGCACTTTTTGCGATTCAGCACTGCATCACTTTAACTGACATGGGCACGACCGCGCAGACGTGGCTCCCAAACAAAATTTACGTCCTTTTTTTCCCAAAAATAGAGCTTTCTTTTGGTGGTATTTGATCACCTCTGCGGTTTTTATTTTTTGTGCTATAAACAAAAATAGCGACAATTTAAAAAAAAACACACTTTTTTTTACTTTTTGCTACAATAAATATCCCCCAAAATGTATAAAAACATTTTTTTCCCTCAGTTTAGGCCGATACGTATTCTTCTACATATTTTTGGTAAAAAAAAAAAATCGCAATAAGTGTTTATTGATTGGTTTGCACAAAAGTTATAGCGTCTACAGAATAGGGGATAGTTTTATGGCATTTTTATTTTTTCTATAATTTTTTTCTATAATTTTTTTTTTTTACTAGTAATGGCGGCGATCAGCGATTTTTTATCATGACTGCGACATTATGGCGGACACATCGGACATTTTTTACACATTTTTTGGACCATTGTCCTTCATACAGCAATCAGTGCTATACAAATGCACTGATTCCTGTGTAAATGACACTGGCAGTGAAGGGGTTAACCACTAGGGGGCAGTTAAGGGGCTAAGTGTGTCCTAGGGAGTGATTCTAACTGTGGGGGGGCGTGGCTACATGTGACACGTCACTGATCACCGCTCCCGATTACAGGGAGCTGTGATCAGTGACACTGTCACTAGGCAGAACATGGAGATGCTTGTTTACATTAGCATCTCCCCATTCTTCCTCTCCGTGAGACAATTGTGGGTATCCCCGCGGACAATAAGTCCGTGGGACCCATGATCCTACTCATGGAGCTTGCCGCGGGGGCACAAGTGCACCAACGGTTGCCTCTAATGCCCCATACACACGGTTGGAAATTCCGACCACAAAATCTCTGTCGGATTTTTTCCGACGGATTTTGTCCGACACTGGTGTTGCATACACACGGTCGGACAAAGTTGTCGGAAAATCCGATCATTCTGAACGTGATGACGTTTGTTGCGTAAGACGGAACTACGTAGAGGCTAGTAGCCAATAGCTTTGGTCTTGTAATGTGATCTGACCATGCGTGGCACTTTGTCTGTCGGAATTCGCTACACACAATTGGAAAAAGTCTGATCGGACTTTGTTGTCGGAAAATTTGAGAGCAGGATCTCAAATTTTTTCCGACTGAAATTCCGACACAAAAAGTCCGATGGCGCCCACACATGGTCAGATTTTCCGACAACATGGTCCGATAGGACATTTTCCGTTGGAAATTCCGACCGTGTGTACGGGGCATTAAAGGGCAACGTACAGGTACGTTAGTTTGCCTGTAAGTGCCATTCTGCCGCAGTATATCTGCGTGAGGCGGTCGGCAAGCGGTTAACGTGACACGAGGAAGGGTGCCTCCTAGCCACCATGATACATAAGATGAGGATATAATTTCACTGATTCCGCAGTATCAATGTTCCAACAATATGCTACCCTACCGATATACGCAGTTTGGCAGAAAAAAATAAAATAACGTAGATGGCATTTGTTTTCTGGGATACCAGTATGAATCCTTGCAGAAAATCTGTTGCATGTGAAATGAAATCCCAGTGTTGTAGAACAGATGGAACAAAGTGCTTTGTGCCTCAGGGATCTTACTAGCTCCTAGTGAATTCAAATGCTGCATTTTCAGAAATATTGGCTCAGACTACAGCCCGGTTGCTGCAAAGGTGTTGGATTCACTTTAAGAAAGAGTCAAGCTGAGCCGCTGAGCAGTGGGAGGTCAGGTAGTGCACTTCCAAGCAACTAGGATTTCCACTTGACCTCTCAATACACCTATGTCAACTCAGAAGAAGAACTACAGGAGTCCTAATTAGTGGCGATATCTTGCCCCAGTAATGAAGATGTTACACTTGCTTAAAGCTATGACCTGTTCTAAGGTCAGTTCAGTTGCCACATCCATGATTTGCTCTCTGACACCACCTCAGGCAAAAATCCCCAGTAGCCCCATGAAAGAAGTCCTTGGGAAAGATCGCTCTACTGGAGCTCTTCTAGCAATTCTTTTTTTTATATTCAATATTTGCATTTCATTTTTTTTTTATTATATTAACATTACATTTTTTTTACAAAGAAATGTTATAATTTGTCCTTGAATGAATCTGGATGTGCTAGGTATACACATCAGAATTAAAGGGGTTGTAATGGTTCGTTTTCTATTTTCTAAATAGGTTCCCTTAAACTAGTGCATTGTTGGTTCACTTACCTTTTTCTTCGATTTCCCTTCTAAATGTTTTTTTCTTTGTTTTCTTTGTCTGAATTTCTCACTAAGCTGGTCGCTAAGCTGTTCTGGCTGACTAAACACCGCTTGGATGATGGTGTGAAGTTTACTGAGGAGAAACAGGAAGTTAGAAATTCAGACAAAGAAAAAAAAAACATTTAGAAGGGAATACGAAGGAAAAGGTAAGTGAACCAACAATGCACTAGCTTAAAGGAACCTATTTAGAAAATAAAAAACAAACCTTGACAACCCCTTTAATTTACTAAAGAAGTAAGTGATACACATTTGGCAAAGTGAATATTCACTTTGAAAAGCACATGGTAACTTTAATGAGTGAAATATTGTAATTAAGATGAACCTGTGAGATAAAGGGTTTCGGGAGCCTGGTCCCCAGCCAGGACTAACCAAGGAGAAGAGGAGCAAATGGACTATCTCGGTACAATGTAAAGAGGGATACAATTGATATATATAAACAATGATATCAAATTTAGAAAAAGTTTATTGATACATAGTACATGACAAAAAGAGTCAATAGTAAGTTAAAAACATAGGTAACTTGGTCATGGACAGTGTTTTTCGACAAGTTTCGTGGACTGAGCCGCTTCATCAGGAAAAACATCGTAATTTAATCGACACAAGATCAATGACAATATAGTCAGTCATATACAAAAAATATATATACAGTTCAGAAAAATATAGATTGTACAGGGGGGGGGGGGAGATGTGAGGCTGCTTACCCAAGTCCTGGTGTGCACATGGCGCAAGGCGTCACCAGTGGGGTCTCCCGCGGTGACTGGGGGAAATGTAACAATTCAAGGGGCTGGAGTCTGGGTAAAATAAATTGCATAAGATGGATGAACCAAAAAATAAGGTAACAAGTGAAGGGAGAGCACTCTCTTTCTCTCTCCCCTCTCCCCCTCTTCCCCTCCCTCCCCTTCTCCTATTCGTCCCCTTCCAACTGACTCCATTCACCCCTATTCACTCCCTTCACCCCACTCACTTCACCCACTTACTCCACTCACTCCACTCACTTCGCCCACTTACCCCACTCACTCCACTCACTTTGCCGACTAACTCAACACTCACTCCACTCACTTCACCCACTTACTCAACTCACTACACTCACTTCACTCACCCACTCCACTCACCCACTCCACTCACTCCACTCACTTCACCCACAACTTCTATCACTTCTCATCACACCATTCACCTCATTTCATCCCACTCACTCCATTCCCTTCACTTCCATTCACTTCACTCACCTCACTTTCCCTACTCACTTCTACTCACAAAATATTTACTGCCAAAGACCAGTATTTGCTAACATAATTTATTAACTTCAATGGCATTCAGTGTGAACTTTCAGTTTTGTTGAATTTCAACCAGAATTTGTCAAACTCTAGGCTAATCAAATACATGCATAATTGTTCATCCCTACTGGATACTTGAACTCTTTACAGAATGAGGGAGAACAGTTCCTGAGTTTATAAGGGTGTCCTTTTTTTCTGTTTTAGTTAATAAATGGTCAGTTCATCCAAAAGTTATATTTTAGTGCTTGGTGGATGTTAGAGACTTAAACCACCTTTTAATTTCTTGAGAACTCAATTGGTGAGATCTCTGTACTGAGTTCCAGGGTCTGTACACTCACTGTTCACTCACCTCACCCACATCCCCATTCCCTCTCACTTCACTTACCTCACTCACTCCACTTCCTTCAGTCCCTTTCGCTTTATTCACTCCATTCACGCCACTCACTTTACTCACTCTTTTCACTCCTTCCCGTGTCCTTTTCTCCTTTTTTCTTTTTCTTTTTTTCCACTTTTTTCATTCCTTCTCTTTATTTTCCTATTCCTTTATTTTATCTTTTGCAGTGGTGCAATTACAGTTTTCCTTCTTCACGCATCTATTTAGTTTGGTTGTTTGGTTTGTATATATTTTTTCAGTCAGTAGTAAGTTAAAAACATGGGTAACATGGACAGTGTTTTTCAACTAGTTTCGTGGACTGAGCCGCTTCATCAGGAAAAACTGACTATTCTCATTGGTTTATAATCCTCTCACTGTGGATTATATTGTTCACTGTTCTTTTTTGTTAGCACTACACATTGTTTTTTCATTCACATTTAAGGTTAGAAGCTGATTGGCTTTGATGCAGAAGTGAATTTGAAGTTGCACTATCCAGCTTTAGTAAACAAACCCCTTAGTATTTTCAAAAGATGAGGCCTGCGATATCAATCTCTATATTTCTGTCATGATGGGTTTCTAAATTAAAGACCCTACCCAAAAGACCAAAAAAGACCAGCGTGTATTAGTGGATCATACTGGATTGACTCAGGAAATGGCTTCTTATATTTCTAAGACACTCCATAAACGTCACAACACCCCACTCCGTTTTAGGTGTTCCCATTCACCATTGGTTGTTCCACACCCTCCTGATCCTTTCTCCACAATTAAAAATTGATAAAATGGGCACATAGGCTAATAATGGGCACAACAGGTGTACAGACCCTGGAACTCAGTACAGAGATCTCACCAATTGAGTTCTCAAGATATTAAAAGGTGGTTTAAGTCTCTAACATCCACCAAGCACTAAAATATAACTTTTGGATGAACTGACCATTTATTAACCAAAACAGAAAAAAGGACACCCTTATAAACTCAGGAAATGTTCTCCCTCATTCTGTAAAGAGTTCAAGTATCCAGTAGGGATGAACAATTATGCATGTCTTTGATTAGCCTAGAGTTTGACAAATTCTGGTTGAAATTCAACAAAACTGAAATTTCACACTGAATGCCATTGAAGTTAATAAATTATGTTAGCAAATACTGGTCTTTGGCAGTAAATATTTTGCCAGCAAATGGGCATACTACTGGGGGACATGTACTAATGCTAACTAAAAATAATTATCAGCAAAGTTCATGCTTCCTGCTGATTGGACAGCTATAGCTGTGACTCCTTAGCGGGTGCCTTCTCTGCAGGATGCTGGCAGGGGACAGGCTTTTCTACTCATATTATGGCTGCCTTCTAAAGAAAATTAACTTTAATGCCGCATACACACGACTGGACTTTTCGACGGACTAGGTCCGACGGTCTTCCCGACGGACTTTCGGCGGAGTTCCGACGGACTTTCTGAATGAATGGACTTGGCCACACACAATAGCATCAAAGTCCAACGGATTCTAACGTGATGACGTACGACCAGACTAGAATAAGGAAGTTCATAGCCAGTAGTAAATAGCTGCCCTAGCATCGGTTTTTGTCCGTCGGACTAGCACACAGACGAAAGTTTTTTTCGATAGGAACTGGGTCCGGCGGAGTTCAGGCCGAAAAATTTGAAACATTTCTAAAGTCCGTCAGATTTTTGGACAGCAAAGGTCCGATGGAGCCTACAAACGATCTCAACAGCCTTTCTCAACCTTTTTTACCCCAGAGGATGCTTAGGTCTTGAAAAAACATAATGCTTAGGTCTTGAGGAACCCCCTGTTCAAACCAATTTATCAGGAGTAAGTGAAAATATCACCCCTTACATTGGTGGTCAGTGAGAAGAATGAGTCAGTTGGATTGATGGTTAGTGGGAAGAATGCTCATTACATTGGAAGTCTGTGGGATGAATGTTCCATACAGTCGTGATCAGTAAGAGGAATGGTCCATACATTGGTGGTAAGTGGGAAGAATGCTCCATAGATTGATGATCAGTAGGAGGAATGCTCCTTACATCGGTGGTCAGTGGGAGGCATGAGCCCCTTAAATTGGTAGTCAGGGGGGAGAATGCCCTTTACATTGATGAACAATGGGAGGAATGCTCCTTACTTTGGTGGTCAGTGGGAAGAATGCTCCTTACATTGATGGTCAGTAGGAAGAATGCTCCTTACATTGGTGATCAGTGAGATCAATTCTCCTTACATTGGTGGTCAGTGGGAGGAATGAGCCCTTTACATTGGTAGTCAGGGGGAAAAATGCCCTTTACATTGATAAACAGTGGGAATGCTCCTTAATTTGGTGATCAGTGGGAAGAATGATCCTTACATAGGTGTTCAATGGGAGGAATGCAACTTATATTGATGGTCAGTGGAGGAATGTCCCTTACATTGGTGGTCAGTAGGAGGAGTGCTCCTTACAATGGTGATCAGTGGTAAAAAGTCTCCTTACATTGACGGTCAGTAGGAAGAATGAGCCCTTTACATTGGTAGTCAGTTAGAACAATGTCATTTACATTAATGAACAGTGGGAGAAATGCTCCTTACTTTGGTGATAAGTGGGAAGAATGCTCCTTACATTAGTGGTCAATGGGAATAATAAGCCCCTTACATTAGTAGTCAGGAGGAAAAATGCTCTTTACATTGATGTACAGTGGGAAGAATGCTCCTTCCATTAGTAGTCAGGGGGAAGAATGCCCTTTACATTGGTGATCGGTGGTAGGAACGCTCCTTACTTTGGTGATCAGTGGAAAGATTGCTTCTTACATTGGTGGTCAGTAGAGGAATGCTCCTTCCATTAGTAGTCAGGGAGAAGAAGGCCCTTTGGTGATCGGTGGTAGGAAAGCTCCTTACTTTGATGATCAGTGGAAAGATTGCTTCTTACATTGGTTGTCAGTAGAGGAATGCTCTTTACATTGGTGCCCAGTGGGAAGAATAAGCCTCTTATAGTGGTGGTTAGAATTCCACTCTTTTAGACAGCAAAGTTGTTGTCATGCCATGGCTCTGACCAATAATGTTGACCCTGGAACTATCAAAGCACCAATGGATGGGAAGTCAACCAGCAACAGCTCAAGAAACTCCTAGTAACCTCTGGAGAGGAACCCTAGTTAGGAATGACTGCAATAAAAAAAAGTAAATAAATAGAAAATTTCCATATACAGAACCCTATACCAACAGTTGATCTTGAGTAAGGCAAAAAAAAAAAAAAAACTATAAAGCATGATCCAATTTACCCCAGCAGGGGAAAAATAAATTCCTTCCCAATCCCCCAGAAGCCAATCAGATATTCCCTGAATCAACAATCTCTGGCGTTATTACCTGTATAAATGTATAGTTACATGTTAACTAAGTGATGAAGGTTAAAGAAAAACGGTGACCTCTTTTACACCATATGCAGGTTATCACATAATAGCCTATTTCTGTGGATTAGTATAAAGTGGACAATAGCTACGCGGGATATAGGATTCCCATTAATACCTGACACAGTCTAATTGAAAGGCCCATTTCCTAAACGGACAAGAATTCCATTACTCGCCGTTCATATTTACATTCAGCCGAACAAAGCCCTAAATATGTATTTCTCTCCCATTATAATTACAGATAAAAATACTTTGTAGAAATGAAACAGTAGCCTAGATTATCTTATCTAGAGTGACTTTGTTATATTAGCCGCGGCAGCCCAGATAAGTTCATAAACAAAGCGATGCACGATGATGCAAAACAGAGTGTTAATGTATTTACATCTCTCTCTTCTAGCTCGTGGAAGACAAATTATGTGCAGGAGGGATATGTAAAACAAATTACCAGTCTGTATGCTGTGATTAAGTACATATTGGCCCCTGCCTTTCTTTTTTTTTTTACTACACAATATAAATTGAAACGCTGGCAGGGAATTGTTCATTGTATTGAATAGCAAGAAGAAAAAAAACAAAAAAAAACCTGAAGAGTAGAAAACTCTAAAGAGAAACAAATAAGGAGAGATACAGCTGCCGCCACAGCAGTGACCTAAATCTCAACAATGGAGACAGTTCAAGACTAGGTCAAGTCGTGCACCAGGAGGCTGTAGATACTAAGTACACTCCGATACACTTGTCAGAGCACGCTGCAAGTGACATTCTTTGTAGTCCCTCAGACAATCTATATTGTCATCCAGGCTTTCGAATGTAGATGGTAGATATCGCCTGGGTGCGTCATTGTCAATCCTCTGGGTTTATAGCCTCGAAACTGAGCTGAAGAGCAATGCAAATGGGACGTTTTGGATAGAATTCAAGTATATTTATTTTACTCATTTATTTAGTCCTGGTACTTTTTTTTTTGCACTGCTATACAGAGGCCCCTAACGCTAATGCCGTGTACACACGATCGGAATTTCCGACAACAGATGTTCGATGTGAGCTTTTTGTCGGAAATTCCGATCGTGTGTAGGCTCCATCGGACATTTGCTGTCGGAATTTAATTTGGTGGTCAGTGGGAAGATTGATCCTTACATAGGTGTTCAGTGGGAGGAATGCAACTTATATTGATGGTCAGTGGAGGAATGTCCCTTATATTGGTGGTCAGTAGGAGGAGTGCTCCTTACAATGGTGATCAGTGGTAAAAAGTCTCCTTACATTGATGGTCAGTAGGAAGAATGAGCCCTTTACATTGGTAGTCAGTTGGAACAATGTCATTTACATTAATGAACAGTGGGAGAAATGCTCCTTACTTTGGTGATAAGTGGGAAGAATGCTCCTTACATTGTGGTCAATGGGAATAATAAGCCCCTTACATTAGTAGTCAGGAGGAAAAATGCTCTTTACATTGATGTACAGTGGGAAGAATGCTCCTTCCCTTAGTAGTCAGGGAGAAGAATGCCCTTTACATTGGTGATCGGTGGAAAGATTGCTTCTTACATTGGTGGTCTGTAGAGGAATGCTCCTTACATTGGTGTAACAATCTATATTGTCATCCAGGCTTTCGAATGTAGATGGTAGATATTGCCTTGGTACATCATTGTCAATCCCCTGGGTTTATAGCCTCGAAACTGAGCTGAAGAGCAATGCAAATGGGAAGTTTTGGATAGAATTCTAGTATATTTATTTTACTCATTTATTTAGTCCTGGTACTTTTTTTTTGCACTGCTATACAGAGGCCCCTAACGCTAATGCCGCGTACACACGGTCGGAATTTCCACCAACAAGAGTTCGATGTGAGCTTGTTGTCGGAAATTCCGACCGTGTGTAGGCTCCATCGGACATTTGCTGTCGGAATTTCCAACAACAAAAATTTGAGAGCTGGATCTCAAATTTTCCGACAACAAAATCCGTTGTCGAAAATTCCGATCGTGTGTACACAATTCCGACGCACATACCGTATATACTCAAATATAAGCCGAGATTTTCAGCCCTTTTTTTAGGGCTGAAAGTCCCCCCCCTCGGCTTATATTTGAGTCACCGCCGTCTGCCTACATGAACAGCGTGTCATGCAGACAGACGGCAGTTTTCAAAAGCCGCGCCTCCTCCTCGTCCGTGATAGGAGGAACACTATTTTTCCCAGCAGTAAGTCAGTGTGCAGTGTTCCGCCTATCACGGACGTCCTGTCATTCTCATCTCATGGACGAGGATGAGAGGACGTCCGTGATAGGCGGAACACTGCACACTGACTGCTGGGAAAAAAAGTGTTCCTCCTATCACGAACAAGGAGGAGGAGGAGGCGCGGCTTTTGTATTATTGGAATGGCGCCTTACACGCTGTGGGGGGACAGAGCGTGACTGCATCGGCTGCAAAGTTGGAAGCCAGATCGTACGGGGAGGGACACAGGACACAGGACCCAGAACCTGCAGATCGGCACAGGTAGGCTGCAATGGGGACACAGGGGGGTCTGTACAGGGGACATGCAGCTGCAGATGGACATTGCTGACCCTCTTTTCACTTACAGTAGCTGCTGCATTTTTCACCCTCGGCTTATACACGAGTCAATACGTTTTTCCCATTTTTTTGTGGTGAATTAGGGGCCTTGGCTTATACCCGGGACGGCCTATACTCGAGTATATACGGTAAGTCCACGGATGCTCGGAATCAAGCAGAAGAGCCGCACTGGCTATTGAACTTCCTTTTTCTCGGCTCGTCGCGCGCGTTGTACGTCACCACGTTCTTAGCGATTGGAATTTCCGATCAACATTTGTGTGACTGTGTGTATGCAAGACAAGTTTGAGCCAGCATCCGTCAGAAAAAAAAAACATGGATTATGTTGTCGGAATGTCCGATCACGTGTACAGGGCATAATCATTCATAAGTGATTGCCCTTCTCATGTTGTTTATGGGAACCTCTTTCACAGTAACATGTAGAAGTAACCAACTCTCTGCACTTAAGGAAGACTGCCATGTCAAGAAAAAGAAAAAAATATCAACTAAGGCTGGTTACAGCCTAGCAACACTCTCCAAGTTTAGTTAAGGAGGCAACAGTGCAGGGTCCCTACAACACTTAGGCCCCTTTCACACCTAAGCGTTTTTCATGCGGTGCAGCGCTAAAAATAGCGCCTGTTCACCGCATGAAAAAATCCTGCCGATTTAACTCCAGTGTGAAAGCCGGCGGGCTTTCACACTGGAGCGGTGCGCTAGCAGGATGACAAAAAAAGTCCTGCTAGCAGCATCTTTGGAGCGGGATAGGAGCGGTGTGTTCACCGCTCCTATACCGCTCCTTCCCATTGAATAGAATGGGACACCGCAGTGAAACCGCGGGAATACCGCCGCAAAGCGCCGCTACGGGGGGGGGTTTAACCCCTTTTCGGCCGCTCGCGGGGGTTAAAACCGCACCGCGAGCGCCCGAAAACCGCAGTGAAAACGACGGTAAAGAAGCGCTAAATATAGCGCTGCTTTACCGTCACCGCGGCTCACCGCCCCAGTGTGAAAGGGGCCTTAAGGTTTTCTAAGCCATGCTAAAATTACATACAATACTGTTAACTCAGAGGCCACTTTAGCATACTTGAAGTGCACTTTAAAGTGCCTTAAGTGCTCTTTAAGCTCCGGGAAGATTTTACCCCCCTTCCTGACCAGAGCATTTTTTTGCGATTCGGCACTGCTTCGCTTTAGCTGACAATTGCGCCATCGTGTGACCTTGTACAAAACAAAATGACGTCCTTTTTTTCCCACAAATAGAGCTTTTGGTGGTATTTGATCACCTCTGCGGTTCTTATTTTTTGTGCTATAAACAAAAAAGAACGACGATTTTGAAAATAAAATCTATATTTTTTACATTTTGCTTTAATAAATATCCCCAAAAAATATATAAAGAAACACATTTCTTTCTCAGTTTAGGCCGATATGTATTCTTCTACATTTTTTTGTTTAAAAAAAAAAAAATCGCAATAAGCTTATATTAATGGGTTTGCGCAAAAGTTATAGCGTCTACAAAATAGGGGATAGATTTATGGCCTTTTTATTATTATTATTTTTTTATTAGTAATGGCGGCGATCTGCGATTTTTAGAGTGACTGCGACATTATGGCGCACACATTGGACACTTTTGACACTATTTTGGGACCATTGTCATTTATACAGCGATCAGTGCTATAAAAATGCACTGATTCCTGTGTAAAAGACACTGGCGGGGAAGGGGTTAAACACTAGGGGGAGATCAAGGGGTTAAGTGTGTAATTTTATCACAGAATTTTCTGTTGTGCTGGCAGCTTTATTGAATGAATGACTTGTATAGCGCTACCTATGCGAACTGAATCGCCTCAGGGCGCTTTTGCCACTGGTGTCCATCTGTGGTATAGTGCGGCCCTTGCCCTGTGGGGTCCCGACACGCTTACATCCGTGGTCTAGACAGCGCATTTTTTTCTCTTTATTATTCCAAGGGGTTAAGTGTGTCCTAGGGAGGTGTTCTAACTGTGGGGGGAGGTGGGCTTCCACTGACATGACAGCGATCACTGCCCCCGAAGATGCCATATCACTAGGCAGAATGGGGAAATGCCTTGTTTACATCTCCCCGTTCTACCTCAACACACCGCAATTGCGGGCCGCCGGCGAACATCGAGTTCTTGAGACCCGCGGTGTGCGGCAGGTGCAAGCGCCCGATTGGTGGCAAATTTAAAGGGACGTACAGGTACGCCCATTTTCATGCCTGTGCCATTCTGCCGACGTATATCTGTGTGCGGTAGACATGTGCAATTCATTTCCTTTTTTTTCTTTTTTCGTTAAAATTCTTTATATTCGTTCATTTGTTATCGTACGAATGAACAAACGATTCACTAAAAATTTTAATGAATAACGAATTATCGAATCGAACGAATCCGGAAAACAAAGAAAATCCGAAATAACCAAATTAGAAACAATGAATCTACGAAAGAAGAAAATCCGAAAGACGAAAACAGGAACAACGAAAATCAAAATGAACGAAAAAATTCGTACATTCGTAACTTTTATTTTTTTGTTGAATTGGTAATTTTCCGTGTCCCTTACAATGGCGCTGCTTAATGTGCCTCGAATGGATTGAACGAAAAAATTCGTACATTCGTAACTTTTTTTTTTTTTTTTTTTGCGATTCGTAATTTTCTGTGTCTCTTACAATGGCGCTGCTTAACGTGCTTCGAATGGATTGAACGAAAAAATTCGTACATTCGTAACTTTTTTTTTCGATTCGTAATTTTCCGTGTCTCTTACAATGGCGCTGCTTAACGTGCCTCGAATGGATTGAACGAAAAAATTTTTACATTCGTAACTTTTTTATTTTTTTTTGCGATTCGTAATTTTCCGCGTCTCTTACAATGGCGCTGCTTAACGCGCTTCGAATGGATTGAACGAAAAAATTCGTACATTCGTAACTTTTTTTTTCGATTCGTAATTTTCCGTGTCTCTTAAAATGTAATAATAGCATACACATTACATAAAATTATGAATTATGCTCCGATTACGAATCTACGAAAACAATGTTACGAAAGTACGAATAAATCAATCTAACGAAAGTACGAATGTAACTAAATCTACGAAAATACGAATGCGTCCGAATTTCAAATAAACGAAAATTAAACTAAGGGAAAAACGAATCAAAGAAAAAATAACTCTTACGAAAATACGAATTGTTACGAATACGAACACCGACGACTTACGAATTTACGAATCGTTACGAATACGAACACCGATGACTTACGAATTTACGAATCGTTATGAATACGAACACCGACGACTTACGAATTTACGAATCGTTACGAATCAACGGAAACGAAAGAAACGAAACGAAAATAAACAAATTTTTTCTATTGTGCACATGTCTATTGTGCGGCAGTCAGCAAGCAGTTAAAGTTAGATGAACCGGGGCTAACATCCTCACCTTGACTGTACTGCTCATCTACTCTGAAAGTAGTCATGTGTTTCTTTGCATCAGCTGTCATCTCTTTCTACGATAACACCCCCACCTTTGGCTTGCACTGGGTAAGAGTTAGAATTGTGTAATATGGAAGTGAAATGACTGGGAGGCCACATTCCCCTTGTCTTTCCATCTTAACCTTAGCTCCCTCCTGTAAAGCAGTTAATGGCTTGGCATTCTTGTTGCGGCATTCAGCTTGCATTTGTCGTTGAATCCTCCGTTTCTGTATGATTGTGGCACATGGAATGACACTTGGTTGCAGCTCATTGCTTGTCATAGGCAAAGAGTGGAGCAAAATCACCAGCTAATGAGCATCTCAGTTGGCGATCCTCTGCCATCAGTAGGTGTATTCCCGTATCCTAACATGTCAATGCTTTGAATTTCTCAACTTTCCTTTACAGATTGTTAGTTTATATGTTTTTTTTTTTCAGTCTTTTAATTGAACATGGATAGTTAGGAATGGAAATCCTAGAATTTAGTGAACCTTTCGCATTCTGTTCTATATCTAGAAAGAAATTTCTGTGTCTTAATGACTAATGCCCCATACACACGGTCAAATTTTCCGACGGAAAATGTCCTATCGCACAATGTTGTCGGAAATTCCGACCGTGTGTGGGCTCCATCGGACTTTTTCCGTCGGATTTTCCGACAGACAAGGTTTTATCTCCTACTCTCAAATTTTCCGACAACAAAGTCCTATCGCACTTTTTCCGATGGTGTGTAGCGAATTCCGACGGACAAAGTGCCACGCATGCACAGATCACATTACAAGACCAAAGCTATTGGCTACTCGCCTCTACGTAATCCAGTGATTCCGTTTAAAAATCTGATGTCGTAGTCTAAAACCAGAATATAGTTTGCAACCTCTATCACAAAAATATACTGTATTTTTTTTTTTAACTTCCACGTTTTGAATGCTGCTGGCCAGTAGAATAAACTTCAAAGTGTTCTTCTCAATTACATTTTCTTGATTTGGAAAAAAGTTGCCTTCACAAGCTGGATCATCCATAATATCCAAATCATTATAAAAGTTTCCAAAATTCTGCTTCCAATGGAGGACATAAAAGTGTTATGCCGCATACACACGAGCGGAATGTCCGACAGAAAAAGTCAGAGGGAATATTATCAGCGTATATTCCGATCGTGTGTGTGTGTCTTATCTGACTTTTTTTTTTTTTTTCGAAAATTCTGACGGACCTAGAAAGAGTACATGTTCTAAATATTTCCGACGGAACCAATTCCTATCGGGAAAACCGCTCGTCTGTATGCTGTTCCAACGGACCAAAAATGACCCATGCTCTGAAGCAAGTACGAGACGGCAGCTATTGGCTACTGGCTATTGAACTTCCATTTTCTAGTTGTACATCACCACGTTTTAGACGGTCGGACTTTGGTGTTATCGTGTGTAGGCAAGACAGTTTCAGTGGAACTCCATCGGAACTCCGTTGGAATTCTGTTGGAAAAACCGTCAGAGTTTATTCCGACGGGAAAACCGTTCGCGTGTACACGGCATTACCTTTGGTCAGCTCAGCTGACAATGTGCCAACATTATTGAGGCATTAGCTGTATGTTCTTCCAGTTGCCTAATTTTTCTCTTTGAATTGGGAAAGTTGTTCAAAATGAATGCCTTTTTTATCGATAGTAGCCTTGTCTTAGGGTTTCTGACTTCTTAAAGAAGAATTCAAGATACGGATACGTTTGCATACCGTAGTTACATTAGTCCATCTTGGACCAATGTAACTATGCATTCATTATACCTGTTGGATCCCCTAAACCTGGCACTGATACTGCAATGATCTCCACTAGCTTCTGGGTCCCATGCTAAGTGGAAGCCCTGCTGCATTGTGAACAGAAGGTCAACCACTGCACACAAGTGCCTTTCAGAGATAGCTTTGCATTTTCTCAATGAATGCAAAGCATTGACTGGATGAGGTGGAAAGCGTGACTTTACAGCCCTGCCACTCCAACTCATCCAGTCAGAGAATACTTTGCATTCATTGAGAATATACAAAGTTTTCTCTGAATGGCGCTCATGCCAAGCAGATGACCTCCTGTGTTCATGATGCAGGAGGACAGGTGCTTAGCATTGGACCTGGAGGCTAGTGAAGATCATTGTAGTAGCGATACCTAATACATAGATTTCCATCTTCCACGTGGGATCCCACAGGTATGGTATATGCATGGTTACTTGGTCCAAGCTGGACCAATGTAACTATGTAAACAATATCCATACTTTGTAATAAATAAATTGTAATAAATAGTCTCTACTCTTCTGGAAGGTTTTTCACAAATATAAATACTGTATATACTTGAGTATAAGCCGACCCGAATATAAGCCGAGGCACCTCATTTTACCACAAAAAATGTGGGAAAACTTATTGACTCGAGTATAAGCCTAGGGAGAGAAATGTGCAGCTACTGTAAGTGGAAAAGAGGGTCAACAATGCCCATTTGCAGCCTCACTGTGCCCATTTGCAGGCTCACTGTGCCCATTTGCATGCCTCACTGTGCCCATTTGCAGCCATAGGTCCCCCGAACTTCAAACTTGGTAGTTAAGGGTTCCTAGATGCCCCCTAGCTGCAGCCAAAGGGTCCCGAAATGATATTGCTGCAGATGGACACAGTTGACCGAATTTGGGGCCACGTATCTCGGGGCCACTTGGTGCTAGGAACCCCTTTTGTGTGCAAACCCAGTGAAACTAGCACTACAACATATCCAAATATGAGGTTCCTAGCACCAAGTCGCCCCGAGATAGAGGGCCCCAAAATCGGTTTGGAAAATGTCAAGCACTTTTCTGAAGCAGAGAATGACATCTACTGAACCGACTTTGGGGCCCCATATTTCGGAGCCACTTGGTGCTAGGAACCCCATCTTTGGATATGTTATAGTGGGGTTCGCAAAGCAAATTTGGGGTTCCCAGCACCAAGTGTCCCTGTAGTGATCCCCAAGATACAGGGCCCAAAATCGGTTCAGAAAATGTCATTCTCTGCTGCAGAAAAGTGCTTGACTCAAGTATAAGCCGGGGGGCATTTTCAGCACAAAAAAATGTGCTGAAAAACTCGGCTTATACTCGAGTATATACGGTAGTCTCTACTCTTTGGGAAGGTTTTTCACAAGATTTTGAAGTGTGTCTGTTGGAATGTGTGCCCTTTCATCCAAAAGAGTATTTGTGTCAAGGTCAAGTACTTTTGTTAAAATAAAAGGTGTGCCTTGTGATCGGCATTTGAATTCATCCCAAAGTTGTTAAAACAGAGCTCCAGGCTCCTTCAGAAAAAAAGTCAGCAGCTTCAAATACTGTAGCTGGTGACTTTTAATATTAGGACACTTAGCTGTCCATGAATCCAGTGATGCCTTCACCGAGTCGATTTTTCAATCGGCTCTTGGGTGCTGCCGCCGCCATCTCAAGTAAGGGAAACAGGCAGTGAAGCCTTGCGACTTCACAGCCAGTTCCCTACTGCATATGTGCGAAGCGCGCTGCACTTTGTGAATGGCCCGGCGGCGGGGAAGGAGGAGGGAGGCCGAACATCCAGATGAGTTCACCGTGGCGAAGTCAGCCGTGTGGGAGCAGATACCTGTCAAAACCAGGTACCTGCTCCCCCCTCCCCCCAAAAGGTCGAAAAAGTGGCGGCGGAGGGGAGGAGGAGGCATATAAGCGGAGCTTCCCCTTTTGGGTGGAGCTCCACTTTAAGTAGGTTGGAGGACAAGACTCACTGTAGGCCCATCAAACTTCTCCACACTAAACTGGTCAAACCATGTCCTTATAAAGCTAGCTTTGTTCCTTTCCCCAAACTGTGTGCTGGAAGCAAAAAATGGTCAACTATGTCTTTGTATGATGTAATGTTAACAGTCCTTTTCACTGCAAACCCCTGAACTCAAATATTTGGAGAGATATCAACATACTTGTTGCTCTATAGTGTAGGTCAACTCTTCAAAAATGTTTAGTCAAATAATGTATACATTGATGGAAATGTTCAGACTCAAATAATGCTGTAAAAATCTTCATTTTTCTTAGGCATGGCTTATATCTGTCTCCATCTGTAACTTTGATGCTCAAATGAGAAGTTTCCCTTCTGGCGGTAACACAACGCCAAGTCCTTGTTGGAAGCAATCACCTGAATTGTCACTACTTTTGACATGTCATATTATGCTAATGTTCCAATCTCTGCAATATGTTGTTTTATTTTGTCAAATGCATTATCCCTTTGAGTTTTTCTCACAGATGTCAAAACATCAGTAAGATATGGAGTGAATTCCCCAGGTAACATGCCATTCCTAGAACTGCTCACCAGTTTTGAGGGGTTCTCATGTCAAAGACTTGACTTGCTGATACTTACGGTATGCATTTTTTCGACATTTAATTAAAAATATACATATACCCATCATAAGTCCCCAATGTATTCCTTAGAAAAAAGTATACACACATACATACAGTATACCGTATTTATCGGCGTATAACACACACTTTTTTCCCCTTAAAATCAGGAGAAATGGTGGGTGCGTGTTATACGCCGATCCCCATCGATCCCCCACCGATCTCCGCTAGCCGTGAGCGGAGCGATCGCCGCCAAGCTACACATAGTGAGTGTACTCGGCTTTTTTCGGCTCTTCTCTGCTCCGCTCACAGTCACGCCAGTCCCGCCATTGGACCTGTGTTATGTCCATCATAGGGCGGGACTGGGCGTGACTGTGAGCGGAGCCGAGAAGAGCCGAGTACATGTGTATCTCAGCTCCGCCCAGTCCCTGCTATCTCGGCAGCGTTCGCTCCGCTCCGGTGTCCTGTCGGATACTGTCCTCGGCGGCGCCAATTTTAAATGCCGATAAACACTGAGGGGAAAGGCTGCACTGGGGAAAGGCTGCACTGACAAGGCTGCACTGACAAGGCACTGACAAGGCTGCAATGGACACTGATAAGTCTGCATTGATGGGCATTTAAATTTAATTTTTTTTTCCTTGAACTTCCATCCTAAAAGTTTTTTCCTTAAAATTCCCTCCTAAACTTGGGGTGCGTGTTATACTGTATATATATATATATATATATATATATATATATATATATATATATATATATATATATATATTGTGGCAGAGCGAAGCTCTGTCCCTTTGAAATTGGAGGTAAAGGAGATCCAGAGTTTGCATATCTGCAGACTATAGAATTTAAATGGAGAAAACTGCTCTGTCAGTTTTCTCCAGGTTTTGCTAGTCCTGGATGGGATCTCAAACTGTGTCCAGGTCTTGACGATGGCAAGCAAGGTGTGTGCCCAGCTGCACACAGACCATATAATGAGGGGCTAATGAGTGGAGGATGGTGGAGTCTGAGCAGCTTGCTGCTGCTGTATGAAGACAGACCTGTGGAGGGGTCATCCCTGTGTAAGGGGTATTCTTTGCCCAGAGACTGGGAAAGGAGGGACAGCCTTGAGAGTCGGGAAGACTAAGGAAGCCAGTGAGTCCAGGGGACTGGAAGGAATCCACTCTGTTGAGATCAAGCAGAGGAACTGCTGACAAGAGAGCCAGGTGGCTTGGTATGTTTTTCATTTATGAATGCTTAATGAAGTTAAACCCCTGCGTGGGACTTCTGGATGGACTTTTGTTTTTTCAATAAACGTGGGCTACCAGGCCCTTAACTATATATGCCTGTCTGATGAGGACTCACTGCATTAAAAAATGCATCTTTTCACTTGAGTTAAACACCCCCATGTTACAATATATATATATATATATATATATAATATTGTCAACATTGACACCTACCTTTACACGCACATGAAATTTAATGGCATCCCAGTCTAAAGCCGCGTACACACGGTCAGAATTTATGACAACAAATGTTCGATGTAAGTTTGTTGTCAGAAATTCTGACCGTGTGTAGGCTCCATTGGACATTTGCTGTCAGAATTTCCGACAACAAAAATTAAAGAGCTGGTTCTCAAATTTTCCAACAACAAAACTTGTTGTTGGAAATTCCGATCGTGTGTACACAATTCCGACGCACAAAATTCCACGCCATGCTCGGAATTAAGCAGAAGAGCCGCACTGGCTTTTGAACTTCATTTATCTCGGCTCGTCGTAAGTGTTGTACGTCACCGCGTTCTTGGCGTTCGGAATTTCCGACAACATTTCTGTGACCGTGTGTATGATAGACAAATTTGAGCCAACATCCGTTGGAAAAAAAATTCACGGTTTTGTTGTCGGAATGTCCGATCGTCTGTACGTGGCATAAGTCTGTAGGGTTCAATATTGAGTTGGCCCACCCTTTGCCGCTATAGCAGCTTCCACGCTTCTGGGAAGGCGGTCCACAAGGTTTAGAAGTGTGTCTATGGGAATGTTTTTTTTTGTCGTTTTCTGTCGCCCTTCCATGTGCTCCTTGCTGCAAAGGCCAGTTATAGGTTGGGGGTGGTTGCCATTTGTTTGTACTGTTGGTGAATTGGTGAGCCGAGGCACTGGATACATTCGCTGCCACTGTGCTCTTGCTGGGAGTCCAGTGCGTCTCTATACCTTGAGGCTGGGTTCACATCTAAGCCACTTGCGGCTCACAGCAGGGGTCTGGTGTGTCCCCGTTATCCATTTCAGATCTGATTTCAGCCCAAATTTTTGGCTGAATTCGGACCTGAAACAGACCAAAAGACGCACAGGACCCCAGTGCAATTCACACCGGAGCCGCAGCAAAGATATGTGAACCGGCTCCATAGAGAGCTGGTCACAATCGCCTGCTATTGGGAATTGGATGCAGGGAGCACTAGTGTGAACCCAGCACTATGGCCCGTACACACAATCCGAATATCATTCGAAAACTGTCATCCAAGGAAGAATCGTACGATTTTTTCGGATCGTGTGTACACTACTTCTGAGAGCCGATTACCACAGTTTATCCGATATTATTAGATCGGACAAGCACAAAAATTTTCCTCGTAGGATACCAGATTGTACGATTTTCATTTAGTCAGTATAGTTGTCGTCCGAAAATACAATGCAAATACATTACATGACATCACTTCCGATTTTTTTCTCTGTCGTACGAGAATTTTCGTTACTTTATTTACCTATTGAATTTCTACTTGCGACTATTAAGCGAAAAAGGTTGTAAGATCTGTCGTACGATATTCGAATTGTGTGTAAAACCCCAATATTGTGTAAGCCATGGTTAGTAAAATGTAAAAATTCCACTTCGGTTTATTGTCCTTGTCAAGGTGCGTATGTCTTTTGCATTTAATAGCTCACAGCCAACCACCATATTCACAAAGCTCGTGTTTAGTTGGAACAAACAGTTCTAAAATGTTTCTCTGTTGAAATATTTTCAAAGGTAGCACAGTAATTTCTTATGCCCATGACCAGTTTGAACCTGATTTAATTTCCTTTTCTTCCTTGTCCATTATTTTATACATTTTTAAAAAAAGGGCACATTTTTTTGTGGTCACCTTTTCAACATTCGCTTGAATCAACTATAAGTATAGCCTTAAAATAATTAAAATGTTTTGAATTATATATGTGAGTGATTTTTTTTTTTGTTGATAGTTTGGCCAAATGTGCAATCTCCTACGTTTCCTGACTATTTTATTTTGTATTACTGGAATTCAAACAGTTTGAACTGCAAATTAAGTTGCGTCTGTCTGGGAGTAGTGGCTGTTTTAGCTAATCAATTAAAATAAATCTAACCCTCAAAATCTCATTGAAGCTTTAACATGTTATTGTGATTTCAAAAGTTTCAGAAAGCTTTATAGATCTGCATCTTTCATTAAAATAATACCTGGGGATGCATCTTTCATTAAAATAATACCTGGGGATCCTGTCATGAAAATCCTTGTTTGGGTACTTCCTGTTATGGGATAACAACTTTTTCCCAATTATACTGCTTCAGTGTCACCCTGTCCGTTGCACCCCTGGTTGAGGCTGCAAGAGATCTTGCTAAAACCCTCTGCAAAGACATGAGGCTCAATTCACAAAACAGTATCTGCTTTAAGATCCGAGGTAAAATAGCTCATAGTCGTTTTCAATTTTTTTTTTTTAGCAAAAGGCATGCAGTATTTCATGGAAGTTTGCAGTATTGATCTCATGAAACTGTTCAATATTTTATCTCATGACGTGAGATCCAGTGGGATGCGATGGTGGTAATTTTTTTGGGGGGGGTGACAAACAGTAGGCCACCAACACAACCCCCCCAGTTGGTCAGTCGGTAACACTTACCCCATCGTTTCACCGCTGGCTTCCCCTGCTCTGGGGCAGCCTCCCGTTCCCCTGCTCTCCACAGGTCATCATGGAGGTGGCGGCCTCCCATTCCCCTGCTCTCCACAGGTCATCATGGAGGTGGCGGCCTCCCATTCTCCTGCTCTCCACAGGTCATCATGGAGGTGGCGGCCTCCCATTCCCCTGCTCTCCACAGGTCATCATGGAGGTGGCGGCCTCCCTTTCTCCTGCTCTCCACAGGTCATCATGGAGGTGGCGGCCTCCCATTCTCCTGCTCTCCACAGGTCATCATGGAGGTGGCGGCCTCCCATTCTCCTGCTCTCTAGGGGTCATCATGGAGGTAGCGGCCTCCCATTCTCCTGCTCTCTTGGGGTCATCACGGCAACGGCTTCAGTTTCCTCTCTCCTCCTCAGCGGCCAATCGGGAGTCTTCGCTTTTCAGCCAATCGGAAAACGGGTCTCACACCGGCCAGATTGAGGATCAGTGTTTCAATTCATTCGCTGTTGTAACACCTGGGTGGGCTTGGAGCACAATGCTCTGCGCCATGAATGCACCTCCCCATTGTAATTAATGGAAACGCGGTAGAACATGCAGCAAAAAATTTGCACACACAATGCATTTTTGATATGGTTGTTAAGTCGGCAAATATGCATATGTGTTTTTGCAGCTGATCAGAGTGAAAGTAGCCTAAGGGCTCATTTACACTTGCTTCAAAACCTGGCATTGGACACACTTTTTTAAAAGCACTCTGAACACCAAACAAAGCGCCTGTCACTAAATAAAATGGTTACCTTAAAGTCCTGTTAACACGTGTTTTTGCTTTTCTTTTCTTCAAAAATGATACCCCATGTCACTTTAGAGGTGACCCGGTGCGAGTGCCCGGCGGCCGCGATGTCCGCCGGGCACCCGCGATTGCCCGTTAAAACAACGGGACCGGGCGGGACCGTGGAGCTGTGTGTGTAAACACACAGCTCCACGTCCTGTCAGCGGGGAGGAGACCGATCATGTGATCCCAGTACAGAGGATCACATGATCGGTCTCCTCCCCTTAAGTCCCCTCCCCCTACAGTTAGAATCACTCCTATTAGGGACACACATTAACCCCTCCAGCGCCCTCTAGTGTTAACCCCTTCCCTGACAGTCACATTTACACAGTAATCATTGCAATTTTATAGCAACGATCGCTGTGTAAATGTGAATGGTTCCAAAAATGTGTCAAAAGTGTCCGAAGTGTCCGCCGCAATGTCGCAGTCACGAAAAAAAAATCGCAGATCCCCGCCATTACTAGTAAAAAAAAAAAAAAAAAATTCAATAACTCTATCCCCTATTTTTGTAGACGCTATAACTTTTGCGCAAACCGATCAATATACGCTTATTGCGATTTTTTTTACCAAAAATATGTAGAAGAATACGTATCGGCCTAAACTGAGGAAAAAAATATTTTTTTTAAAAAAAAATGGGATATTTATTATAGCAAAAAGTAAAAAATATTGTGTTTTTTTTCAAAATCGTCGCTCTTCTTTTGTTTATAGCGCAAAAAATAAAAACCGCAGGGGCGATCAAATACCACCAAAAGAAAGCTCTATTTGTGGGAAAAAAAGGACTTGTTTGGGTGTAACATCGCACGACCGCGCAATTGTTAGTTAAAGCGACGCAGTGCCGAATCGCAAAAAGTGCTCTGGTAAGGAAGGGTGTTTAAAAGCCCTGTATTGAAGTGGTTAAATTGATGACACCCCTCTCCTAACAGCTCAAGTTCCGCACCTTTGTAAGAATACAAAAATGTAATTTGCTGAACTGAGGGGAACTCTACATCCAGCGACCTGCTGTCCAGGAGGCAAACCTCTAGGCATTTAACCATTGTCCCTGGGCGGTTTTTGTTGGTTATGGCTTTATTCTAAAAGCCCACCCTTCTCCTAAACACTGGTTGTGTATACCCAACAGCAAGGTTAAATACACGCCATAAACTACTGTCCAATAGGCTCATAGAAGTGACACACAATATATGTACCTCTCTGATGCCCCTGGATCCACCACTTGAAACCTAACATTGATGTCATCATACTGATATCTGAAATAATGTCACCTCTCCTTTCCCCATTTGATCCAATGGGACTGATCTACCACTGGAATTATCAGTACCCCTGGTTGCAATAGAGGCAAGATTCTCTCCCCTCCATTTTAAGGCCTTACTACTTTTGTTCACTTGATGAAAAGGAGTGATTGTGATTCTGCAGTCTGTCTGTATGTGGTGTCATCCCCTAATTGTCTCGGTCTACCAGCACCTACCCAAAAGTGTCCTGAGGAAGCCATTTTCTGCAAAAAGCATTGACAAGAAGACATGAAGGAGTTTATGGATTCTACCAACTGATACTCTTAAGCCCCATACACACGGTCGGACTTTTTCATCAATTTGGTCCGATCGGACAAGGTTGTTGAAAAATCAGACCGTGTGTATGCACCATCGGACAGTGTTCGTCGGTTTGTCCGTCGGACAAAGTCTTATCTCCTGCTGGAAAGATTTCCCGTCAACCCGGTCCGATCACACCAAATCCGATCGTGTGTACGGTTGTCCGACCGGACAAAGTGCTACGCATGCTCAGATCACATTACAAGACCAAAGCTATTGGCTACTAGCCTCTACGTAGTCCCGTCGTAGGCAACAAACGTCACCACGTTCAGAATGATCGGATTTTCCGACAACTTTGTCCGATCGTGTGTACGCAAAACCAACATCAGACAAAGTATGACGGACATGGTCCGACGGACCTGGTCCACGGATTGTCCGCGCGTGTGTATGGGGCTTTATACAATTAGTGGTTATACAATATTTAACCTTTAATCCTAAGCTCCTATGTCTATTTGGGTAGCTGTTGACTTTGTCTGTTAATAGGGTGTCCTAAAAGTGTCCTAAAAGTTATTTTAACTTTTATAGTAAAGAATTTTCTATTTTGTTAAACTATTGCCTTGTGTTGGGCCGGTAGTAAGTCCACCATATTTTCTCATTCAGTCCTTTTGTGTCATTCTCTGATGTTCTTCAAAGTCTCACTCTGGTATCCATCTGTCAAACCTTCAAATTGATGACACTCCTCTCCTAACAGCTCAAGTTCCGCACCTTTGTAAGAATACTCATCTTGTTGGACCCAACAATCTGTAAGTGGCACACTATTATAATATTTTCCATTTTTTTTTTGTGAATGCCAAAGACATTTGGATGCTGAACTCATACCCCATTTTCTCAGGGAATTGGCAAGGGGTGTAACAAAAAAAAACACATTTGGGTAGGCACTGCCCTGGGGAACATGCACCGAAAAAAAAAAATGAATTCCATTCAAGCTGGCAGCAATAATTTTTTTAAATGCCTGAAGTAAAACATTTTTCTGGGGATTTAAGTTATAGTGCTGTTTTCTGTTTGCATTAAATGCAGTCTGGTCCCTGTATATCTCCTGTGGTCAAACTTGGTTCGTTCTGGTTTGACAGCACTAAGAACATCTCCTGATTATTTCTGATCGAACATTAAAAGCTATATGCAGGGTAAGCATATTGGATCAACACTATTGAATATTTATAAAAATCTTTGTAATATGGTTTATGAATATGTGTACTGTTTGTTTCTATTTTAGTCAATAAAGCATCATGACCTCGAGCGAAACCCCTGAAGAAGCCCAGAGGGTGAAACATGTTGGGATTCCTCATCACAATGCCACTATAATATCAATATGACTATTGATTCATGATTGTATATATGTTTATGCTCAAAATATTTTAATCTGATTTTCAAATAAATAATAGAATTTTTAAGGATTTGGTTATCAATTGATTAATCGCACCTGAAAAATCCCACGGTTCCCTTATTTATTTGTTTGAGGTAAAACATTAAACAATTCCTTTAAATAAAAACAAAATCCTCCCTTTGAATGGGCTCATTTCTGTGATGTACCGAAAAAGCTGCAGCAACACTGACATTTACAAATGAAAACAGTGTTTAAATTTTTTGGCAAATTACATATCATTACCATCTTCTTAAAAAAAAAAAAAAAAAAAAAAAAAAAAAGCATACAGGGCGGCACAGTGGTGTAGTGGTTAGCACTCTCACCTAGCAGTAAGTAAGGTCGCTGGTTCGAATCCCAACCACGACACTACCTGCCTGGAGTTTGCATGTTCTCCCTGTGCCTGCGTGGGTTTCCTCCGGGTACTCCGGTTTCCTCCCACAATCCAAAGACATGCAGGTAGGTTAATTGGCTTCTGTCCAAAAATTGGCCCTAGTATATGAATGGGGACCTTGGATTGTGGGCTCCTTGAGGGTAGGGACTGATGTGAGTGTGCAATGTACAGGGATAGGGACAATTGTAGACACTCACTCAGGTTGAACTGGATGGACTGGTGTCTTTATTCAACCTTACTAACTATGAAACTATGAAACAGTCCTCTCCAATGGTCTTCCATGT